>NW_026847549.1:206300993-206336386 GCF_025583915.1 Anolis sagrei ordinatus | reverse complement strand
CTCCTCAAAAAAGCTTCCCTTGACTCCACGGTACTGAATAATTACAGACCGATCTCTAACCTCCCCTTTTTGGGCAAGGTGCTGGAGCGGGTGGTCGCCTCCCAGCTCCAGAGTTTCCTAGACGATACCAACTACCTAGATCAGTCACAGTCTGGTTTCAGGCCTGGTCATGGCACTGAGACAGCCTTGGTCGCCTTGGTGGATGACCTCCGCAGAGAGCTGGACAGGGGGAGTGTGACTCTGCTGGTTCTCTTGGACATCTCAGCGGCTTTCGATACCATCGATCATGGTATCCTTCTGGGTCGTCTCTCTGGGATGGGCCTTGGGGGCACGGTTTTGTCGTGGCTCCAGTCCTTCCTGGAGGGACCCCAGATGGTGAAGCTGGGAGACGCCTGCTCTGACCCCTGGCCTTTGACCTGTGGGGTCCCGCAAGGCTCTATTCTGTCGCCCATGCTTTTCAACATCTACATGAAACCGCTGGGAGAGGTCATCCGGAGTTTTGGAGTTGGGTGCCATCTCTACGCAGATGACACACAACTCTACTACTCCTTTCCACCTAACTCCAAGGAGGCCTCTCGGGTGCTGGACGAGTGCCTGGCCGCTGTGTCGATCTGGATGAGGAGGAACAAGCTGAAGATCAATCCCGACAAGACAGAGGTCCTCCTGGTCGATCGTAAACCGGATCGGGGTATAGGGTGGTTACCTGTGTTGGACGGGGTTACACTCCCCCTAAAGCCACAGGTCCGCAGTTTGGGTGTCCTCTTGGATTCTTCGCTCACACTTGAGGCTCAGGTGTTGGCGGTATCCAGGAGGGCCTTTGCGCAACTGAGACTTGTGCGCCAACTGCGACCATACCTCGTGAAGGCTGATCTGGCCGGGGTGGTCCACGCCTTGGTCACCTCTAGAATGGATTACTGCAATGCGCTCTACGTGGGGCTGCCCTTGAAGACGGCTTGGAAACTGCAATTGGTCCAGCGGGCAGCAGCCAGGATGCTAACTGGAGCTCACTATCAAGAGAGGTCTACCCCTCTGTTTAGGGAGCTCCACTGGCTGCCATTTATTTTCCGAGCCCAATTCAAGGTGCAGGTGCTCACCTACAAAGCCCTAAACGGTTTGGGACCACCCTACCTGCGTGACCGCATCTCCATCTACGAACCCACACGCTCGCTTCGATCATCTGGGGAGGCCCTACTCGTGATCCACCTACATCGCAAGCGCGCTTGGTGGGGACACGGGACAGGGCCTTCTCCGTGGCGGCCCCCCGACTCTGGAACGCCCTTCCAAAAGATCTCCGACAGGCCCCTACATTAGCAGTTTTCAGAAGGAATTTGAAAACTTGGCTGTTCCGTTCTGCCTTCTCGGATTAGGAATCCCCATCCCAAGTCCTAGTAGCACTTTAGCACAATTAACATCACTGCACACCGCACTTTTAATTCCTACGCCCCTCCTGCCATCTCAGCACTTTTAACCCTGTACCCCTTTACGCCGGCCGAACCAGTTTTAATATGTCTTGATGTATTGTCATTGCTGTTTTGCTTAATTGTTGATTTGCTTTGTTATTGCTATGTTATGTTTTCTATTGTATTGTGTTTTGTGGCTTCGGCCTGTGTAAGCCGCATCGAGTCCTTCGGGAGATGCTCGCGGGGTACAAATAAAGTTAATAAATAAATAAATAAATAAATAAATTTCTCCCCTCCATCTCTCTTCCCCATTTGCAAAAAGACAAATCCCCCCCCCCCCCCGTCCCTGCTGCAATGGGACAAAGCCCCTTAAATCCACTCCACTTTAACGCAGAGACATGATTCATGCCGTGCAAACCGAGGCCTGATAAGCGAAACAATGCGCCCGCTCTTGACCCGCACATCACAAATTCTGGAGCTGGTCTATTAAAACCAGGCCTCTTTGGGAAGAAGGTGGGCCAATGATGTGACAATGGCTGGCCTGACGGTTTGGGAGGAAGGAGGAGGTGTTTTGGCAGGCGGCTTCCCCACTTGAGGCCCGGCCAGCTCCTCATCCATCTCCCCGAGGCCGTTTCCTGCAAAGCAACCTGGAGCCTTTTCACCTTGATGGCTTTCCCAGGTATCTCCAGGTGGGCAGGGCAACCTCCTCATACAAGCCCCAAGGATGCGGAGACTGGGCTCAGAGATATGGGCGATGGGATGGAAAACATGCTTACCACATTTATGTATTTTTGTATTTACTAGCCGTCCCCTGCCACGCGTTGCTGGGGCCCACATGGGGGTTCTGTGTGGGAGATTTGGCCTAATTCTATCGTTCGTGGTGTTCAGAATGCTCTGTGATTGTAGGTGAACTATAAATCCCAGCAACTACAACTTCCAAATGTCAAGATTCTATTTTCCATCATTGTTTGAGTCCACAGTGATCTCTGGATGTAGGTGAACTACAACTCCAAAACCAAAGGACACTGCCCACGAAACACTTCCAGTATTATTTATTTATTGTATTTAGAAGTTTTCTATACCGGCCTTCTCACCTCAACAAGGGACTCAGGTCGGTTTACAGCATATATGCAAGTACAATAATACGTCAGTACAACAAAGTGCAACATCATTACATATTAAAATAGTATAATAGAGTACAATAAAAACATCATCATCACAATTACCCAAGCCAAGTCATCAATCCAGTCATAGTCATAGTCATAGTCACAGTTCATCATCCTCCTTCCTTGTGGACGGAGGTTATAGATTCAGTCCTCAAATGCCACATTCCAGAGCCAGGTCTTTAGTAGTTTCCTGAACATCAGGAGGGAGGGAGCAGATCTAATCTCTAGTGGGAGGGAGTTCCAAAGCCGGGGAGCCACCACCGAGAAGGCCCTGTCCCTCGTCCCCACCAACTGTGATTGCGAGGGTGGTGGGACCGAGAACAGGCCACCCCCCCCCCCCAGAAGATCTTAATAGCCTTGGTGGTTCATAGGGGAGAATCCGTTCGGACAGGTAAACTGGGCCGGAGTCATTTAGGGCTTTATAGGTCAAAACCACCACTTTGAATTGTGCACGGAAGCTAATCGGCAGCCAGTGGAGCTGGCGTAACAGAGGGCTCGCATGGTCTCTGTACCCCGCTCCTGTTAGCAATCTGGCTGCTGCACGTTGGACTGATTGAAGCTTCCGGGCAGTCTTCAGAGGCAACCCCACATAGAGAGCATTGCAGTAGTCTAAACGGGATGTATCCAGAGCGTGGACCACCGTGGCCAAGTCAGACTTCCCAAGGTATGGGCGCAGCTGGCGCACAAGTTTTAATTGTGCAAAAGCTCCCCTGACCACCACTGAAACCTGGGTTTCCAGGCTCAGCGATGAGTCCAGGATCACACCCAAGCTGCGAACCTGCGCCTTCAGGGGGAGTGTCACCTCGTCTAACACAGGCTGTCATCCTATGCCTTGTTTGGCCTTTCAACTGACCAGGAGTGCCTCTGTCTTGTCTGGATTTAGTTTCAATCTGTTGTCCCTCGTCCAGTCCATTACAGCGGCCAAGCACCGGTTCAGGACCTCGACAGCCTCCTTAGTAGCAGGTGGGAAGGAGTTTACAGAGTTGGACATCATCTGTGTACAGGTGACACCGCACCCCGAAACTCCGGATGATCTACCCCAGCAGCTTCATGTATATGTTGAACAACATAGGGGACAGTACTGAACCCTGCGGGACCCCACAGTACAACGGCACACACCTTCTGGGAACGTCCCTCGAGAAAGGACTGGAGCCACTGCAATGTAGTACCCCCAAGGCCCATTCCCGCGAGGCGTCCCAGAAGGATACAGTGATTGACGGTATCGAAGGCCGAAGAGAGGTCAGCTGTGACCAGCAATGCTGCAGAATTCGAAGAGGCACGAATGGAAGGGAGAAATGCGCCAAGAGGAAGGAGGCGCGTCAAGCCAACCCTGACCGGGACCGCCTTCTGTCTGGAAACCAATGTCCTCACTGTGGGAGAAGATGTGGATCAAGAATAGGGCTGTTAGGAATTGTGCATGTTGAAGTCCAAAACACCTGGAGGGTTGAAGCTTGCCCATGCCTGCTTTGGAACCAGTGTCTTTGCTGCCCTTTCTGTCCGGCTCCCATCATCCCTCCCTCCCTCCTCCTTCTTTGTGCCTCCGTCCAGATGGAGCGGCTGCAGACAATCCCTGGAAGCAACAGCTGCATCCTCCTGGAAGAGCCTTCCTGAAAGCCAAAATGGGGCGGCGGGGAGGAGGAATCAATTAGAAGCTTGCTCCGTTCCATTGAGGCAACTTGCTAATGGGCCGTGATGATGTGCCTTGCGCTGGGCTGCCGGGTTTATGGGGCGAAGCACTCCCGAAATTGGAAGGCAGCCTTGGACTGATGGGGGCGGAAAGGGGTTTATTTGGGTATCGGCTTCTCCCAATTAGATCCAGCCGCCTTGGAAGGAAACTCCCCGGCCCGTGCAAATGCGTGAACTGGAGCTGGGCTTGGCAGAGTGCGCTGTTAAAGCTCAGCCTGTGATTGTGTCTAATGATCAGGGTGCTCTGGATGTTGGGAGTGACAATGAGGTTCATGCATCGAATGACCATGCAAACAGGATCTGCACATGCCAGAAAGTAAACAATCAAGTGGGGGACAATGATGCCTGGCTCAAGAGCAGTACGTGTGAAAAAGATCTTGGAGTCCTCGTGGACAACAAGTTAAACATGAGCCAGGAATGTGATGTGGCGGCAAAAAAAAGCCAACGGGATGTTGGCCTGCATCAAGAGGAGCATCGTGTCTAGGTCTAGGGAAGTCATGCTCCCCATGCTCTATTCCGCCTAGGTTAGACCACACCTGGAATATTGTGTAATTCTGGGCACCACAATTGAAGAGAGATATTGACAAGCTGGAATGTGTCCATAGGAGGGCGACTCAAATGATCAAGGGTCTGGAGAACAAGCCCTATGAGGAGCGGCTTAAAGAGCTGGGCATGTTTAGCCTGAAGAAGAGAAGGCTGAGAGGAGATATGATAGCCATGTATAAATATGTGAGAGGAAGCCACAGGGAGGAGGGAGCAAGCTTGTTTTCTGCTTCCCTGGAGACTAGGATGCAAGGGAACAATGGTTTCAAACTACAAGATAGGAGATTCCATCTGAACACGAGGAAGAACTTCCTGACTGTGAGAGCTGTTCAGCAGTGGAACTCTCTGGCCTGGAGTGTGGTGGAGGCTCCTTCTTTGGAAGCTTTTAAACAGAGGCTGGATGGCCATCTGTCAGGGGTGATTTGAATGTAATTTTCCTGCTTCTTGGCGGGGGTTGGACTGGACGGCCCATGAGGTCTCTTGTAGTTTGAAGCCATTCTTCCATTGCGTCCTATTCTCCAGGGAAGCAGAAAGGAAGCTTGCTCCCTCCTCCTCCCTGTGGCTTCCTCTCACATATTTATCCATGGCCCTCATCATATCTCCTCTCAGACTTCTCTTCTTCAGGCTAAACATGCCCAGCTCCTTAAGCCGCTCCTCATAGGGCTTGTTCTCCAGACCCTTGATCATTTGAGTCGCCCTCCTCTGAACACATTCCAGCTTGTCAATGGCTTCAAACTACAAGAGAAGAGATTCCATCTGAACATTAGGAAGAACTTTCTGACTGTGAGAGCCGTTCAGCAGTGGAACTCTCTGCCCGGAGTGTGGTGGAGGCTCCTTCTTTGGAGGCTTTTAAGCAAAGGCTGGATGGCCATCTGTCTGGGGACCACAATTCAAGAGAGATATTGACTCTAAGCTGGAATGTGTCCAGAGGAGGGCGACTAAAATGATCAAGGGTCTGGAGAACAAGCCCTATGAGGAGCGGCTTAAGGAGCTGGGCATGTTTAGCCTGAAGAAGAGAATGCTGAGAGGAGATATGATAGCCATATATAAATATGTGAGAGGAAGCCATAGGGAGGAGGAGGGAGCAAGCTTGTTTTCTGCTTCCTTGGAGACTAGGACGCGGAACAATGGCTTCAAACTACAAGAGAGGAGATTCCATCTGAACCTGAGGAAGAACTTCCTGACTGTGAGAGCCGTTCAGGAGTGGAACTCTCTGCCCCGGAGTGTGGTGGAGGCTCCTTCTTTGGAATCTCTTAAACAGAGGCTGGATGGCCACTTGTCAGGGGTGCTTTGAATGCAATATTCCTGCTTCTTGGCAGAATGTGGTTGGACTGGATGGCCCAAGAGGTCTCTTCCAACTCTAGGATTCTAGGATTCAGGGCGGGATGTGGGGTCCCCTTTGGTGCCCACTCCCCACTTTCTGGGATCCCCACCCAGTTCCCGGTCCTTCCCTCCGGCCCTTTCCATCAGGCCTGGTGGACTGCGATCCTCATTAGCAGGAGAGAGGGAGGGAGGCAGCTGCTTTGGCGCGTTAGGAAAGCCTTTAAGTTCTCGACAGTTGGATCCGTTTTGCTGGCACCTGGGGTTCGGTTTATGGACAACTTTCCTCTCGCTGGTTCACATATGGAAGAGATGAGAGTGGGAGGGAAACCTGTTCCTGGAAATGAATGTATCAGAAGCCCTCTTTGTTGCGCCAGTAATGTTTATTTCTTTCGCGGCATTCGATGTTTCCACATTAGCTGGTTCTAGCACCATTATGGTGGACTGGGCGGGTGTGGGAGGGACTGGGAGAGAAGGAGGAAGGCTCCTGAACCGGTTGGGGATGGAGACTCGAGTGCAGCCGAAATATCTTGGGCAAACTTGGGCCCTCCAGGCGTTTTGGACTTCAACTCCCACAATTCCTAACAGCCAGTACGACAGTTGGGCTCGAGTCCACATGGGGTGCTGTCGCTCCATCCTCTATGACAGGGGTTCCCAAACTACGGTCCGCGGGCCAGACCCGGCCCTCCGAGAGCATTTATCCGGCCCATGGGGTGTGGAGAAGCGGCGCAGGTCATGGGCGTTCTGTGTGGGAAGTTTGGCCCAGTTCTATCATTGGTGGGGTTCAGAATGCTCTTTGCTTGTTGGTGAACTATAAATCCCAGTACTACAACTCCCTAATGTCAAGGTCTATTTTCCCCAAACTCCATCTGTGTTCATATTTGGGCATATTGAGTTCTTGTGCCAAGTTTGGTCCAGATCCATCATTGTTTGAGTCCACAGTGCTCTCTGGATGTAGGTGAACTACAACTCCCAAAACTCAAGGTCAATGCCCACCAAACCCTTCCAGTATTTTCTGTTTGCCGTGGGAGTTCTGTGTGCCAAGTTTACATTTGGGCATATTGAGTATTTGTGCCAAGTTTGGTCCAGGTCCATCATTGTTTGAGTCCACAGTGCTCTCTGGATGTAGGTGAACTACAATCCCAAAACTCAAGGTCAATGCCCACCAAACCCTTCCAGTATTTTCTATTGGTCATGGGAGTTCTGTGTGCCAATTTTCATTCATATTTGGGCATATTGAGCATTTGTGCCAAGTTTGGTCCAGATCCATCATTGCTTGAGTCCACAGTGCTCTCTGGATGTAGGTGAACTACAACTCCCAAACTCAAGGTCAATGCCCACCAAACCCTGCCAGTATTTTCCGTTGGTCATGGGAGTTCTGTGTGCCAAATTTGGTTCAATTCCATGATGTGAGCATATTGAGTATTTGTGCCAAGTTTGGTCCAGATCCATCATTGTTTGAGTCCACAGTGCTCTCTGGATGTAGGTGAACTACAACTCCCAAACTCAAGGTCAATGCCCACCAAACCCTTCCAGTATTTTCTGTTGGACGTGGCAGTTCTGTGTGCCAAGTTTAGTTCAATTCCATCATTAGTGGAGTTCAGAATGCTCTTTGATTGTTGGTGAACTATAAATCCCAGTAACTACAACTCCCAAATGTAAATGTCTATTTTCCCCAAACTCTACCTGTGCTCACAATTGAGCATATTGAGTATTTGTGCCAAGTTTGGTCTGGATGCAGGTGAACTACAACTCCCAAACTCAAGGTCAATGCCCACCAAACCCTTCCAGTATTTTCTGTTGGTCATGGGAGTTCTGTGTGCCAAGTTTGTTCAATTCCATCATTAGTGGATTCCAGAATGCTCTTTGATTGTAGGTGAACTATAAATCCCAGCAACTACAACTCCCAAATGAAAAAATCAATTCCCCCACTCTACCTGTGCTCACAATTGAGCATATTGAGTATTTGTGCCAAGTTTGGTCTGGATGCAGGTGAACTACAACTCCCAAACTCAAGGTCAATGCCCACCAAACCCTTCCAGTATTTTCTGTTGGACATGGGAGTTCTGTCTATTTCCCCCAAACTCTACCTGTGCTCACAATTGAGCATATTGAGTATTTGTGCCAGGTTTGGTCCAGATCCATCATTGTTTGAGTCCACAGTGCTCTCTGGATGTAGGTGAACTACAACTCCCAAAACTCAAGGTCAATGCCCACCAAACCCTTCCAGTATTTTCTGTTGGACGTGGGAGTTCTGTGTGCCAAGTTTAGTTCAATTCCATCATTAGTGGAGTTCTGAATGCTCTTTGCTTGTAGGTGAACTATAAATCCCATCTCCTAAATGACAGTCAACCCTCCCCCAACCCCACCATCATTCAAATGTCTGCATATCAGATATTTGTGCCAAATTGGTCCAGTGAATGAAATACATTCTGTATTTAAGATATTTACATTACAATTCATCACAGGAGCAGAATTACAGTTCTGAAGTAGCAACAAAAAAATAATTTTATGGTTGGGGGTCATCACAACATGAGTAAATGTATTCAGGGGTCATGGTATTAGGAAGGTTGAGAGCCACTGACCTAGGGCAAGCATCCTCAGAGGTTGTTAGGTGACCACAATCCTATCTCTTCAGCCAAAAGCAGGCCCACACTTCCCATTGAAATACTAATAAGCTTATATCTGTTAAAATTGTTATTTATTTATTGTATTGTTTTAAAGTGGGTTTTTTTGCACTACAAATAAGATATGTGCAGTGTGCATAGGTATTCATTTATGTTTTTTTTCACATTATAATCCGGCCTTCCAACACTTTGAGGGACCGTGACCTGGCCCTCTGTTTAAAAAGTTTGAGGACTCCTGCTCTATGACGAAGAACCGCCAGGACTTCCTCATTCCAGCATTTTCTGATCTTCTTTTTCCTTTATGGCGTTGTAAAACACCTTCCCCTGCTTTAGCGGTACCTAATTTCTCTAATTACAGCTAAAGCTATTTTCGAATTGCTTTGGTAAACAGTGAGCAGGGCTAACAGTCGGCTGCTCACGCCGACCCAGGGCTTTGAACTTGCAACCTTTCGGTTGATAGATCTTATAGTTGCTGATGATTTACCAACGGTAGTAAACCTCTACTGGCTGCTCATCTGCTACCTGTTGCACTCCCGATCAGGAGACAGGGCCCTCTTGTCATTATTACACCACACCTTGGTTTAGAATCCTAGAATCATAGAATCAAAGAGTTGGAAGAGACCTCATGGGCCATCCAGTCCAACCCCCTGCCAAGAAGCAGGAATATTGCATTCAAAGCACCCCTGACAGATGGCCATCCAGCCTCTGTTTAAAAGCTTCCAAAGAGGAGCCTCCACCACACTCCAGGGCAGAGAGTTCCACTGCTGAACGGCTCTCACAGTCAGGAAGTTCTTCCTCATGTTCAGATGGAATCTCCTCTCTTGTACTTTGAAGCCATTGTTCCATTGCGTCCTAGTCCCCAGGGAAGCAGAAAACAAGCTTGCTCCCTCCTCCTCCCTGTGGCTTCCTCTCACATATTTATACATGGCTATCATATCTCCTCTCAGCCTTCTCTTCTTCAGGCTAAACATGCCCAGCTCCTTAAGCCGCTCCTCATAGGGCTTGTTCTCCAGACCCTTGATCATTTTAGTCGCCCTCCTCTGGACACATTCCAGCTTGTCAATATCTCTCTTGAATTGTGGTGCCCAGAATTGGACACAATATTCCAGGTGTGGTCTAACCAAAGCAAAATAGAGCATGGGGAGCATGACTTCCCTAGATCTAGAACTATGCTCCTATTGATGCAGGCCAAAATCCCATTGGCTTTTTTTGCCGCCACATCACATTGTTGGCTCATGTTTAACTTGTTGTCCACGAGGACTCCAAGATCTAGAGGACCTCTACCAATCACAATGATGAATATAAAATAGATTGAAGTCCAAAGTAAAAAAACCCCAAATGAAGCAGCAAACAGCAATGTCCAGAAAGCTTACAGAAAATCCAAATCAGTAATGCCCAGAAAACTCTCAATTGAAATCCATGAACAAATTAACCCCTGCTAATCTCACTTGAATAGCCAGAAATTTCCTTGGAGACCAGACCGCTGGAAACTGGAAAACCCAGGAGGTTTGTACTTGATACTAAACGATGCTTGGTCTGAGGAAATCCCCCTCGCGGCCACTCTTAAATTCCAAAAACTGATTCCAGCTAACTCTAATCTTTGGTTTCAGTTGTTGGATTTTCTCAGACCTACGTAAACATTGAGCCTCCCTGCGGTTCTGGCTTATCTCCAAACTGTGGCTGTTATCATTGACCCAACCAGGTGTCAAGTTATCTTGCAAGCTCGGGCCAGGAGGAAAAGGGAGTGGATTTTCTTCTCTTGGTCTGACAGAAACTTTCTCCTGAGAACTTGGCTTTTCCTTTGAAGCCTCTAAATCAAAGCCTGTAGGATTTTGACTGCCCAAAGTGTCTCCATCTTGAGCCTTGTCCTCATTGATCACTTCAGCCTCACTATCCAAATTAGGCCCATCAACATTGGCATCAACATTAACATCAACGTTGGCATCAACATTAGTCAATACAAGAAGAGATTCAGGCTCAGGTTCACACACAGGCTGAGTTCCAACACTTGCTGTTGTTCATTCGTTCAGTCGTCTCTGACTCTTCGTGACCTCATGGACCAGCCCACGCCAGAGCTCCCTGTCGGCCATCACCACCCCCAGCTCCTTCAAGGTCAGTCCAGTCAGTTCAAGGATGCCATCCATCCACCTTGCCCTTGGTCGGCCCCTCTTCCTTTTACCTTCCACCTTCCCCAGCATAATTGTCTTCTCCAGGCTTTGCTGTCTCCTCACGATGTGGCCAAAGGACTTCCACTTTGTCTCTAGTCTCCTTCCCTCCAGTGAGCAGCCGGGCTTTATTTCCTGGAGGATGGACTGGTTGGATCTTCTCGCCGTCCAAGGCACTCTCAGAACTTTCCTCCAACACCACAATTCAAAGGCATCTCTCTTCCTTGGCTCAGCCTTCCCTAAGGTCCAGCTCTCACATCCGTAGGTGACTACAGGGAATACCATGGCTTTGACTAGGCAATGGATCTTGGTTGCCAGTCTGATGTCTCTACTCTTCTCTATTTTATGGAGACTGGACATTGCTCTCCTCCCAAGAAGGAAGCGTCTTCTGATGTCCTGGCCACAGTCTGCATCTGCTGTCATCTTTGCGCCTAGAAATACAAACCCTGTCACGGCCTCCACGTTTTCTCCCTCTACTTCCCAGTTGTCAATCATTCTTGTTGCCATAATCTTGTTTTTTTTAATGTCCCAACACTACCGAGCACAATTCAAAGTGCTGGCTTTAACCTATAAAGCCCTAAATGGTTCTGGCTCAGCTTACCTTTTTGAATATATCTCCCCCTATGAACCACCTGGGAGGTTAAGATCTTCCGGGGAGGCCCTGCTCTCAGTCCCACCTCCTTCATAGGTGTGGCTGGTGGGGACGAGAGACAGGGCCTTCTCGGTGGTGGCTCCTCTGCTATGCAACTCCCCAGTGAATCCAGTCAGCCCCCTCCCTTCTGACCTTTATAAAGGAAGTGAAGACATGGCTCTGGGACCAAGCTTTTGGGTAAAAATTCAGTGCAAGAAGAGTAGAGGAAATGTGACTGGAACAGCCTTGACTACGATTACGGATTGTGTGGTTTTTAATAATTGGCTTTAATGTTTTATTTTATTTTATATTTTTAATGTATATGTTTATGTTATCATTGTCTGTTTGATAAGGCATCAAATGGTTGCCTATTGTAAGGCCGTTCTGAGACCCTTACGGGGTTGAGAAGGGCGAGGTACAAATGTGGTAAATATAAATAAATAAATAAATAAATAAATAAATAGAGTTTAGCCAAACACCTTCCTATGTTTTGGGATGATTAGGTTGCCTAAGTATTGAAACTTCCTTACTTAAAAGAGCCACTGTCTTTGGCCATGTAAACATGTTGTTTTCCACCACACAGTTAACCATTTGTCTCTGGTCCTCAACAGTTCAGCAACTTTTAATCACAGTTCATGGAGTCTTCTTGTGTAGTTTTCCAGGCCTCACTTCTTAGGATGGCATCTTGAGACTTGCATGTTTTCGAACTGCAAGGTTGGCAGAAGTTGGGGCTGACAGTGGGAGCTCATGTTGCTCCCCAGATTCAAACCTGCAACCTTTTGGTCAGCAGCTTCAGCAGCCCAGTACTTTAACTCACTGCGCCACTGGGGGCTCCTAATACACACACACACACACACATATATATATATATATACACACACACACAAAACATATATACACAGACTGGGCCACAGCAATGCATGGCAGGGGACGGCTAGTAAAATAAATACAATTCCATTCAAACCATCTTCCTATGTTTTGGGATGATTAGGTTGCCTAAGTATTGAAACTTCCTTACTTAAAAGAGCCACTGTCTTTGGCCATGTAAACATGTTGTTTTCCACCACACAGTTAACCATTTGTCTCTGGTCCTCGACAGTTCAGCAACTTTTAATTACAGTTCATGGATTCTTCTGGTGTAGTTTTCCAGGCCTCACTTCTTAGGATGGCATCACTAGACTACAAAGACCTCCAACAATGCATCTTGGTTGTGTTAATATTGTAAAGGGCATTATTTTATATAAATAAAAATGTAACGTTCGTTTGTGAGATTAACACAATTAATAATTGGCTTTAATGTTTTTAAAAAAATATTTTTAATGTATATGTTTATTTTATCATTGTCTGTTTGATAAAGCATCAAATGGTTGCCTATTGTAAGGCCGTTCTGAGTTCAAATGTGGTTAATTAATTAATTAATTAATTACTTGAATTTAGCCAAAGAGAACACCTTCCCATGTTTTGGGATGATTAGGTTGCCTAAGTGTTGACTGCCTTACTTAAAAGAACCATTGTCTTTGGCCATGTAAACATGTTGTTTTCCACCACAGAGTTAACCATTTGTCTCTGGTCCTCAACAGTTCAGCAACTTTTAATTACAGTTCATGGATTCTTCTTGTGTAGTTTTCCAGGCCTCACTTCTTAGAATGGCATCTCGAGACTATAAAGAGCCCCAACCATGCATCTTTCATACAATTCTATTCAAACATACGTCGTATTTCATCCACGACACATACCTTTCCTTTCTTTTCTCTTTCTGCAGAACTACGCTGCCATGAAGCTGGTGAAGCCGTTCAGCTGAAGCGGAGAAGAGCAAAGGATGGGGCCCAAAGGGGACGGCGAGGGGACCGTGCCTTTCCAGATGCAACATTTGCCTTCTGCTGCAGGCTCTCGAGCCAAAGCATCTCCACTGCTCCTTCCAGAAACTGCTTGATCCTCTGCTTCGAAGTCAAAGATTTTGAAGCTCGCCTTTTTCTTCCCCAGCCTGCCAATGCTTCTCTGGCCACTGACTCTGCCAAACTGGTGCCCCAAAGCTGCCCCTTTGTTTCCCTGTGCAAAGTAGACCTTAGAGAACTAGAAGAGCTGCTGTTCCAACACTGGAGATGCGCCATTCACTTAGAGTCACTGGGAGATGCTTGAAACCGCCTTGGAGAGAAAAACACGCCCCTGTATCTTTGCCACCTGATTTTTGGGTGCATCTACACAGTGGAATGAATGCAGTTCGGCCTCCATTTTAACTGCCGCAGCTCAATACTATGAGGAAGAACTTCCTGACTGTGAGAGCCGTTCAGCAGTGGAACTCTCTGCCCCGGAGTGTGGTGGAGGCTCCTTCTTTGGAAGCTTTTAAACAGAGGCTGGATGGCTATCTCTCAGGGTGATTTAAATGCAATATTCCTGCTTCTTGGCAGAATGGGGTTGGACTGGATGGCCCAGGAGGTCTCTTCCAACTCTTTGGTCCTATGATTCTATGAGCCCTGGGAGATGCAGTTTCATAACTTTTCAATGACTTTGAAGCATAGGTTCTTTTTATTGCAATTTCCAGTGTGAGAGGGTAGATCAGATTACAGAAAAACATCTAGACAAAGAATGACATTGGACATACAGACATACAGATTCTACGCAACTATATTGGATTTACAACTACATTGGTTAACAAACAAACAAAGGGGAATTACATTTCACTCAACATTCACACACATTCATCTTTAGGCATTCAAATGTTACCATATCATCCTTTTCTCCCTCCTTGGAGAAGCACTTGTTAGGCCAGACCCTGCTTTCCTGCAGCCTGCTAACATAGAGTTCCAAAACTTCCATAACTTCATAACTTCAAAACACCAAAATGCATCCTTTCCTTAAGCACAATGCCAAGGACCACAAAATCCAAGACTCCAAAAGTGCACTTCTTCCTCTTCCTTGAGAAAGAAGCCCCAAAGTGACCAGAATCATGCTTTCCCAGAGCATATCTGTCACTCTCAGAATATGCCTTCTCTCTCCTTCCCATGGAGCAGAGCATGGCGGGTGGAACAGACTCCTCCGGTCTGTCACACTTTGAGCATTATTAGACCGAGTCTTTTATAGGAATATTCTGCTGATGTCGTCCCAAAGTCATAAATTAATGATAGACGTCTTCCATCCTGACTCCATCTCCGTTTCCTGGCCAGATGTAGATCTTCTTGATTGGTGTTCATCTTATGTTGACTTCCTTCTTAACATCAGGAATGTTGCAAACATTTCCTTAACTTGAAATAATCATTGTCACAGTTCTTATCACAGTTTACTTTTCAGCTCTTATTAGAAGGTTTCTTCCCTAAGCACAATGCCAAGGACCAGACCTCTGTTTTCCCTACAGCAGAACCTGACTCCCTGCACAAAATCCAAGACTCCAAAAGCGCACTTCTTCCTCTTCTCTTGAGAAAGAAGCCCCAAAGTGACCAGGCTGCTCTTGTGCAGATCTACCACTCTCCATACGTCCACCATCTCTCTCCTTCCCATGGAGCAGAGCATGGCAGGTGGAACCGACTCCTCAGGTCTGCCACACTTTGAGCATTATTAGACTGGGTCTTTTATAGGAATATTCCGTTGATGTCGTCCCAAAGTCATAAATCAATGATACACATCTTCCTGTCAGGAGTCAATTTCCTACGGCATGAAGACATCACAAATTCTCTCCGTGACATCCTGACTGAATCATCCTGACTGCCTTTTCTCTCTGTGACATTTTGAAGCTAGCAGAGGGAGCTGGAAACCTTGTATTGGAACTTGTGAAGCAACAAGCTCTAATAAGGAAACTGAGAAGAAACGGAGATAGGCAGGAAAGGTGTATAAAAGGAAGTGATGGTGGGAAAAAGTCAGTAGTGTCTTTCTTTGCTGCAGAGATACAAGCAATATATTCATTTCCAAGCAAAACCGGCTTGTGAGTGATTATTTAATATTGCTATATAAAACCTACAGTCCTACACTTCCATCCTGGCTCCCTCTCAGTTTCTTGGCCAGATGTTGATCTTCTTGATTGGTGTTGACCTTATGTTGACTTCCTTCTTAACATAATGAAGGTTGCAAACATTTCTGTTATCACTGTCCCAATTCTTACCAGAGTTTACTCTTCAGATCTCATTAACAGGTTTTAATCACAAAGCAGGAAGCAGTAGTTAGTCATTGCAGGACTTAATATTATACTGGTGTTTCCAAAATTATTAACTCCAACCACACATCCTTTCATTCTTCCATTCATTCCCACACATCACATTAAATTCACATTTATCAAATCTACACATTGAATTTCTTATTACACCTCCGCAAACTGCAACTCCCAGGGTCCTGTAGCATAGATCCACGGCGGTTCAAATGGCATCAAGACTGCATTGATGCTAGTATGGCACCCTTGGTGTCTACACATGATGGCCCTGTTGTTTTGCTCAGGTGCAAAGCAAAACAGGAAGCATTGCATCATGGGAAAGGAAGGAAAGTTTTGCAATTTCCCCCATTTGGGATGCATAGCCCCCAGATATCCCTGCCTGTTGTCACCGATTCCATTTGCAAAGGAAGCAACGGGTTAAAAATAGGGATGTTCTTCCACTGCAAGGAAGCCTTTGAAAAAAAAATCGCACGGTTTCGCATTTGAGAACTTACTCTGTGCAAAATTCACATGAGGTATTTTGGTGCTGAAAGTGGCACTTTCTGCACAGAAAGTCATACCACTTCTCTGCAGAAATACTGTTTTGTGTGCAGAAAAATGCAAACAGTGCTATATATTGTCATGGCCGGAATCACTGGGTTGTTGTAGGTTTTTTCGGGCTATATGGCCATGTTCTAGAGGCATTCTCTCCTGACGTTTAGCCTGCATCTATGGCAAACATCCTCAGCGGTTGTGAGGTCTGTTGGAACTTGGAAAAAGGATTTATATATCTATGGAAGGACCAGGGTGAGACAAAAGACTCTTGTCTGCTGGAGCTAGGTATAAATGTTTCAACTGACCACCTTGATTAGCATTTGATGGCCTGGCAGTGCCTGGGGCAATCTTTTGTTGCTCTAAAATTACATCACAACAACAGAGAGGAAACAAACAAGGACATCTAATCACCTCTCAAGAAAAGATTGCTCCAGGCACTGCCAGGCCATTATATGCTAATCAAGGTGGTCAGTTGAAACAGTCACATCTAGCTCCAGCAGACAAGAGTCCTTTGTCCCACCCTGATGTGGTCTATCCAGTGCAATTGGAGAAGGGTCCCTGGTCTAAATGGTCCCTGGTCAAAAAAAGGTTGGGAACCACTTGTGTAGATGCACCCTTTGACTTGACTTTCTCATAATACAGTAGACTCCCAGTTAATCAATGAGGTTTGCTAGATGCCGAGTGTATTAATCTAATTTCTTGCCAAACTACAACTCCCAGGATGCCATAGCATTTAGCCATGTTAATTAAAAGTGAGGTCAAGCTGTATTAATCTAATATTTCACCAAACTACAACTCCCAAGATCCCATAGCATTGAGCCATGTCAATTAAAAGTGAGGCCAACCTGTATTGATCTAATTTCTCACCAAACTACAACTCCCAAGATCCCATAGCATCGAGCCATGTCAATTAAAAGTGAGGTGGAACTGTATTAATCCAATTTCTCACCAAACTACAACTCCCAAGATCGCATAGCATTGAGCCATGCCAATTAAAAGTGAGGTGAAACTGTATTAATCTAATATCTTACCAAACTACAACTCCCAAGACCTCATAGCATTGAGCCATGTCAATTAAAAGTGAGGTCAAGCTGTATTAATCCAATTTCTCACCAAACTACAACTCCCAATATCCTATAGCATCGAGCCATGACAGTTAAAAGTGAGGTCAAGCTGTATTTATCTAATTTCTCATCAAACTACAACTCCCAGGATGCCATAGCATTGAGCCATGTCAATTAAAAGTGAGGTCAAGCTGTATTAATCCAATTTCTCACCAAACTACAACTCCCAATATCCTATAGCATCGAGCCATGTCAATTAAAAGTGAGGTCCAGCTGTATTTATCTAATTTCTCATCAACTACAACTCCCAGGATGCCATAACATTGAGCCATGTCAATTAAAAGTGAGGTCAAGCTGTATTTATCTAATTTCTCATCAAACTACAACTCCCAGGATGCCATAACATTGAGCCATGACAGTTAAAAGTGAGGTCAAGCTGTTTTAATCTAATTTATCACCAAACTACAACTCCCAAGATCCCATAGCATCGAGCCATGTCAATTAAAAGTGAGGTTGAGCTGCATTAATCTAATTTCTCGCCAAACTACAACTCCCAGGGTGCCATAGCATTGAGCCATGTCAATTAAAAGTGAGACCAAGCTATATTAATCTAATTTCTCGCCAAACTACAATTCCCAGGATTCCATAGCACTGAGCAATGTCAATGAAAAGTGAGGTCAAGCTGTATTAATCCAATTTCTCACCAAACTGCAACTCCCAAGACCTCATAGCATTGAGCCATGTCAATTAAAAGAGAGGTCAAGCTGCATTAATCTAATTTCTCGCCAACCTACAACTCTCAAGATCTCATAGCATTGAGCTATGTCAATTAAAAGTGAGGTGAAACTGTACTAATCTAATATCTCACCAAACTACAACTCCCAAGATCCCATAGCATTGAGCCATGCCAATTAAAAGTGAGGTCAAGCTGTATTAATCTAATATCTCACCAAACTGCAACTCCCAAGATCCCATAGCATTGAGCCATGTTAATTAAAAGTGAGGCCAACTTGTATCGATTCAATTTCTCACCAAACTACAACTCTCAAGATACAATAGCATTGAGCCATGTCAATTAAAAGTGAGGTCAAGCTGTATCGATCTAATTACTCACCAAACTACAACTCCCAATATACCATATCATTGAGCCATGACAACTAAAAGTGAGATCAAGCTGTATTAGTCTAATATCTCACCAAACTACAACTCCCAGGATGCCATAGCATTGAGCTATGTTAATTAAAAGTGAGGTCAAGCTGTATTAATCTAATTTCTCGCCAAACTACAACTCCCAGGATGCCATAGCATTGAGCCATGTCAATTAAAAGTGAGATCGAGCTGTATTAGTCTAATATCTCACCAAACTACAACTCTCAAGATCTCACAGCATTGAGCCATGTCAATTAAAAGTGAAGTCAAGCTGTATTAATCCAATTTCTCACCAAACTACAACTCCCAAGACCTCATAGCATTGAGCTATATTAATTAAAAGTGAGGTGAAACTGTACTAATCTAATATCTCACCAAACTACAACTCCCAAGATCTCATAGCATTGAGCCATGTCAATTAAAAGTGAGGTCAAGCTGCATCGATCTAATTTCTCGCCAAACTACAACTCCCATGATGCCATAGCACTGAGCTATGTCAATTAAAAGTGAGGTCAAGCGGCATTAATCTAATTTCTCACCAAACTACAATTCCAAAGATTCCATAGCATTGAGCCATGCCAATTAAAAGTGAGGTCAAGCTGTATTGATCTAATTTCTCGCCAAACTACAACTCCCAAGATCTCATAGCATCGAGCCATGCCAATTAAAAGTGAGGACAAGCGGTATTAATCTAATTTCTCACCAAACTACAACTCCCAAGATCCTATAGCATCGAGCCATGCCAATTAAAAGTGAGGACAAGCGGTATTAATCTAATTTCTCACCAAACTACAACTCTCAAGATGCCATAGCATTGAGCCATGTCAATTAAAAGTGAGGTCAAGCTGTATTAATCTAATATTTTACCAAACTACAACTCCCAGGATGCCATAGCATTGAGCCATGCCAATTAAAAGTGCGGTCAAGCTGTATTGATCCAATTTCTCGCCAAACTACAACTCCCAAGATCTCAAAGGTGTCAGTTCACAAGAAGAGCAAGTCAAGCCTGGAAGGACACAGACTGGAGTGGCCGGATCCTGCTGGGCTGCCTCTTGACCTCTTTGGTGCTGCCTTTCCTCCCCTGCATTGCCTGCCCCATCCTCCCCTTCCGATGGGGATTTGCCTTAACGCTCCCCCTCCTCTCTGCCCCGACTGTCTCTTCAGGGATTCCTTTTGCATTTTGAGCAATATTAAAGTGCACTTTCGGAGGCGAATTGGGGTGTTGGGGGGAGACACACACACACACCACCTCTGCTGCAACTGAGACAAACCAGAAGCCGGATATAAAACGGCTGGGCGCTTTGAAGGCGGGGCGCCTGGGAGATTTCCCTCTCACCTGGGCAGGCCTTCCATGCAATCTCGCCATTCCCCATGAAATGCTATTAAACCTCTTGAAGGAAGGCTGGCTGGTCGTGTTTTATTTTTCCAGAGCCTGGAGCTGGGAAGGGCAACTGGGTGGAAACATGTGCAGAGAGAAGGCATCTGATTCCACTTATGGGAGAAGCGCATGGCTGGGCTCCTCGGCCTGGACATATTGGTCCATCACCATTCTGCTGGGGAAAGGGATCCAGACCTTCCTTCCTTACTTACTTACTTACTTACTTACTTACTTACTTAGGCGATCCCTCGTTGGACGAGTAAGATGGTCTTCCATTATGGATTTCCTTGTGGGTCCGTATGTGGCTGTGGAGCCCTATTCTTGCTCTGCATCTTCTTCCGCAGTGAGGGCATTGGTTTCCAGGTGGAAGGCGGTCCCGGTCGGGGTTGGCTTGACGCGCTTTCCTCCTGGCACGTTTCTCTCTTTCACCCTCCACTCGTGCCTCCTCAAATTCTGCAGCACTGCTGGTCACAGCTGACCTCCAGCTGGAGCGCTCAAGGGCCAGGGCTTCCCAGTTCTCAGTGTCTATGCCAGAGTTTTTAAGGTTGGCTTTGAGCCCATCTTTAAATCTCTTTTCCTGTCCACCAACGTTCCGTTTTCCGTTCTTAAGTTCGGAGTAGAGCAACTGCTTTGGGAGACGGTGGTCGGGCATCCGGACAACGTGGCCGGCCCAGCGGAGTTGATGTTGGAGGACCATCGCTTCAATGCTGGTGGTCTTTGCTTCTTCCAGCACACTGACGTTTGTCCGCTTGTCTTCCCAGGAAATTTGCAGGATTTTGGAGGCAGCGCTGATGGAATCGTTCCAGGAGTTGCATGTGACGTCTGTAGACAGTCCACGTCTCACAGGCATAGAGCAGGGTTGGGAGGACAATAGCTTTATAGACAAGCACCTTGGTCTCCCTACGGATGTCCCGGTCCTCAAACACTCTCTGCTTCATTCTGGAAACTGCTGCACTTGCAGAGCTCAGGCGGTGTTGTATTTCGGCGTCGATGTTGACTTTGGTGGAGAGGTGGCTGCCAAGGTAGCGGAAATGGTCAACATTTTCTAATGTTACACCATTAAGCTGTATCTCTGGCATTGGAGAGGGGTTGGCTGGTGACTGCTGGAAGAGACTTTGGTTTTCTCGATGTTCAATAACAGGCCGAGCTTCTCGTATGCTTCTGCGAAGGTGTTTAGAGTGGCTTGTAGGTCTTCTTCTGAATGCGCACAGAACACGTTGTCATCAGCATACTGGAGTTCTATAACAGATGTTGTTGTAACCTTGGTTTTGTCTTTCAGTCTGCTGAAACTCATAGCACATGAACACCACTGTTCTGTCGCATGCTGGGCCTGTAACAGCTGTACTTTTCTATAGGACGTATACTTTAAGCCCAGCGGGAAGCCAGGGGCGCCTCAAGGAGAGGTTCTCAGGGATTTTTCTGAAGTGATGGTCTTTAGAGTCTTTAATGATGCAACAAAGTGTTTATTATGGAACAAACAACAAATCTTCAATGGTTCAAACAACACTTCAAGGCTTTCTTCTAGGGCTGGGAGGTTTCGTTCGTTAATTTCTTAATTCGTTATTAATTCATTATTTTTTTTGATAACGAAGCGATATTGAACCATTCAGGAGCAACTAAAAATCGAAACGAATTTTTCAATTCGTTTCGTAATTGTTTCGAAATCGTTTCGAAATCGTTTCGTTATTCTTTCCGCATGTCTGGGGCAAGTTTTATAGTTGTTGTTTGTTTAATCAGTGAAAAAAAAATATAATATCACACCAACAGTCAACAACAGAGGGAGAGGGAAGCTTCAGAAGTTCCCCCTGTCCCATTTGGAGGTTTTTTAGCGTATTGCGCGGTCGCGTCCGCCATTAACGAATCGATTCGTAATTGTTTCGTAATTGTTTCGTAATTTCCGAAATTTCGTAAATTTCGAACTTTTTTAAAGAAAAATTTCGGAATTCTTTTAAAAATCGAAACACAAAAACCCCCTAAAAACGAATCGAGTTTAGAAACAAATTTTTCCGTGGTTGCCCAGCTCTACTTGTCTTAGTCTAGTCCTCAATGGACTGGAACCTGACTTTGATTAACTAAACTTTCTCTGTAGGAAAAACCCTTTTTAACCTCTCCCAGGCTGCTTTCTATCTATGCCTCATCGGTGTGGGACCTACTACCGATTCCAAATGCGTCTGGGTATCGAGTAGACCTACCAGCTGAGGCTTGAAGATATTTCAGCTGGAGTTCCATGGATCTGTAATGCTGTTCTCCCTTAGAGAATTCTTAGAAACTTCAGGGCTGTTCCCTCTGATGCTGTGAGGCTGAGAGGCTGTGAGCTCTCAGCCAGAGCTTTTGGGACCTTTCTCCTGGAATTTCTGCTTCTGTATCCCCGGATGCTATTTCTCCCTGGATGCTATTGAGAAAGGAAACTATTCTATGGGAGGAGTTGGTCTACGTCCTATAGCTTAGCTACCTTGTGTGAGACTCCCCAAAAAATGGCTCCTTTCCCTCCCAGAGCCCAGAACAAGGGGCGGAACCAAAGCTTAATTATGATGGACAGGAGGCCTGCCCTATGACTGCAAAACAGATAACAGAAAGGAAATAAAGTTGGAGCTCCTGGTACAGCCGTACCAGCACAGACCCCATCTTGCAGCATTTCCTTAGGGATTCTGGCAAATGCATCCACTACACCAGTGTTTCTCAATCTTCCTAATGCCGCAACCCCTTAATACAATCCCTCATGTTGTGGTGACCCCCCAACCATAAAATTATTTTCGTTGCTACTTCAGAACTGTCATTTTGCTCCTGTTATGAATCGTCATGTAAATATCTGATATGCAGGATGGATTTTCATTCACTAGACCAAATTTGGCACAAATACTCGATACTCCCAAATTTGAATACTGGTGGGGTTCGGGGGGATTGATTTTGTCATTTGGGAGTTGCAGTTGCTGGGAGTTATAGTTCACCTACAATCAAAGAGCATTCTGAACTCCACCAACAATGGAATTGAACCAAACTTGGCACACAGAACTCCCATGACCAAATACTGGAAGAGTTTGGAGGGCATTGACCTTGAGTTTTGGAATTGTAGTTCACCTACATCTAAAGCTCCAGCAAAGGATCACCGCTATACAATCACTGCTATACAATCATGGTATAGTAGTTATATTTTGGTGACAGTTATAGTTTGACGAGGCCCCAGTCCTTTTGGGCAGGGAAGGTGAAAGATCTTGCAAAACTACAGCAGCCGTTGAGCCAGGGGAGTCAAAGTGGTGTCAAACTGCATTAATTCCGTAGTGTACATCTAAAGAGCATTGTGAACTCTAACAATGATGGATGTGAACCAAACTTGGCATGAATACTCAATATACCCAAATGTGAATACTGGTGCAGCTTGGGGAACATAGACCTTGATATTTGGATGTTGTAGTTGCTGGGATTTATAGTTCACTTACAATCAAGGACATTCTTGACCCCACCAGCAATAGAATTGGGCCAAACTTCCCACACAGAACCCCCATGACCAACAAGAAAATAGTGTTTTATGATGGTCTTTGGCGACTCCTCTGACACCCCCTCGCGACCCCCTCAGGGGTCCCGACCCCCAAGTTGAGAAACACTACACTACACTGTTGAACAGATGCAGTTTGACACCTTTTTGTCATTGCTTCATGCTATACAATCATGGCACAGAAGTTATATTTTGGTGTGACAGTTTAACATCATTTTGACACCATTTTGTCATTGCTCCATGCTATACAATCATGGTATAGTAGTTATATTTTGGTGACAGTTATAGTTTGACGAGGCCCCAGTCCTTTTGGGCAGGGAAGGTGAAAGATCTTGCAAAACTACAGCAGCCGTTGAGCCAGGGGAGTCAAAGTGGTGTCAAACTGCATTAATTCCGTAGTGTACCCGGTTAGAACTGAGTAAGTTTGTTGTCACTTTACTTCATACACCAAAATTAATTGCACCCCCAATCACTATATATATATATATATATATATATATATATATATATATATATATATATGCAGAATTGTTGCCAAAACCAATATCTATCTATCTATCTATATCTATCTAATCTATCTATCTATCTTGATAGTGATTGGGTGTTTTGCAATTCTGCATATATATATTTGCAGAATATATATTTAATTTATACAGTATAAATTCAATGCCCCCGCAATCACAATATATATGCAGAATTGCAAAACACCCAATCACTATCTATCTATCTATCTATCTATCTATCTATCTATCTATCTATCTATCATCTATCTATCTATCTATCTATCTATCTATCTATCACCTATCTATCTATCTATCATCTATCTATCTATCTATCTATCTATCTATCTATCTATCTATCTATCAATCTATCTATCTTATCCATCCATCCATCCATCTATCTATCCATCTGTCTGTCTCTATTATCTATCTATCTATCTTCTATCTATCTATCTATCTATCTTCTATCTATCTATCTATCTATCTATCTATCTATCTATCTATCTATCCATCTATCTATCCATCCATCCTATCTATCTTCATCATCATCATCATCTATCTATCTATCTATCTATCTATCTATCTATCTATCTATCTATCTATCTATCGTCATCTCAAATACCAGCTATCTATCATTATCTATCTATCTATCTATCTATCTATCTATCTATCTAATCTATCTATCTATCTTGATAGTGATTGGGTGTTTTGCAATTCTGCATATATATATTTGCAGAATATATATTTAATTTATACAGTATAAATTCAATGCCCCCGCAATCACAATATATATGCAGAATTGCAAAACACCCAATCACTATCTATCTATCTATCCATCCATCTATCATCTATCTATTTATCTATCTATCTATCTATCTTATCTATCTATCTATCTATCTATCTATCTATCTATCTATCTATCTATCTATCTATCTATCTATCTATCTATCATCTATCTATCTATCTATCATCTATCTATCTATCTATCTATCTATCTATCTATCTATCTATCTATCTATCTATCATCTATCTATCTATCTATCTATCTATCTATCTATCTATCTATCTATCTATCTATCTATCTATCTATCTATCCATCCATCCATCTATCTATCCATCTGTCTATCTATGTATCTATGTATCTATGTATCTATCTATCTATCTATCTATCTATCTATCTATCTATCTATCTATCTATCTATCTATCTATCTATCTATCTATCTATCCATATCTATCTATATCTATCTATCTATCTATCTATCTATCTATCTATCTATCTATCTATCTATCTATCTGTCTATCCATCCATCCATCCATCCATCCATCCATCCATCCATCCATCCATCCATCTATCTATCTATCTATCTATCTATCTATCTATCTATCTATCTATCTATCTATCTGTCATCTACCTATCATTTATCTATCTATCATTTATCTATCTATCTATCTATCTATCTATCTATCTATCTATCTATCTATCTATCTAATCTATCTATCTTGATAGTGATTGGGTGTTTTGCAATTCTGCATATATATATTTGCAGAATATATATTTAATTTATACAGTATAAATTCAATGCCCCCGCAATCACAATATATATGCAGAATTGCAAAACACCCAATCACTATCTATCTATCTATCCATCCATCTATCATCTATCTAATCTATCTATATCTATCTATCTAATCTATCTATCTATCTATCTATCTATCTATCTATCTATCTATCTATCTATCCTTAGTGATTGGGTGTTTTGCAATTCTGCATATATATATTTGCAGAATATATATTGAATTCATACAGTATAAATTCAATGCACCTCCAATCACAATACATATGCAGAATTGCAAAATACCCAATCACACACACACACTATTTTGCAATTCTGCATATATATATATATATATATATGCAGAATATATATTTAATTTATACAATATAAATTAAATGCACCCCCAAATATCTAGATAAATAAAAATGTAATGTTCATTTGTGGGATTAACATAACTCAAAAACCACTGGACGAATTGACACCAAATTTGGACACAAGACACCCACTACCTCAAGGAGTGACCATCACTCAAAAAATGGATTTTGTTATTTGGGAGTTGTAGTTGCTGGGATTTATAGTTCACCTGCAATCAAAGAGCATCCTGAACTCCATCAACAATGGAATTGAACGAAACTTGGCACACAGAACTCCCATGACCAACAGAAAGTACTGGAAGAGTTTGGTGGGCACTGACCTTGAGTTTTGGAGTTGTCGTTCACCTCCATCCAGATTTATCAAATAATGATAGATCTGGACCTAACTTGGCATGAATACTCAATAGGCCCAAATGTGAACACTGGTGGAAGTTGGGGAAAATAGATCTTGACACTTATGAGTTGTAGTTGCTGGGATGTATAGTTCACCTACAATCAAAGAGCATTCTCAACCCCACCAAGGACATAATTGGGCCAAACTTCCCACATAGAAACCCCATGACCAACAGAATATACTGTGTTTTCCAATGGTCTTTGGCGACCCCTCTGACACCCCTCACGACCCCCCCAGGGGTCCCGACCCCCCAGGTTGAGAAACACTGTTCTAGAACATGGCCATATAGCAAAAAAGACCTACAACAACCAGAAGTTGCTCAGTGTTTCTCTAAGCTTGTTCAGTGCATGTGTGCGTGCATCCATAATGTATATGTGTGCATGAGGAAAAGAAAGGAGATTGCTGCAAGCCCCTCTGCGCATAAAAGTTAATTGCAGACAGTTCCCGGGCTTAGAAAGCGTTGTGATGCTTGTTTTTATATGATTTCCTTGGTCTTTAACTCTGCGTCGTGGGTAATTGAACGGGGGGAATTATGAAGTGTGCCGGCTGCCCTTAGGGGAGGCCTTAACAGCATACCTTTGTCTTGCGCACCGGTGTCGGGTCTGGCCGGCTGCCACACCGCAAGCCAGCCAGCGCATTGAACTCTGGTCACCCCCAGTAGCAGACGCCTCGGCCCTGGCGGGGAGCATTCAAAGGCCCACATCATATGCGCGCCGTGCGTATTTATACAGAGTGGTGCAAGTTGGGCGCGCTGTGCTTGGCTGATGGATGGCTTTGCAAAAGGAGGTTTTCCCAATCAGCTTCAGACATGGAGGATCGGGGTGGGCAAAGCATGGGGCTGCTGGTTGCCACCCGGAAGGGACCCCCAAAGGACATCCAGTCCAATGACCTTCCAACCCAAAATGTGGTGGAAGGAAAATCAAGCTGGTAGAAAAAAGGTGACTATGAAGGTTGGAAACCATGAATCCCTGTATTTCCCAATCGAGCATCCAATGCTAAAATAAAAAGTAAGGGGAGAGGTAACAACCTTTTTTGTACACATTTCAATGTTGTTCATTCAGTCATCTCCGACTCTTCGTGACCTCATGGACCAGCCTACGCCAGATCTCCCTGTCATTTCAATAGGTCTTGTTAATTACCATTTACTACACATTACACATTTCAATAGGCCTTTGAATGCCATACATTGTCTTTACTGCCTAAAGTGATGATATTTTCACCAAAGCTCATCCTCACCAATACTTGAAATAAGTCAGATCTGTCAACGGAAAAACAACTTTTATCCAGGATTTAATCCTGGATGAGTGGGCAGATCTGGCGTGCATCACGGAGACCTGGTTGGACGAAGCTGGAGGCGTGAATTTGACCCAGCTTTGCCCACCAGGTTTTTCTGTGCAGCATCAGCCGAGATCCGGAGGGCGGGGAGGCGGGGTCGCAGTGGTCTATAGAGATTCCATCCCTCTGACCAGGAGCCCCATCTCGCAGTCAACAAATTTTGAATGCGTCCACCTGAGGGTGGGTGACCGGGACAGAATAGGGATTCTGCTAGTGTACCGTCCACCTCGCTGCACTACAGTCTCCCTACCTGAGCTAGCGGGGGTGGTCTCGAGCCTGGCATTGGAGTCTCAACGGCTTCTTGTGCTGGGAGACTTCAATGTCCATGCTGAGGCGGCCCTCACAGGAGCGGCTCAGGACTTCATGTCTGCCATGGCAACCATGGGGCTGTCCCAACAAGTATCTGGCCCCACCCACTGTGCTGGATATACATTGGACTTGGTTTTCTGCCAGGGATGGGAGCAAGGTGGCGGTGTTGAGGAGTTGACCATCTCTCCGTTGCCATGGACCGACAACTTCCTGGTCAGATTTAGGCTCACTGCGCCCCCTAACCTCTGCAGAGGTGGAGGACCCATTAAACTGGTCCGCCCCAGGAGGCTTATGGATCCGGATGGATTCCTGACGGCTCTTGGGGAGTTTCCCGCCACCTTGGTAGGTGACCCTGTCAATGCCCTGGTCGCTCTCTGGAATGGGGAGATGACTAGGGCAATTGACACGATCGCTCCGGAACGTCCCCTCTCAAGTAGCCGAGCTAAACCAGCCCCTTGGTTCACTGAGGAGCTGGCAGCGATGAAGCGAAGGAAGAGGGAACTAGAGAGTGTGTGGCGTTCGGATCCGAGTGAGCCAAATCGAACACGGTTTGTGTCCTTTTTAAGGGCATATGCCGCGGCAATAAAAGCTGCTAAGAAAACTTTCTTTGCGGCCACTATTGCGTCTGCAAAGAACCGTCCGGCGGAGCTGTTCCGAATTGTCAGAGGTCTTTTAAATCCTGCCACTCTAGGTGGGAACCCTGACAATTCGGCCTCTCGCTGTGAAGCTTTTGCTCAGTTCTTTGCAGACAAAGTCGCTTTGATCCGTTCCGGTCTGGACACCATATTAAATGCAGTCTCTGAGGATGTAACACGAGCACCTGCTTGTCCTATTTTGATGGATTCATTTCAATTGGTGAAGCCCGAGGATGTGGACAAGATACTTGGAGGAATGAGGCCTACTACGTCCATCCTAGACCCCTGCCCATCCTGGCTTCTAAAGGAGGCCAGAGGGGGATTGGCTGAGTGGGTTAAGGTGGTGGTTAACGCCTCCCTTCGGGAAGGCGAGATTCCAGCGAGCTTAAAACAAGCTATTATAAAACCGCTGTTGAAAAAACCATCACTGGACCCCACTAGATTTGACAACTTTCGGCCAGTTTCCAATCTCCCCTTTTTGGGCAAAGTCATGGAAAGCGTGGTGGCCTCACAACTCCAGGTATTCTTGAGAGACACGGATTATCTGGATTCGGCACAGTCTGGTTTCAGACCGGGACATGGAACTGAGACAGTCTTGGTCGCCTTAGTGGATGATCTGCGCCGGGAGCTCGACAGGGGGAGTGTGTCCCTGTTGGTGCTTCTGGACCTCTCAGCGGCCTTCGATACCGTCGACCACGGTATCCTCCTGGGGCGCCTTGCGGGGATGGGCCTCGGAGGCACTGTTTTACACAGTAAATAATAAATAAATAAATAACTTCAAAAAATATTATCGAATTATTGAATGCTTTCTCTGCCGATCACCACTGGGACCCCCTTGATTGGCTTGTGCCAGAGTCTTTGCAGTTCGATCTTTAAATCCTCGTATCGTGTCAGCTTTTCCAGTTGTTTCTCTGCAATCCTGCTGTGACCTGGGATTGCAACATTGACGATCCATACTTTGTTTTTTTTACACAATTGTGAGGTCAGGAGTATTATGCTCAAAACTCTGTCTGTCTGAATCCGGAAGTCCCAGAGTAGCTTGATGTGTTCATTCTCTGAAACTTTTTCCGGCTTGTGATCCCACCAGTTCTTTGTCACAGGCAGATGGTGTTTGTGGCACAAGTTCCAATGGATCATCTGAGCAAGGGTGTTGTGCCTCTGCTTGGAGTCTGTTTGCAATCTTCTTGCAGCGGTTGAGGATGTGATCTATTGTTTCGCCTGCTTCCTTGCAGAGCCTACACTTGGAATCTGTTATCTTTTCAATTCTGGCGTGGATGGCCTTGGTTTGAATGGCTTGTTCTTGTGCTGCCAGAATCAGGCCCTCCTTTGCCTCCTTTCTCAGAGTTCCATTTATGAGCCACAGCCATGTTTTTTCTTTGTCAATTTGGCTCTCAAATTTTCCCAGGAACTGTCCATGGAGAGAGAGCCTTCTTCTTTCGCCAGTTTGCTCTTCTGCTCTGGATTGTGTTTTTACGGTATTCCCTCTTTGTCTTTTGCACTTGAAACAGTTTACTACTATTGACTTCCCTCAATGTTGACTCTTGACTGCCTTTCCCATCATCTGCCAGGGCAGGTTTCTCTTCTTCTACTACCGTTTGTTTCCCTTGCAGAAGCCCTCTTCTCTCTGCCTCCTGATTTTCTGGGCAGGTCAAGTCTGCCGACATCACTATGTGGGTTTAAGTAGTAGTGGATTGTCATCGGTTTTCTTGTTTTTTTGTCCAGATCCTCCAGCTCTGCTTGTGACCAGTTCACAATCCCAGCCGTGTCATGAATGACTTTTCAATGACTTTGAAGCAAAGGTTCTTTTTATTGCAATTTCCAGTGTGAGAAGGTATATCAGATTACAGAAAAACATTATTTGTCTAAACATTGGGCATACAGACATACAGATTTTGTGCAACTACATTGGATTTACAATTTCATTGGTTAACAAATGAACCAAAGGGGAATTACATTTTCACTCAACATTCACACACATGCATTCATCCACATGCATCCAAATATTACCATATCCATTCTCCCTCCTTAGAGAAGCACCTGTAAGGCCAGACCTTGCTTTCCTGCAGCCTGCCAACGCATAGTTCCAAAACTTCCATAACTCCAAAACTTCAAAACACTGAGATACCAAAACTTCTTTCTCTAAGAACAGTGCCAAGGACCATACCTCTGTTTTCCCTACAGCAGAACCTGACTCCCTGCACAAAATCCAAGACTCCAAAAGTGCCCTCCTTCTTCCTCTTCCCTTGAGAAAGAAGCCTCAAAGTGACCAGAATCCTGCTTTCCCAGAGCATATCTGACACTCTCCGAATACACCACCTCTCTCTTTCCCATGGAGCAGAGTATGGCGGGTGGAACAGACTCCTCAGGTCTGCCACACTTTGAGCATTATTAGACTGAGTCTTTTATAGGAATATTCTGTTGATGTCTTCCCAAAGTTGTAAATCAATGATAGACATCTTCCATCCTGGATCCATCTCGGTTTCCTGGCCAGATGTTGATCTTCTTGATTGGTGTTGACCTTAGGTTGACTTCCTTCTTAACATAAGGAAGGTTGCAAACATTTCCTTTATCACTGTCCCAGTTCTTATCACAGTTTACTCTTCAGATCTCATTAACAGGGTTTAATCACAAAACAGCAAGCAGGTAGTTAGTAATTGCAGGCCTTAATATTATACTGGTGTTGCCAAAATTATTAGCTCCATCCCACACATCATATTAAATTCACATTTATCAAATTTGCACATTGAATTTCTTATTACAGCCGTGTATCTGATGACGGGGATGGCCCAGGGCTTCAGAGCCATGATTGTATTTCTGCCATGTAATTTGCTCTTCAAAACCTTTCTAACTCTTTGGACATAGTCTTTGCTGACCACATTTTTCACATGCCCAAGCTTCATATTGTCCAACTGTAGTAGAACATACTGATGTCAGTGCTGAAGATCCTGATTGTGTTGGTCAGTGACTGGGTTTCAGTTTCTGATTTTCCATAAAGGTTTAGATCATCCATGTACAACAAGTGGGAATTTTTTTCGTGAATTTCTGGCCATTTGGTAGCCAAGGTTTGTTTTCTGTAGAATTACTGACAGTGGGATCATTGCAATGATGATCAATTATTATTAATATTATCATCATCATCATTATATAATATAATAATAAAATATAATGAAAAATGTGGTTGGCAAAGAATAGTATTAGTATTAATATTGAGCCCCCAGTGACGCAATGGGTTAAACCCTTGTGTTGGCAGGACCGCTGACCAACAGGTCAGAGGTTCAAATCCAGGGAGAGCACGGGTGAGCTCCCTCTGTCAGGTCCAGCTCCCCATGCGGGGACATGAGAGAACCTCCCACAAGGATGGTCAAACATAAAGAAACAGAAGCTGGTGATGTCCCCTATGCAACATCCTTGCTGACAGCCAGTTTTCTCACACCAGAAGCGACTTGCAGTTTCTCAAGTTGCTCCTGACACAAATTATTATTATTATTATTATTATTATTATTATTATTATTATTTGAAACCCTACAAGATTAGTACACAGCAAACAAGATCACTCTGCCAGCTGTATTATTATTATTATTATTATTATTATTATTATTATTATTGTATTGTCGAAGGCTTTCATGGCTGGAATCACTCAGTTCTTGTGGGTTTTTTCGGGCTATATGGCCATGTTCTAGAGGCATTTTCTCCTGACGTTTCGCCTGCATCTATGGCAAGCATCCTCAGAGATTGTGAGGTCTGCTGGACCTGGGAAAAAAGGGGTTAATTGGTCATTCCACATATATATAAACCCCTTTTTTCCCAGCTCCAGCAGACCTCTGAGGAAGCTTGCCATAGATGCAGGCGAAACGTCAGGAGAAATGCCTCTAGAACATGGCCATATAGCCCGAAAAAACCCACAAGAACTGATTATTATTATTATTATTATTATTATTATTATTATTATTATTACTACTACTACTACTACTACTACTACTACTACTACTACTATGCTGGTCCTTTTCTAACAGAGCAAGGACCAGAAGGATGCTGAATACCCATCCAAATATTCACACTGGTGGGCTTGCACTTGAGCAGAGCATCATGCACTGGGATTGCCATTGGATCCATGGAAAGGTCCCTTTGCTCCTCTTTGCCTTCCCGATCCCTCTTCGTAGGCTCCACAGACATGAGATTACGATATTTCCATGGAACAAAAGAAGAAATCAAAATCCCTTGCAAAAGAGGCCAGGCGCATGGGAGGGAATTCGTCAAGTCCTTTTGCACATGTTCAGGGAGGGGCTTTCCTCCCAATTAGAAAGTCAGAGCGCGCGCATGAATGGGCGCCGGGACTTTGCTAATTTGTAGGTTGTAATTTGCCGTTCCTCCAGAGAAGGCATTTATTTTATGAGGTCTGGAACCAAACTGACAACAAACCACAAATGAGGCCCAAAAAAGGGGGGGAGGGGGAAAAGGGGGGGGGGATAAAGAAGGAGAAAAAAAGGGGGAGGGGAGAGAGAAAAATGGGAAATAAATTACTACATTTATAGAAGCAAATTTTTATTATTTTTTTGTTTCGTTGCCAAACAACACAAGCGAATGTCAGTGTTTGGCAGCCGAGACGTTGTGGAAAGACTTTGCTTCATTAAGGTATGTCGAATGGCTCGTTCTGTCCCTTTGAACCCATTGCATAGAATCCTAGAATCCTAGAGTTGGAAGAGACCTCCTGGGCCATCCAGTCCAACCCCATTCTGCCAAGAAGCAGGAATATTGCATTCAAATCACCCCTGACAGATGGCCATCCAGCCTCTGTTTCAAAGCTTCCAAAGAAGGAGCCTCCACCACACCCGGGGCAGAGAGTTCCACTGCTGAACAGAATCAAAGAGTTGGAAGAGACCTCATGGGCCATCCAGTCCAACCCCATTCTGCCAACAAGCAGGAATATTGCATTCAAATCACCCCTGACAGATGGCCATCCAGCCTCTGTTTAAAAGCTTCCAAAGAAGGAGCCTCCACCACACTCCGGGGCAGAGAGTTCCACTGCTGAACGGCTCTCACAGTCAGGAAGTTCTTCCTCATGTTCAGATGGAATCTCCTCTCTTGTAGTTTGAAGCCATTCTTCCATTGCGTCCTAGTCTCTCTCCAGGGAAGCAGAAAACAAGCTTGCTCCCTCCTCCCTGTGGCTTCCTCTCACATATTTACACATGGCTGTCATATCTCCTCTCAGCCTTCTCTTCTTCAGGCTAAGCTCCTTAAGCCGCTCCTCATAGGGCTTGTTCTCCAAACCCTTGATCATTTTGGTCGCCCTCCCCTGGACACATCCCAGCTTGTCAATATCTCTCTTGAATTGTGGTGCCCAGAATTGGACACAAACTTCAACTCCCACAATTCCTAACAGCCTCAGGCCCTTACCAGAATCCAATTACCAGTATCCGTCCTTATCTGCACACTGTTTAGTAAACTCGCGGATTCAGGATTCACCCAAAATATCTGGAGGCTTTAATCTTCACTGTTGCAATATATACAGATGTACAATCAGGATACGCAGATCCTCTTTCTTTGTACTTGCAAACAATCAGATCCTCAGAGAGTCACATACAACATAGGCAGATACTCACACTGAGTCACACAGGAGAGAGGAAGATGGATTGTTTTAGCCTTCTTATATATATAGCCATTGCTATATATCGCTAAAGGACACTTTCCCCATTGGATTAGCTCCACCTGTAGAGAAGCTTCGTTTCTCACAGCATCCGGGGGGAAACAGTTCCAAAGGACTCCAGTTGGGAGAATCTTCAAAGCCTTGGCTGGTAGGTCTACTCAGGACCCAAGAAGCAGTTTGGAGTCGGGAGTAGAGCCCACACCAGCAAAGTTTAGAAAGTAGATTGCCCAAGGAGGGGTTAAAAAGGGTTTTCCTCTTAAAGAAAAGAAACAGTTCACGAAGCCAGTTGCCTGTCCCTTGTGGACAAGATTAAGAAAGCCACCAGTTGATTCAAAGCCGTGAAGCATGTGTTTAATTTGTTGAAGATCTAAGAAATATTTGATTGCTTGTTGAAGACTTAAGCAATAATAAAGGACTTTGTTAAACCTTTCAAGCTTCTAAAGATTCTGTATAGGAAAATCCTTAGGGCCTCTCACTCGAAAACCTGGTGTTTGTACTTTGGTGAGCATTCTTTGGCAGAGGAGTGTAAAGATCTTGCACAACTCCAACTCCTAAGTTCCATAGCATGGGACCATCACAGTTGAAGCGGTGCCAAACTACATTCATGACTGCAATATAGACGCATCCCACACTTGTCGGAAAGTCTCAAAGGCCCCTTTCCTTCATTCGACCGGGGCTCCTTGGGATTTGCAGTGCATGACGTCCCAAGAGGCAAAGCGGAGCTCTTTCGAGAGCGCATCCCATGTCCTGGGTTCCTTGTTGAGACTCTTTGGGAAGAGCTAAAGGAAACCATGTGCCCGCCGCAATAAAGCCTGATTTATATGGGATCTGCGGGCCGCAGCCTGGTGCAATATTGTTTCCAGGCTTTTAGGCATGGATCGTAACTTTTTTATGAGCCGTACCTTCAAGGTATTGTTCTGCCTTCCTGCCTCGTACACTTTTCAAAGAGCAAATCGTTACGAGGGAACTAATCCGAGTCTGGCCAGCTCTGTTCCCCGACGTCATTTGGCACAAAGGGAAAAACGGAGCCCATATTTGCCCAAAATATTTGCCCCATATGTCTTGCTCCCGTAGCAAGCTGAAACGGAGGAGAACACCTGACCGTAGGCTTTCCCAGATTAGTCTCAAGATATATCTGTACATTGTGGAATGGGCCTTCTCAAGCTACTTCTCATCTTTCCCCTCCTCTCTTTCTTTTCTTATCTACTTTATCCTCTTTTCCTTCCTTCCTTCTTTCCTTTTTCACTTCTCAAACTACTCATATTTCCTCCTTCTTTGCTCCCTCTCTTCCTCTTCTCATCTACTTTGTCCTCTTCTTCCTTCCTTCCTTCCTTCCTTCCTTCCTTCCTTC
>NW_026847549.1:206260654-206291410 GCF_025583915.1 Anolis sagrei ordinatus | reverse complement strand
CTATCTTTCTTTCTTTCCTTCTTTCTCTCCTTCCCTCCTTCTTTCCCTCTTTCTCTCCCTTTTCATGTCGTTTTAGTTGCCCTCGGCAGTGCGCATGCAGAGGGAGATTTGGGTGCGGAGGAAGCTGGGAAATGGAGTCCTTCCTCATCGTTTTCCTCTCAAGGCCTCTGCACATGCTCCGTGTTTTTTGGGTATTCTGCGTTTGTGTTGTTGCGTATTGGTGTTTTGAGGGTTGTTGGTCATACCTTGGGGGAATAGGTATGAGCAGGGCAAATGTGGTGAGATTTCGTCCGGTGGTTTAGCCATTTTTGACCGCCTAATTACGACCTCAAGGTTCTTATATATATAGATTGTTCTGGTATGGCTGTACCAGGAGCTCCAACTTTACTTGCTTTGTATTAAATGTTTGCTTGCAGTCCTAGGTTTCTGGGTTTCTGCAGAAAGGTGGCTTCCTTTGGTTGCAGTCATAGGGCAAGTCACCTGTCCATCATCTTTAAGTTTTGGTCCCGCCCTTTGCTCAGGGCAATTGGGAAGGGAAGGGAGCCATTTTTAGTTAGTCTTAGCAAGGAAAGCTAAGGTACAGGACGTGTGCAAGCTTCCCCTGTACAAAAGCTTCAACCCTTAAGACTTTCCGGGGGAGAACAGTCTTAAGAGCACCCAAAGATTTCCAGGGAAGCAGTCGTAAAGCTTTGAGGAATTGCAGACAGTGAACAGTTTGAAAGACCAAAGAACTCCAGCTGGAGAATATCTAAGCCTTTACTGGTAGGGCCAGGAAGTTCTTCCTAATGTTCAGATGGAATCTCCTCTCTTGTAGTTTGAAGCCATTGCTCCATTGCGTCCTAGTCTCCAGGGAAGCAGAAAGGAAGCCTCCTCCCTCCTCCTTAGGACTTCCCCTCATGTATTTATACATGGCTATCATGTCTCCTCTCAGCCTTCTCTTTTGAAGGCTAAACTTGTCCATATCTTTAAGCCGCTCCTCATAGGGCTTGTTCTCCAGACCCTTGATCACTTTAGTCACCTTCTTCCTCTGGACACATTCCAGCTTGTCAATATCTTGTGGGAGTTGAAGTCCAAAAGACCAGGAGGGCCCAAGTTTGCTTATGCTGGTGTAGATGCACCCACTGAGAGACGGAAACAGCCTTGGAGAAAGGGGCCCCCACCAAGAAGGGTGAACCGGTGCAAGTCGGAGAGCCATGGCAACTTGGACGGAGACGCCTGTAAACAGAGTGCCTCCAATTTGTAATGAAAGCCACTTGTCTTCGGAGCAGTATTTCACTCGGCGGAGGCGGGAAGCCCAAGCCCTTCCCAACAGAGCTGGCGAGTGCAGGGATCTCTTGCAAATTGGAAACATCCCCTCAATTGCATGTGCGGGGCTTCTTTCGAACCACACAAGCAGGATTGACCTGGGTTCAGAATGCTCTTTGATTGTAGGTGAACTATAAATCCCAGCAACTACAACTCCCAAATGTCAAGGTCTATTTCCCTTAAACTCCATCTGTGTTCATATTTGGGCATATGGAATATTCGTGCCAAGTTTGGTCCAGATCCATCATTGTTTGAGTCCACAGTGCTCTCTGGATGTGGTGAACTACAATTCCCAAACTCAAGGTCAATGTCCACCAAACCCTTCCAGTTTTTTCTGTTGGTCATGGGAGCCCTGTGTGCTAAGTTTGGCCCAATTCCATCATTGGTGGAGTTCAGAATGCTCTTTGATTGTAGGTAAACTATAAATCCCAGCAACGACAATTCCCAAATGACAAAATCAATTTTTTTGAGTGGAGGACATAAATTGAACTGTTAGGTGTCTTGTGTCCAAATTTGGTGTCAATTCCCCCAGTGGTTTTTGAGTTCTGATGGTAGCACGAACTAATATTACATTTTTATTTATATAGATGAGCCTATAGACCTGGCATTACCTGGGTGTCATTGGGACCTCTGCCTACCTACATCACAAGTCCTCCATAGTAACACCGTGCAACAGTGAGCGTGCTCGCTTTGTGGCTCTTTCTTTCTTTCTTTCTTTCTTTCTTTCTTTCTTTCTTTCTTTCTTTCCTTCCTTCCTTCCTTCCTCCCTTCCTCCCAATGGGATTTTGGCCTGCATCAATAGGAGCCTAGTGCCTAGATCCAGGGAAGTCATGCTGCCCCTCTATTGTGCCATTGCTAGACCACACCTGGAATATTGTGTCCAATTCTGGGCACCACAATTCAAGAGAGCCCTGGCATTGTGGCACTCAGACTCCATTTTAGATCTCAGATACCATTGGACTTTCAGGCTAGACCAGAGGTTCTCAACCTGGGGGTTGCGACCCCCAGAGGGGTTGATCGGCTGTTTAGGAGGGGTCGTGCCACCTCCTCCTTTATAGGAGCCCCCGGTGGCGCAGTGGGTTAAAGCACCGTGCTGGCAGGACTGAAGACCGACAGGTCACAGGTTCGAATCCAGGGAGAGGCGGATGAGCTCCCTCTATTAGCTCCAGCTCCTCATGCGGAGACATGAGAGAAGCCTCCCACAAGGATGATAAAACATCAAAAATCATCCAGGCGTCCCCTGGGCAACGTCCTTGCAGACGGCCAATTCTCTCACAACAGGAGCGGTTGCTCCTGACACGACAACCTCCTCCTTTGGCCCCGCCCCCTCTGACAGGCTGCATGGTGCTACCTCCATTGTCTGGGTTTTGCCACCTGTGGCAGGTGCCATGAGCCAGGTGAGAGGCTTCCCATGAGGCCAGGTCATGCGGCTGTTCCTCAATTGCCTGGCTTATGCCAATTGCAGGGCCTGGCAGGTGTCATGAGCCAGGCAAGAGGCTTCCCGTGAGGCCAGACCATGCGGTGCTGCCTCCCTCGCATGGCTTTTGCCGTTTGCCAGTCAAAAGTCACTAGATAGAAACTCTATTAGACTCTCAGAACAGAAAAATGCTTTGGGCTTTGGACTGTTGAGTATAAGAAAGATGCCCTGCGTTATCTGCACCAAGAAATGACTTCAAATCCTATCTGTAACTGGACTGATAGGCAATGTCCCTGTAGGCTGAATACATGAAGTTTGTGAGTAAACCAACTATGTTACTTTTAAAGCAGTCTGCTTATTTTTGTCTCTTGAGAGCATGATTTAAAGGCAAATATATTTTGGGGGAGAGTAGATGTTTTGGGGCAACTAGAAAAGAACACTTCTGAAACTCTGCTATATGTGTGTGTGTGTTTTGTGCATTGGCTTATCTTTGTCCCTAACCATTCAAAGACATACCTAGTGTTGTGGTTGAGATGTTCCCTGATGATGAGATTCAGATTCCTGGCTCTTTCTCTGTGCCTCAGATCTCTGGGCCTGCTTCTAGGTCTTTTTCTGAGGCTCCCACAGACAGTGCAACAGAGTCAACACAGCAGTTCTCAGGAGAAAAGAATTTTAACGAAGGAGATAGCGAACAGGTGGGGAAGCTTTTGCCTCTTTCCCATGCTGATACTGAAAGTGCAGAAAGCCTTGATAGTGACCTGACCCGGCAGGCTTGTCTTGATTTGCGGGTCAGGTGGAGTTCTTGCCTGGCCGGCAGACGAGAAGCCAGCTCAGGCCAAGGTCATCGCAATGCTTTCATGTTGGTGAGAGCATAATGTTTTGATGTTAGAAAGGTATTTAGGTTTCTTGGAAATGAAGAGAAAGCATCAGTTCAACTTAGCTTATTAGCCTGAAAGCTTCATGGAATACTTTAATTGGAAAGCAGCACGCTTGGGATTTCTTGCATTGTGATTATTAGGGCAATTGTCTTTGCTTGTACCTTGGACTCTGTTTTGAATTTTGCCTATAGGATTGTGCCTCCTGTTTTTACCTGAAGATCTTTGGAACTATATTCTGCATTTTACCTAAATCTTTGGAACTTTGCGATGCCTATTCTTTATTTTGACTTGGATTGTTTCCTCAATAAACTATAAAACTACAGCTCTTGTGTGGTGGTGTTTGGAAGCAAGGCGAAGCTTACTCTGAGTTGCAACACCTAGGTACTAGGCTTGGGTAACCACGGAAAAATTTGTTTCTAAACTCGTTTCGTTTTTAGGGGGCCCTTGCATTTCGTTTTTTTAAAGAATTCCGAAATTTTCCTTTTAAAATTTTTGAAATTTACGAAATTTCGTATAATTACGAATTGATTCGTTAATGGCAGACGCGATTGCGCAATATGCTAAAAAAACCTCCAAATGGGACAGGGAGAACTTCTGAAGCTTCCCTCTCCCTCTGTTGTTGACTGTTGGTGTGATAAAACAAACAACAACTATAAAACTTGCACCAGACATGCGAAAATAATTACAAAATAATTACAAAATAATTACAAAATAATTACAAAATAATTACAAAATAATTACAAAATAATTACGAAATAAATTGAAAAAAATTGTTTCGAATCTAATTTACTCCTCACACTATTCCTGCATGGCTCAATATTGGATCGTAAGCTAATTTAAATACGAATTAATAACGAATTACGAAATTAACGAACGAAACCGCCCAAGCCTACTAGGTACATCAGTTTAACAACTGAGAAACCGGATTGCCTTGCCTGAATGCCATTTTCCCAAAAGGTTATGACTCTAACAGGTCATGCTTTTTACCAAAGGGTTAGGGCATCATTTTCCAAAAGGTTATGACTTCTAACAAGGCTGTGCCTTTCCAAAGATCACAAAATCTCCAAAAGGCTATGGAGATTTCTATTTTCTAGGGCTGGGCGGTTTCGTTTCGTTAATTCGTAATTCGTTAATAATTCGTTAATTTTTTCAATTACAAAACGATAACAAACCATTCTGGAGCAATTATTAAAAAAAACGAATTTTCAAAAACGTTTTGTAAATGCTTCGTATTTCGATATTGTATTCGTTTCGTTATTGTTTTGAGGTCGTTTCGTTATTATTTCCGCATGTCTGGGCCAGTTTTATGGTTTAATTAGTGAAAAAAATGATAATATCACACCAACAGTCAACAACAGAGGGAGAGGGAAGCTTCAGAAGGTTTTGGAGGTTTTTTAGCGTATTTCGCGGTCGCGTCCGCCATTAACGAATCGATTCGTTATTGTTTCGGAAATCGATTCGTTATTTTTTACCATTTACGAAATTGCGTAAATATCGAACTTTTTAAAAGGAAAATTTTGTAATTATTTTAAATATCGAAACAAAAAAAAACCCCAAATACAAATCGATTTTAGAAACAAATTTTTTCTTGATCAACCAGGCCTACTATTTTCCAAAAAAGGTGAGCGTTAGATTCGAGTAAATACAGTATATCAGCCTTGTGTGATGAGTTCCTGAATCCTAAGAGCCTCTCCCAATGGTTTCTCACAGCCCTCTCCTTCTTGGTTGCCACGTCTTGGTCTGCTCCTCCATTCGAATCTCACCTGACGCACATGGAAGCAGTCGGCGATGTCTGTTGCCAGGGCTTTCCATGTGCCGCTTTTTATGACACTTGCTGCCTTTTCCCTGCTGCTTGTAAACTCATTAGAAGTGTTTCCAGGGCCTGGGGCTGTTTCCAATTAAGGGGGGAACTCCTTGCGTTTCAGGCGGCGGCGCTCTCCCCTCCCTTGCGCCCCCCCCCCACCATGCTCAATGCCGAGAGGCTTCTCAGAGGCAGAGCCGTGCCTGCGCCACCGCCAGCTTTCCCCCTTCCTTGTAATTAAGCTTTGGCTTGAGGAACATCAAAGGCAGCCACCACTGCTTGGGGTGCCCCAAAAGGAACCGTCCCCAGCTTTTTCCACAGTGTCCTTTTGCAGCAAAGGAGGGGAAGAAGGCGAGGGAAGGGGGCCAGAAGAGCAGGGGGGTCCCTGGGTGGCAGAGGAGCATTTTCCCCATCCGAAAGAAAGTGAGAGCGAGGGAGACAGAAGGAAAAATAATGGCTGAGGCCTTGTAGAGGCCTTGATAGGATAGACTTGATAGGATAGTGTTTCTCAACCTGGGGGTCGGGACCCCTGAGGGGGTCGCGAAGGGGTGTCAGAGGGGTCGCCAAAGAACATCAGAAAACAGTATTTTCTGATGGTCATGGGGATTCCATGTGGGAAGTTTGAACCAATTCTCTCGTTGGTGGAGTTCAGAATATTCTTTGATTGTAGTGAACTATAAATCCCAGCAACTACAACGCCCAAAAGTCAAGGTCTATTTTCCCCAGACTCCACCAGTGTTCACATTTGCACATACTGAGTATTTGTGCCAAGTTTGGTCCAGATCCACAGTGCTCTCTGGATATAGGTGAACTACAACTCCCAAACTCAACCTCAATACCCACCAAACCCTTCCAGTGTTTTCCGTGTGTCATGGGAGTTCTGTGTGGCAAATTAGGTTCAAATCCATCGCTGGTGGAGTTCAGAATGCTCTTTGATTATAGGTGAACTATAACTCCCAGCAACTACAACTCCCAAATTACAAAATCAGTCCTCCCCAACACCACTAGCATTTACATGTTGGTGCATTGGGTATTTGTGCCCAGTTTGGTCCAGTGAATGAAAATACATCTTACATATCTGATATTTACATTATGACTTATAACAATAGTAAAATGACTGTTATGAAGTAGCAACAAAAACAATGTTATGGTTGGGGGTCACCACAACATGGGGGACTGGATTAAGGGGTCACGGCATTAGGAAGGCTGAGAACCACTGGGATAGAGAATCCTAGAATTGGAAGGTGCTCCCTAAGGGACTCTATGTGCATAAGTGTGTATGGCGCGTGTGCATATGTATGTGTTGAGGCCAAGCAGGACGCAGACACAGGAAGGCTCATTTGTTATTGTTTTCCTTGTTTACCTGCATCATGTTAATGTATTGTCGAAGGCTCTCATGGCCGGAATCACTAAGTTGTTGTAGGTTTTTTCGAGCTATATGGCCATAGTCTAGAGGCATTCTCTCCTGACGTTTCGCCTGCATCTATGGCAAGCATCCTCAGAGGTTGTGAGGTCTGTTGGAACTAGGAAAATTGGGTTTATATATCTGTGGAATGACCAGGGTGGGGCAAAGGACTCTTGTCTGTTGGAGCCAGGTGTGAATGTTTCAACTGACCACCTTGATTAGCATATAATGGTCTGACAGAGCCTGGGGCAAACATTTGTTGAGAGGTGATTAGATGTCCCTGATAGTTTCCTCTCTGTTGTTGTGCTGTTGTAATTTTATAGTTTTTTAATACTGGTAGCCAGATTTTGTTCATTTTCATGGTTTCTTCCTTTCTGTCATGTTAATTATTTGGTTTGTTTGTTATGTTGCCTGTGGGCTGAGTGGGGCAGTGTGGAAATATAGCAAATAAATCAATAGATCAATAAATAAGTTGCTTTGAGTCTCCTTATGGAGAGAAAAAGCGGGACATAAACAAATATAATCTATATAAATAAAAATGTCATGTTCGTTTGTGGGATGAACAGAACTCAAAAACCACTGGACAAATTGACACCAAAATTGGACACAAGACACCTCTCAGGCCAACGAGTGACCATCACTCATAAAAACACCGAAAAACAGCGGAAGGGATTTAAAAAGCCAAGAAAAGGAAAAGACGCTACAGCGCATGCACAAAATGACCCTTTGGAAAAACAAACCCCAAAACATACAATAGAATATTATCCACACTTTCTCCCAGACTACAGCTCCCAGCATCCCCTAGACCAGGCCCTTTAGAAGAGGAGGATGATCCAAAGGCACTGCTTCCAAGATGCAAGCTTTCTTCTCCTTGGATTTCTTTGAGAGTACCCCAGTCCCTGCAGATTTCCAATTTCCTATTCCTGGACTGCAATTCCCAGCAATCCTCCAGATAGATAGACTAGATATGGATAAGGAAGTAGAGAGACAGATTGATTGAGCAGGAGGAGTGCTGGGAGTTGCAGTCCAAGAATAGGTAGAGAAGGAAGAAAGGAGAGAAAGAGGAAGGGAAAGAAAAGTGGGGGGAGGAAGGGAAGGAAGGAGAGAAGGAAAGAAAAAAAGGAAAGAAAGGAGAGAAAGAAAGAAGGGGGAAAAGAGGAATCATAGAATCCTAGAATCAAAGAGTTGGAAGAGACCTCATGGGCCATCCAGTCCAACCCCCTGCCAAGAAGCAGGAATATTGCATTCAAATCACCCCTGACAGATGGCCATCCAACCTCTGTTTGTCCATGCCTGATCTAAAACCACAGGTCCCAGGATTCCATAGCATTGAACCATGGCAGTTAAATGCACCCTAGAAGTCTCTCCATCCTCCGATGCAAGTTAACTTTGGAGTTTTGTGTATTGTCGAAGGCTTTCATGGCTGGAATCACTAGGTTCTTGTGGGTTTTTTCGGGCTATATGGCCATGTTCTAGAGGCATTTCTCCTGACGTTTTGCCTGCATCTGTGGCAAGCATCCTCAGAGGTAGTGAGGTCTGTTGGAAATAGGACAATGGGTTTATATATCTGTGGAATGGCTGGGGTGGGGCAAGGAGCTCTTCCCTGCTGCAGTTAGGTGTGAATGTTTCAGCTGATCACCTTCATTAGCATTTGAAGGCCTGCCTGAGCCTGGGAAAATCTCTTGCTGGGAGGTGTTAATCTGTGCCTAGTTGTTTCCTCTCTGTTGTTTTGCTGTTGTAATTTTAGAGTTTTTTGGAGTTTTGCTTGGAGATGTTGAGTTTCCTAGAGAGAAACCTTTCTATAGCCATGTATAGGCACTTCAGCATGTCTCCATTGGAAGTCTCACCAGAGGACCCAGAGATTTCTGGAGAGGGATTCCGTCGGTCAAGAAGTACGTCCGTAGAATCCGAATGGAACCTATGCTTGTTTGTAGCCATTGCTGTGCACGCTGTCAATATGCCTGCTAATTTATGCCAACACCGTTAATTTCAGAGGAGTTCTTGTGGGTTTTTTCGGGCTATATGGCCATGTTCTAGAGGCATTTCTCCTGACGTTTCGCCTGCATCTATGGCAAGCATCCTCAGAGGTCTTTCTTAGGACTTTCTTAGGAATTTCAGAGGACTTTCTTAGGCAAGGAAGGCCCAGAGATGGCTTTGCGAGGGTCTTCCCCTGAAACAGAGTCTCCTGAACCTGGGCACTTTTGGAGACCCTTTTTCCGAAGCCACGCAAAAGGTTTGGCAGTAGAGGGAGCTCTTCCATTGCAGATACAGGACGGGACCTACATGGCAGCCAAGGCAGCAGAAATCTTTTGCCTCCCTCTCTAAATCACGAATCCTTGGTTTGTCACCCAAGCCTGTCAACTGCCTTCTTCTCTGTCAAATCTCCTTCTTGTATCTGTCAGAGACAAACCATGTTTCTGGTCCAAGCCCTGTCTCCCAGAGGCAACACGTATGTCATGGCACGCTTTTCACCCACAGCCCTGATTCACGAAGTTGCAATTGGCTTTCCCTTGGGTAGAATTGCCCAGGACTTCATTTTGGGGTTATAGTTCAAGGAATCTGACCAGGAAGAATATGCTAAGGAAGAATTCTCTTAGTTCCAACAGACCTCACTACCTCTGAGGATCCTTACCATAGATCAGTGTTTCTCAACCTGGGGGTTGGGACCCCTGAGGGGGTCGCGAAGGGGTGTCAGAGGGGTCGCCAAAGACCATCAGGAAACACAGTATTTTTGGATGGTCATGGGGATTCCATGTGGGAAGTTTGAGCCAATTCTATCGTTGGTGGAGTTCAGAATGTTCTTTGAGTGTAATGAACTATAAATCCCAGCAACTACAACTCCCAACACAGACCAGTTAGATATGATCTCACTAACATTCCTAGCGAATATACAGTGGAAGTGAAGAACAGATTTGAAGGACTAGATTTAGTAAACAGAGTCCAAGAAGAACTATGGACAGAAGTCCGAGACATTGTTCAGGAGGCGGCAACAAAGTACGTCCCAAAGAAAAAGAAAACCAAGAAGGCAAAATGGTTGTCTGCTGAGACACTGGAAGTAGCCCAAGAAAGGAGGAAAGCAAAAGGAAACAGGGATAAGGGGAGATATGCCCAGTTAAATGCGCAATTCCAGAGGTTAGCCAGAAGAGATAAGGAACTATTTTTAAATAAGCAATGCATGGAAGTGGAAGAAGACAACAGAATAGGAAGGACAAGAGACCTCTTCCAGAAAATTAGAAACATTGGAGGTAAATTTCAGGCAAAAATTGGTATGATAAGAAACAAAGATGGCAGGGACCTAACAGAAGCTGAAGAGATCAAGAGAAGGTGGCGAGACTATACAGAAGATCTGTATAGGAAGGATAACAATATTGAGGATAGTTTTGACGGTGTGGTGAATGAATTAGAACCAGACATCCTGAGGAGTGAGGTTGAATGGGCCTTAAGAAGCATTGCTAACAAAAAGGCAGCAGGAGACGACGGGATCCCAGCTGAACTGTTTAAAATCTTAAAAGATGATGCTGTCAAGGTGATGCATGCCATTTGCCAGCAAATATGGAAAACACAAGAATGGCCATCAGACTGGAAAAAATCAACTTATATCTCCATACCAAAAAAGGGAAATGCGAAAGACTGCTCCAACTTCCGTACAGTGGCCCTTATTTCTCATGCCAGTAAGGTAATGCTCAAGATCCTGCAAGGAAGACTCCAGCAATACATGGAGCGAGAGTTGCCAGATGTTCAAGCTGGGTTTAGAAAAGGCAGAGGAACCAGAGACCAGATTGCCAATATCCGCTGGATAATGGAGAAAGGCAGGGAGTTTCAGAAAAACATCTACTTCTGCTTCATTGACTATTCTAAAGCCTTTGACTGTGTGGATCATAATAAATTGTGGAAAGTTCTTAGTGGGATGGGCATCCCAAGCCACCTTGTCTCTCTCCTGAGGAATCTGTACAAGGACCAAGTAGCAACAGTCAGAACTGACCACGGAACAACAGACTGGTTCAAGATTGGGAAAGGCGTACGGCAAGGCTGCATACTCTCACCCAACCTTTTTAACTTGTATGCAGAACACATCATGCGATGTGCGGGGCTAGATGAATGCAAAGCTGGGGTGAAAATTGCTGGAAGAAACATTAACAACCTCAGATATGCAGATGACACCACTCTGATGGCCGAAAGCGAGGAGGAGCTGAGGAGCCTTCTAATCAAGGTGAAAGAAGAAAGCGCAAAAGCTGGGTTGCAGCTAACATCAAAAAAACCAAGATTATGGCAACAAGAATGATTGACAACTGGAAAATAGAGGGAGAAAATGTGGAGGCTGTGACAGACTTTGTATTTCTAGGTGCAAAGATTACTGCAGATGCAGACTGTGGCCAGGAAATCAGAAGACGCTTACTTCTTGGGAGGAGAGCAATGTCCAGTCTCCATAAAATAGTAAAGAGTAGAGACATCAGACTGGCAACAAAGATCCGCCTAGTCAAAGCCATGGTATTCCCTGTAGTCACCTACGGATGTGAGAGCTGGACCTTAGGGAAGGCTGAGCGAAGGAAGATCGATGCTTTTGAGCTGTGGTGTTGGAGGAAAGTGCTGAGAGTGCCTTGGACTGCGAGAAGATCCAACCAGTCCATCCTCCAGGAAATAAAGCCCGACTGCTCACTGGAGGGAAAGATACTAGAGACAAGGTTGAAGTACTTTGGCCACATCATGAGGAGACAGGAAAGCCTAGAGAAGACAATTATGCTGGGGAAAGTGGAAGGCAAAAGGAAGAGGGGGCGACCAAGGGCAAGATGGATGGATGGCATCCTTGAAGTGACTGGACTGACCTTGAAGGAGCTGGGGGTGGTGACGGCCGACAGGGAGCTCTGGCGTGGGCTGGTCCATGAGGTCACGAAGAGTCGGAGACGACTGAACGAATGAACAACAACCCTTACTCTGGCCCGGCCCAGTTTTATTGTGTCTTAGTGGATTGTTCATTGCTTGTTGTTTTAGATTGCTTTAATTGTTTTTAATTTGCCTAGGTTTGTATTGTTGTATTGTTGTTGAGGCCTTGGCCTTTGTAAGCCGCATCGAGTCCTGCGGGAGATGCTAGCGGGGTACAAATAAAGTTAATAATAATAATAATAAATAATTAATATAAGTTTGAAATATAAATAAGTAAATAAATAATATAAAAAAGAGAGGTTAGTAATGAAAGTCAAGGGGATGCCGGGGGGGGGGGGGGGAGCAGTGGTCTGCTTCTTTTAAACAAGATGGAGAATCCCCCTCCCTGGGAGATATGTTAATAGTGTGTTGTATGTGAGACCGAGTGGCATCTCCTGCCTGGAGGACCGGCCCAGAGGGAAAGGGCTCAAGAAGGCAGGTGGAAGGCCTTCTCAGTCGCGCAACACCAACAAGCGCTCATTCGTTTCCTTGCGTGTGCAAGTGCGACACACCTCCCACCGCCGACCCCAAGAAATACACTCACACAGGTGTGGGTTTGAACAATGGCCACAACTCATTTATTGAAAACAGGGACAAGGGTTGGCAGCCAAGCATGGGTCCTGGATCATGATCGGGCAGCCCAATACTGCCTGATCCCAAACACACCAGGGGGCCGCTGGCACAATACCAGGCAAGCGCAACCCGGCACCCCTGGTACCACCGAGCGTCCCCCCCTAACCGCTAGGGGGGGGGTACCAAACCGGATCCAGGGCCCATGCCCCACGCCAACACGGAGTTGTGACAAGGAGCATAACACAAACAAGTAACCGTTAACATGAAACGAAGATGAGGCAAACACAACCAATTAAACTACCAATGAAAACATAAACCGCTTGCAGGGTGGGTGGGATGGATCAGCTGTTGCAGGCCGAGTGCCTGCCGGGGAGCCCAGCGCAGCCTTAAGAAGGCTGCCCCCGAGGGGGGAGAGGCCAGCTCCGGCCTCACCTGTGATGGGTGTGGCCAGTCACCTGATTGGCCCCTAGCCCCGACCGGCGGGAAACCTTCCCGCCATCAGGGGGGGGGGGGCTTCTGGGAGGAAGAAGCCCCCCCAGGCAAGAATGGCGGTGGGGAACGCTCTGCACCGCAACTCCTATGGCCCGGTAAGTCTGGCCATGCCTTTTTCTGAACAGCAGTAGCAAGCGAGAGCAAATAAACACTCCAAGTAGTTCCTTTTACAAGGTCATATTCCACATTTTGATTATGTTTACCAAAACTATTTTTAGTATTTGATTTGGTGCATGCTAAACCAAGCTTGTTACTGTTTAAGGTGCCACGTGCCTCCTCATTATTTTAGATATTAAGTGGATCTGAACACCATGCTGCTTTCCTACTGTTGTATTTCAAGATGTCATTTGCTGCTATTCACACCTGTCAGTCAATTCTGCCTCGATAGGATTTCCCAACCAGGAAGCACTGCCTTGATCATTTTCGTAGGGATGAAAAGAGGGCCAGGAAAAGGCTCCGGGACGGAGAGAGCACGTGGGAGGTAGATTAGGGGAATGCCGTGGATGTAGCGTACCTGGATTTCAGGAAGGTCCCCCATGACCTTCCTGAAAGTCCCCCATGACCTTCCGGAACCATTGACAACCATCTTTGAGAGTTCTTGGAGAACGGGAGAAGTTCCAGCAGATTGGAGGAGGGCCAATGTGGTCCCAATCTTCATGAAGGGGAAAAAGGATGACCCAAACAATGACCAATGTCCGGTCAGCCTCACGTCAATACCAGGCAAGACTCTGGGAAAGATTGTCAAGGAAGTGGTCTGCAAACACTTAGAAACAAATGCGGTCATCGGTAAGAGTCAACATGGATTTATCAAAACAAGTCATGCCAGAGTCATCTGATCTCTTTCTTCAATAGAGTTACAAGCTGGGTAGATGCGGGGAATGCCGTGGATGGAGCGTACCTGGATTTCAGGAAGGCCTTCTTCGACAAGGTCCCCCATGACCTTCTGGCAAGGAAACTAGTCCAATGTGGGTTAGGCAAGACTACGGTGAGGTGTATCTGGAATTGGTTAAATGGATGAACCCAGTGAGTGATCCTCCCCAAGGCTTCCTCTTCATCCTGAAAAGAAGGGACGAGTGGAGGGCCATCCGCAGGGTTCCGTCCTGGGCCCGGTCCTGTTCAACATCTTTATTAATGACTTAGATGAAGGGCTAGAAGGCAGGATCATCAAGTTTGCAGACGACACCAAATTGGGAGGTAGAGCCAAGACTCCAGAGGACAGGAGCAGGACTCAAAACGATCTTGACAGATTGGAGAGATGATGGGACAAAACTAACAAAATGAAGTTCAACAGTGACAAATGCAAGATACTCCACTTCGGCAGAAAAAACGAAATGCAAAGAGACAGAATGGGGGACAATGCCTGGCTCGAGAGCAGTACGTGTGGAAAAGATCTTGGAGTCCTCGTGGACAACAAGTTAAACATGAGCCAGGAATGTGATGTGGCGGCAAAAAAAGCCAATGGGATTTTGGCCTGCATCAATAGGAGCATAGTGTCTAGATCTAGGGAAGTCCTGCTCCCCATGCTCCATTCCACCTTGTTTAGACCACTTTACCTGGAATATTGTGTCCAATTCTGGGCACCACAATTCAAGAGAGATATTGACAAGCTGGAATGTGTCCAGAGGAGGGCGACTAAAATGATCAAGGGTCTGGAGAACAAGCCCTATGAGGAGTGGCTTAAGGAGCTGGGCATGTTTAGCCTGAAGAAGAGAAGGCTGAGAGGAGATATGATAGCCATGTATAAATATGTGAGAGGAAGCCACAGGGAGGAGGGAGCAAGCTTCCTCTCTGCTTCCCTGGAGACTAGGACGCAAGGGAACAATGGCTTCAAACTACAAGAGAGGAGATTCCATCTGAACATGAGGAAGAACTTCCTGACTGTGAGAGCCGTTCAGCAGTGGAACTCTCTGCTGGTGGAGGCTCCTTCTTTGGAAGCTTTGAAACAGAGGCTGGATGGCCGTCTGTCAGGGGTGGTTTGAATGCAATATTCCTGCTTCTTGGCAGAATAGGGTTGGACTGGATGATGGCCCAGGAGGTCTCTTCCAACTCTTTGATTCTATGATTCTATAATTCTGTCTTTTTGCATTTTCTTTTTTTCTGCTTAAGTGGAGTATCTGGGATGTTGGATCACCTTTGGATCAATCATAGAAGATGGCGAATTAATAATAGGGATTAATAATCAATTAATAATAGAGAGAGGTAGAGAGAGAATACAGCCAAGTAGAGGAATTAGAATCATAGAATCATAGAATTATAGAATCCTTGAATCCTAGAGTTGGAACAGACCTCCTGGGCCATCATCCAGTCCAACCCCATTCTGCCAAGAAGCAGGAATATTGCATTCCAATCACTCCTGACAGATGGCCATCCAGCGTCTGCTTAAAAGCTTCCAAAGAAGGAGCCTCCACCACACTCCGGGGCAGAGAGTTCCACTGCTGAACGCTCTCACAGTCAGGAAGTTCTTCCTCATGTCCAGATGGAATCTCCTCTCTTGTAGTTTGAAGCCATTGTTCCATTGCGTCCTAGTCTCCAGGGAAGCAGAAAACAAGCTTGCTCCTTCTTCCCTGTGGCTTCCTCTCACATGGCTATCGTATCTCCTCTCAGCCTTCTTTTCTTCAGGCTAAACATGCCCAGCTCCTTAAGCCGCTCCTCATAGGGCTTGTTCTCCAGACCTTTTATCATTTTAGTCGCTCTCCTCTGGACACATTCCAGCTTGTCAATATCTCTCTTGAATTGTGGTGCCCAGAATTGGACACAATATTCCAGGTAAAGTGGTCTAACCAAAGCAGAATAGAGCATGGGGAGCATGACTTCCCTGGATCTAGATCTAGACTCTATGCTCCTATTGATGCAGGCCAATTCCTTGAGTGGAGAAGATGGTGTTGCCGTGTGTCTTTGCACCGCTCTGTTGTTGCAACAGGTAACTTCTGGAGAGAGAGAGACGGATGAGCCTCCAGATGTGCCCAGCAGATGTGTGGAAGGCGGAGGGGATGGGTCTCCTCAAGGCGGATAATCCCCCCCTGCCGTAACTCCCTCTTCTTGCTGGAGCCCACCTAGAGAGTCTTGCAAATGCGACCCAGCTCCCCAACCCTTCGCCTCCTCCTTTGGCTGCGTTTCCAGGACAAGCGTGTCTCCTGGAAGCCGCTCTTGTTTCACGCTTCTTTCCAGTTTTTCTGCCTGGCCTTTGGACGGCCCCAGGCGCTCGGCGTTGATGCATCGTCCTTTTGATTGCACCCTCAAGAACGCCTAGAGCATTGCAACAATAATAACAACAGTAACACAATGTTACAACATTTGAAACAATTCTTTTCCAGGTTTGAAAGTGTTATTTCCTGCTTAACTGTGCGCTCCTTACTTTGAAAGCCATTGTTCTGCTCCAGAAACTTTGTTTTTGTGGCACAAACTTTCTTGAATGGCTTGAGACTCGAGGATGAGATACTCACTGGAAAACTATTGCAAAATGTGCTGTAGCCGGGTGTCTTGCAAAGACAATGGTTTGGCAGTTTAATACACCTTTTCCCATGTTTTGTCGAAGGCTCTTATGGCCGGAATCACTGGGTTGTTGTGAGTGTTCTGGGCTGCAAGATCATGTTCTAGAAGCATTCTCTCCTGACGTTTTGCCTGCATCTATGGCAGGCATCCTCAGAGGTCCATGCCTTAGTCACTTCCAGATTGGATTACTGTAACGCACTCTACGTGGGGCTGCCCTTGAAAATGGCCCGGAAATTTCAATTGGTCCAACGGGCAGCAGCCAGGTTGCTAACTGGTGCTTCTTACAGAGAGCGGTCAACCCTCCTGTTTAAAGAGCTCCATTGGCTGCTGTTCAAGATGCAGGTTCTTACCTACAAAGCCCTGTATGGTTTGGGACCCGCCTACCTGCGTGACCACATTTCTGTGTACGAACCCACACGATCTCTTCGATCATCTGGAGAGGCCCTGCTCGCGCTCCCACCTCCTTCGCAGGCACGTTTTGTGGGAACGAGGGAGAGGGCCTTTTTGGTGGTGGCCCCCAACTCTGGAACTCACTTCCCAAGGACATCAGACATGCCCAAACGCTGGCAGTCTTTAGGAGGAGCCTGAAAACGTAATTGTTCCTGTTTGCCTTCCCAGAATAAGGAAAAATCTTAGCAATATGTCCTCAAATGCACTTTAATATTGATTTAGGATTCTCTGAAAACCCTATCCTAGTTATACCCTACCTTGTTCATGTCTGACATGATTTTTTAAATTTTAAATTATTACATTTGGCCCAACCATAGGTTTTTAAATGCTTGTATGTTATTGTTATTGTTGTTGTTTATTGTTTATTTTTGTTTATGAGATTTATATTAACTGTTTTGTATTGATTATTTTGTTATTGCCTTTGTTTATTGATGTACTGTGGGCTTGGCCTCATGTACGCCACACCAAGTCCCTTGGGGAGATGGTAGCGGCAGGGGCGGCTCGTCCATTGCGCGAAGTAAGCGGTCACAGAACATTTTTTTTGCCAGGGGTGCAGAGGCGCCTCTGTAAATGCCCCTCGACCGCCACTTGAGGAGCGCCCTCAGCTCACAACAGCCCTAGCAGTCCGGGGGGAGCCTCGGCTTTCTTGCCTCGCTGCCGGGTGATCCTCTTCCCAAAGGGGCCGGGCCCTTGAGCCTCGCCTAGCCCCTCTCGTTCCTGCTCCACCCGGCCACCGGGTGCGCGAGCAGAGCCGGTGCTCAATTGTTCTCCGCGTTCGATCCCTTCCCCATGACCGGCTCCCTTTCCCGATCCCCCGGCGCTCCACCCACCTCCTCTCCTCTCCCCAATCCGCGGGTGGGCCAAGGGACGGAGCCGCCACGCCTGGCCCGCTTTGGGTCCGGAGGCGTGTCTGAAGACCCCAGCGTGCGCACCAAAAGTCACCTCTTCTCCTGACTTTCTCTTCAGCCATTGGGACCAAGAGAGAGAGAGAGAGAGAGAGAGAGCCCCTCCGGCTGGAGGTATCTCCCACCTCCGCTCCCTCCTTTGTTTTTGCGCCTACCTTCAGGAAAGGTGGGCATCTCCACCTCTCTCTCTCTCTCTCTTGGTCCCAATGGCTGAGGAGAAAGTCAGGAGAAGAGGTGACTTTTGGTGCACACGCCGGGGTCTTCAGGCATGCCTCCGGACCCAAAGCAGGCCAGGCAAGGGAGAAAGTGCGGCAAGGCCACATTATGAGGAGACAGCAAAGCCTAGAGAAGACAATTATGCTGGGGAAAGTAGAAGGAAAAAGGAAGAGGGGCTGACCAAGGGCAAGATGGATGGATGGCATCCTTGAAGTGACTGGACTGACCTTGAAGGAGCTGGGGGTGGTGACGGCCGACAGGGAGCTCTGGCGTGGGCTGGTCCATGAGGTCACGAAGAGTCGGAGATGACTGAACGAATGAACAACAACAACATTCACCACAATCAAAGAGCATTCTGAACTCCACCAATGATGGAATTGAACCAAATATGGCACACAGAACTCCCACGAAAACAGAAAATATATATCAGTGATTGGTTGGGGGGGGGGGACAAAATACTGTTTGCTTACCGTTGAAAATTACCTAGGGCCGCCTCTGGCTGGAGGTATTAATAAAGTATTATTATTATTATTATTATTATTATTATTATTATTATTATTCTAGAGGACCTCTCAACCTCTGAGGATGCCTGCCATAGATGGAGGTGAAACGTCAGGAGGGAATGAACATGACCATATAGCTCGAAAATATCTATAGCAACACAGTGATTCCAGCCATGAAAGCCTTTGACAATACAACTTTTCCATGTTTTAAAAATAATAGTATTACTTTCTATTAAGAGCCCTGTAGAGAAGTGTTTATTATAAAGGGTTTAATGTACTGTGTTTAAACTGTATTTATGTTTTACATGCGTGGCCATGGCCTAGCTGTGAGAGATAGGTTGCCATGGTGACAAGGCAGAAGAGAAGGTGGGCGGAGCTTAAGGAGAAAAAGGTTTGAAAGTAACAGTTAAGAGTCAGTCAGGAGGATGAGACCCTGAGAAGAGGAGCGGAGTCAGTTAGGGCTCTGTGTGGTGAAGCAGTATAAATTCAGTTAGTTCTTAGCATTTGTGAATACTTCTTCAGCAAGGGAGCTGAAGGTGAAACCTTGTTAGATTGCTTGTGTTAAAAAGAATCTAACAAAGGGGGTTTTAGGGATCCCAGTAGTGAAAGACTGGAGATCGGTGGTTTGATCCGGTATAGGACAAACAGAGTGAATATTCACAACAGGGAACACTGAAATAATAAAGTACTTCACTGAAGAAGGAGTTTAAAGGATTGTAACATCAGAAGCCTGAATGTATCTCTACCAAGCCATATTGTAACCATCAAGCTTGTGCCAAGTTCAACATCTTAGTATTGCAACAATTACGCTCTGTTAACAATAAACTTGTTCTCTCTGTGTTATAAATCTGCCTCCTCCATTGATTTTACATTTGGTGCAATCCACTCTACCAAAGTTTCCTCACAACGCAGATAGGGATGAACAGAGACTTCAATTCCAACATCTCTTTATATATATAATGGTGGCAGTGTAATCAAGCAGTATTGGGACTTCCTTATAATTTATGCTGAAATTAGGTGGATCAACATACATATTTACTTAATTTTGGTAATCCCATTTAGGTGGGATTACGCTTCCTTACAAGCCCCCGGCCAAGCAGTGGGTTAAGCAGCTGAGCTGCTGAACTTGCTGATTGAAAGGTCACAGGTTCGAATCCGGGGAGTGGGGTGAGCTCACGCTGTTAGCCTCAGCTTCTGCCAACTGAGCAGTTTGAATATTTTTTTTTAATCATTTAATCATTGTTCCATACATTTGTTATACATTGTTTATTTTACAGCAGATACATATTATTCAATACAAGCTACCATACTTTAACTTTTGGCAGCTGAGCAATTTGAAACATGCCAATGTGAGTAGATCAATACTTTCCGGTGGGAAGGTAACGGCTCTCCATGCAGTCATGCTGGCCACATGACCTTGGAGGTGTCTATGGACAACAATGGCTCTTTGGCTTAGAAATGGAGATGAGCACCACACCCCAGAGTCAGACACAACTGGACTTGATGTCAGGGGAAAAACCTTACCTCTACCTAGCTTGTATTATTAATAATTATTCTATTATTAGCTTCCCTTGAGCAAGACTTTTGGGATGCTACTGCACTCGGAGCACCCTATGGCCTTGCAGATGGAACCAGAAGCCCTTTTTGCAAAGCTTCTCCCAGTTGAACAGCTGCTTCGCCTCACGCCAACAGCTGAGCCCTCACACCTGCAACGTCCAGATGTAGGCCCCGAAAGAGAGTTCTCATTGGGGCACACAGAAGGTGTCAACTGCTTCCAGGTCGGAGCAGGAACAAACTCCCTCCATGAGGGATCTGTGGTCTCTCAAGGCCTTGATGGAGAAAACATGGCTCTCCCTCCATCCCTTTCCCTGACAGTTTGGCGCCAGGAAGACAGAGAGAGGACGAACACTCCTTGCATTTGCAAAAGAAGATGGACTCAATGGCTCCCCAGGGATTCGCCTGTGCAGAATGCCACACGGCCAGAGGGTTGAATTCAGTTTATTTATGTATTCAGATTTCAGAGTCCATGTGGTGTAGAGGTTTGAGCATTGGATGGCCGGTGCATCTACACTAGGCATGGGCAAACTTCAGCCTTCCCTCCAGGTGTTTTGGACTTCAACTCCCACAATTCCTATCAGCCTACCGGCTGAAGAAGAGAAGGCTGAGAGGAGGTATGATGAGAGCCATGTGAGAGGAAGCCACAGGGAGGAGGAGGGAGCAAGCTTGTTTTCTGCTTCCCTGGAGACTCGGACGCAATGGAGCCATGGCTTCAAACTCCAAGAGAGCAGATTCCACCTGAACATGAGGAAGAACTTCCTGACTGGGAGAGCTGTTCAGCAGTGGAACTCTCTGAATCATAGAATCCTAGAGTTGGAAGAGACCTCCTGGGCCATCCAGTCCAACCCCATTCTGCCAAGAAGCAGGAATATTGCATTCAAATCACGCCTGACAGATGGCCATCCAGCCTCTGTTTAAAAGCTTCCAAAGAAGGAGCCTCCACCACACTCTGGGGCAGAGAGTTCCACTGCTGAACGGCTCTCACAGTCAGGAAGTTCTTCCTCATGTTCAGATGGAATCTCCTCTCTTGTAGTTTGAAGCCATTGTTCCATTGCGTCCCAGTCTCCAGGGAAGCAGAAAACAAGCTTGCTCCCTCCTCCCTGTGGCTTCCTCTCACATATTTATCCATGGCCCTCATCATATCTCCTCCAGCCTTCTCTTCTTCAGGCTAAACATGCCCAGCTCCTTAAGCCGCTCCTCATAGGGCTTGTTCTCCAGACCCTTGATCATTTTAGTCGCCCTCCTCTGGACACATTCCAGCTTGTCAATCTCTCTCTTGAATTGTGGTGCCCAGAATTGGACACAATATTCCAGGTGTGGTCTGAGTGTGAGAGCCGTTCAGCAGTGGAACTCTCTGCCCCGGAGTGTGGTGGAGTCTCCTTCTTTGGAGGCTTTTAAACAGAGGCTGGATGGCCATCTGTCAGGGGTGATTTGAATGTAATATTCCTGCTTCTTGGCAGAATGGGGTTGGACTGGATGGCCCAGGAGGTCTCTTCCAACTCTTTGATTCTATGATTCTATGAGTGTTGTGATTGTTCATACTGCATTTGTCCAGTTGTCCAAAGTTGCAATGTTTACCTGTGTGTAATAGTCCTAAATGCAAAGCCTTTTTGATCCCAGCCTTGTGTCTTTGGAGGTCTCCTGTCCTCACTTCCAGCCTTCTCCTGAAAGGGCTTTTTCCTTGCTGGAGCTCCATTTCCCCAAGAGAGAGATAAATCGTGACCTCTTCCTTGGCAAAAAGCAAAGGGGAGTTTACTGCAGGGCTTCCTTACTTGGGGACCTGATAAATCTGCCAGACCATTTATTTGATCTTTGAACTCCGGGGTCCCTTGGAAATGAGTGCCGAAGCCTGCAAATGCAATCAAGAAATAGAACCAAATCAAGCCCGCTCTAATAAGACTGAGGTCTGGTCCCACTGCAGAGGGAATTTATAGCGCTTGGTGGAAAATCACTAAGGTTTAGAATGCAGAGGAAGAGCAAAGGAGGGGAAGGGAAAGTTTGGGTAGAAAGTAAAGAGACAAAAGTGGTGGTCAGGAATGGAAAGAATATCCCTGACATGTCATTGTTCATTCGTTCAGTCATCTCTGACTCTTCGTGACCTCATGGACCAGCCCACGCCAGAGCTCCCTGTCGGCCGTCACCACCCCCAGCTCCTTCAAGGTCAGTCCAGTCACTTCAAGGATGCCATCCATCCATCTTGCCCTTGGTCGGCCCCTCTTCCTTTTTCCTTCCACTTTCCCAGCATCATTGTCTTCTCTAGGCTTTCCTGTCTCCTCATGATGTGGCCAAAGTACTTCAACTTTGTCTCTAGTATCCTTCCCTCCAGTGAGCAGTCGGGCTTTATTTCCTGGAGGATGGACTGGTTGGATCTTCTCGCAGTCCAAGGCACTCTCAGCACTTTCCTCCAACACCACAGCTCAAAAGCATCTCTCTTCCTTCGCTCAGCCTTCCCGAAGGTCCAGCTCTCACATCCGTAGGTGACTACAGGGAAGACCATGGCTTTGACTAGGCAATGGATCTTGTTGCCAGTCTGATGTCTCTGCTCTTTACTATTTTATCGAGATTGGACATTGCTCTCCTCCCAAGAAGAAAGCGTCTTCTGATTTCCTGGCCACAATCTGCATCTGCATCCCTGCCATGAATATGTATAAATTCCAGCACATGGAGCTGTTGTCGTCATCATCGTCATCACCATCATCTTTTAATCCTAAAACACGTAAACACTAAAACAAAATACAACATATACTCTGCCTCCACTTTGGTTAGACCACATTACCTGGAATATTGTGTCCAATTCTGGGCACCACAATTGAAGAGAGATATTGACAAGCTGTCCAGAGGAGGGCGACTAAAATGATCAAGGGTCTGGAGAACAAGCCCTATGAGGAGCGGCTTAAGGAGCTGGGCATGTTGAGCCTGAAGAAGAGAAGGCTGAGAGGAGATATGATGAGAGAGCCAGGTATAAATATGTGAGAGGAAGTCACAGGGAGGAGGAGGGAGCAAGCTTCCTTTCTGCTTCCCTGGAGACTAGGACGAGGAACAATGGCTTCAAACTTCAAGAGAGGAGATTCCGTCTGAACATGAGGAAGAACTTCCTGAGTGTGAGAGCCGTTCAGCAGTGGAACTCTCTGCCCCGGAGTGTGGTGGAGGCTCCTTGTTTTCTGCTTCCTTGGAGACTAGGATGAGGAACAATGGCTTCAAACTTCAAGAGAGGAGATTCCGTCTGAACATGAGGAAGAACTTCCTGAGTGTGAGAGCCGTTCAGCAGTGGAACTCTCTGCCCCGGAGTGTGGTGGAGGCTCCTTGTTTTCTGCTTCCTTGGAGACTAGGATGAGGAACAATGGCTTCAAACTTCAAGAGAGGAGATTCCGTCTGAACATGAGGAAGAACTTCCTGAGTGTGAGAGCCGTTCAGCAGTGGAACTCTCTGCCCCGGAGTGTGGTGGAGGCTCCTTGTTTTCTGCTTCCTGGAGACTAGGATGAGGAACAATGGCTTCAAACTTCAAGAGAGGAGATTCCGTCTGAACATGAGGAAGAACTTCCTGAGTGTGAGAGCCGTTCAGCAGTGGAACTCTCTGCCCCGGAGTGTGGTGGAGGCTCCTTGTTTTCTGCTTCCTTGGAGACTAGGATGTGAAACAATGGCTTCAAACTACAAGAGAGGGGATTCCATCTGTGGCCATGTCACAGTCCCTCAAACTGTTGGGGGGCCAGATTATAATCTGAACCATGAATGAATTCCTTGGCACACTGCACATATTTTATTTGTAGTGCAAAAACACTTAAAAACAATACAATAATTAAAATGAATAACAATTTTAAGAAATATAATTTAACTGATTTACGAGGCCATAAAAATATCCAGGAAGTATGCAAAGAATGAGGAAGTACTTCATCAATGTCACAAATGGATGGTGAAGCGACAGCTCCCCTGGTGGCCAGAAGCTGGAATGTTAAATAGCCTCTGAGTATCTGTCCATTAGGCTTGGGTAACAACGGAAAAATTTGTTTCTAAACTCGTTTCGTTTTTAGGGGTCCATCGCGTTTCGTTTTTTTAAAGAATTCCGAAATTTTCCTTTTAAAAATTTCGAAATTTACGAAATTTCGTATAATTACGAATCGATTCGTTAATGGCAGATGCAATTGCGCAATATGCTAAAAAAACCTCCAAATGGGACAGGGGGAACTTCTGAAGCTTCCCTCTCCCTCTGTTGTTGACTGTTGGTGTGATAAAACAAACAACAACTATAAAACTTGCACCAGACATGCGAAAATAATTACGAAATAATTACGAAATAATTTCGAAATAATAACGAAATAAATTGAAAAATTGTTTCGAATCTAATTTACTCCTCACACTATTCCTGCATGGCTCAATATTGGATCGTAAGCTAATTTAAATACGAATTAATAACGAATTACGAAATTAACGAACGAAACCGCCCAAGCCTACTGTCTGTATATGTTGTGTGTCTATGGCATTGACTGTTTGCCATGTATATGTACATTGTAATCCGCCCTGAGTCCCCTGTGCGGTCAGAAGGGTGGAATAGAAATACTTTAAATAAATGATAAATAAATCATAAATAAACTTCTTAGTATTCCAATGGGAAATGTAGGCCTACTTTTGGCTGATGAGATAGTTGTTGTTGTTGTGTGCTTTCAAGTCGTTTCAGACTTAGGTTGACCCTGAGCGAGGGCCGGGTAAATGATCTTGGAGGGCTGCATCCAGCCCTCGGGCCTTAGTTTGAGGATCCCTGCTTTAGGGCTACAGACAATGTGGTCACTGTTGCCTGGTTTTGGTCAAAAATTATTTAGCCACTTGTGCTTGCTCTATTTTATCATTTTTATACTTATTTCTTTCTTTCTTTCTTTACTTTGCTTATATACCGCTGTATCTCAAGCCCGAGGGCGACTCACAGCGGTTCACAAACAGTAAAGACAGTAAAAACAGCAATAGTTCCATACAACAATGACAGTTAACTTACACATTTTCCATTAATAACTAATAAGCAATCCCAATACACAACTATTACAAAAAAAACCCCATACCCAATCTTCTCATCATCCAAGCGTAGTCCAGGTTCGCCGTCCATTGTTCCATTCCTATGTTCCACTACCAGATTGCACTAAATTACTCAAACGCCTGCACAAACATCCAGGTCTTCAACTTTCTTCGGAATGCCATGAGATGGCGCCAGCCTAATGTCTGTAGGAATGGTGTTCCACAGCTGAGGAGCCACCACCGAGAAGGCCCTATCTCTCGTCCCCGCCAACCGTGTTTGGGAGGCCGGCGGGATCGAGAGCAGGGTCTCCCCGGAAGATCTCAAAGTCCTGGTGGGTTCATAGGCAGAGATGCGGTTAGATAGGTAGCTTGGGCCAGAACTGTTTAGGGCTTTATAGGCCAATACCAACACCTTGAATTGAGCCCGGTAGCAAATCGGCAGCCAGTGGAGCTGGCACAACAGGGGGTTGTGTGCTCCCTGCGCTCCGCTCCTGTTAGAATCATGGCTGCTGCGCGTTGGACTAATTGCAGCTTCCGGGCCGTCTTCAGGGGCAGCCCCACATAGAGAGCATTGCAGTAGTCTAGGAGGAATGTGACAAGAGCGTGGACTACCGTGGCCAAGTCAGACCTCCCAAGGTACGGGCGCAGCTGGCGCATGAGTTTTAACTGTGCAAATGCTCCCCTGGTCACCGCTGAAACCTGGGGCTTCAGGCTCAGCAATGAATCCAGGATCACACCCAAGCTGCGAACCTGCGTCTTCAGGGGGAGTGCGACCCCATCCAACACAGGCTGTAACCCTATGCCCTGTTTGGCCTTGCGACTGACCAGGAGTACCTCTGTCTTGTCTGGATTCAATTTCAATTTGTTCGCCCTCATCCAGACCGTCACAGCGGCCAAGCACCGGTTCAGGACCTGGACAGCCTCCTTAGGCAATGAAGCCCTGTTCTTAATTAGGAGTCATTTGTTACTTGGATGTTTGTAACTCACGGACTGCCTGTATATGTGTATATATATATATGTTGTGTACTTTAATAAAAGCTAGGAAAAGCATCCAACGATCTCCCCAACAAGGTTGCAAATCTTGAGACTCATCAGAGAAACTTCTCCTGTCTTATGGAAGCAGGGACTTCTCTGTCCTTCTAGAAGCCGAAGCATCTCCAGCCTCGTGGAAAGCCTCTCCGACATTCCTTGGATATTTTGTCCTCCAAGGAAGCCAAGCTAAGCTCCTCTGTAGGCGAAACCGAGTGTCAAGATCCCAAGTAAGGCGAGGAATGTTTTGCCGACACTTCCTTAAAATAACGTTGGCCTCCTTTGACATTTTTCAACTGATGCGGTCCTTTCCAGAAGTTTTTGGAAGGGCCGGGGCACTCCACGTCCTGCCGCTCAGGAAGGATATCTTCCTCCGCGAAGGAGAGCTGCGTGGCTTTCTCTTCCAGAGCCGGGGACATGATCCCTTCCCTCTTTTCCAAGTGTTTGCTCAGATCCAACGATCCTCCAGATTCCTCGGCGCTGAATAGTGTGAAGTGAGTGAGTTTCTGGAGAGAACAGCCTTTGGACGGAGGAGCAGCCGTTAGACTCCTTCGCCGGCCAACGGCCTCAGCGTGAACCCAAAGAAGCTGGCTTCCAAGAAACAACTGTGAAAAATCAAGAGCCATCCTTTCCAAAAATTTTTTTAATGGCTGACTCCCATTGGCTTGGCTTCCCCTCTTTCTTCTTTTGTTTTCTCAGTTTTAAGAAAAATTGGAGCTGAACAATCCAGCCATTGAAGCTGGAGAACGATGCTCCGATGAGAGAACGTTCTACAACAGGCATGGGACAACTTTGGCCTTTCTTCCAGGTGTTTTGGACTTCCAACTCCCACAATTCCAAAACAGCTGGAGGAAAGGCTGAAGTTGTCCCATGCCTGTTGTAGATCCATCTTTGGAGAACGTTCTCTCATCGGAGCATCTTTCCGATGAGAGAACGTTCTCCAAAGATGGATCTACAACAGGCATGGGACAACTTTGGCCTTTCTTCCAGGTGTTTTGGACTTGCAACTCCCACAATTCCAAAACAGCTGGAGGAAAGGCCGAAGTTGGCCCATGCCTGATCTAAATCACGTTGATCCAAAGAAGGCTTTCTTTGACTCAAATTCTAATGACAGTAAAGATAACAACAACAACAACAACAACAACAACAAAACAATGATTAGTTCTACAGCAGTGTTTCTCAACCTGGGGGTCGGGACCCCTGAGGGGGTCGCGAAGGGTTGTCAGAGGGGTCACCAAAGACCATCAGAAAACACAGTATTTTCTGATGGTCATGGGGATTCCATATGGGAAGTTTGAGCCAATTCTATCATCGGTGGAGTGCAGAATGTTCTTTGTTTGTAATGAACTATAAATCCCAGCAACTACAACTCCCAAAAGTCAAGGTCTATTTTCCCCGGACTCCACCAGTGTTCACATTTGGGGATATTGAGTATTCGTGCCAAGTTTGGTCCAGATCCACCATTGCATGAGTCCACAGTGCTCTCTGGATATAGGTGAACTACAACTCCAAACTCAAGGTCAATGCCCATCAAACCCTTCCAATGTTTTCCATTGGTCATGGGAGCCAAGTTTGGTTCAAATCCATCGCTGGTGGAGTTCGGAATGCTCTTTGATTATAAGTGAACTATAAATCCCAGCAACTACAACTCCCAAATTACAAAATCAATCCTCGCCCAACCCCACTAGCATTCACATTTGGGTGTATTGGATATTTGTGCCCAGTTTGGTCCAGTGAATGAAAATGCATCCTATCAGATATTTACATTATGATTCATAACAGTAGCAAAATTACAGTTGTGAAGTAGCAACAAAAATAATGTTATGGTTGGGGGTCACCACAACAGGAGGGACTGTATTCAGGGGTCCCGGCATTAGGAAGTTTGAGAAACACTGGTATAGAGTGTTCCCTCACTTATTTATTCATTTATTTATTTACTATATTTCTACACCACCCTTCTCAGCCCAAGGGCGACTCAGGGCGGTTTACAAAACCGGCACAATTCGATGCCACAATAATATAAACAGTTAAAAGCATATAAACATCCTTAAAATTCCATAAACAATAAAATCAATAAGACATAAAACATAAATCCTCTGTATCTAATTTCCAGAATCTTTATCCGATTGCAATTGTCCACTTGGGAAGTCAGATCTGGCCACGGTGGTCCACGCTCTTGTTACATCCCGATTAGATTACTGCAACGCACTCTACGTGGGGTTGCCTTTGAAGACTGTTCGGAAACTCCAACTAGTCCAACGGGAGGCAGCCAGACTGCTCACCGGAGCGTCATACAGGGAGCATACCACCCCCTGTTATGTCAGCTCCACTGGCTGCTGATCCAGTTCCGAGCACAATTCAAAGTGCTGGTTTTGACCTACAAAACCCTATACGGTTCCAGCCCAGTGTATCTCTCCTACGTCCCACCTTGGAGTTTGAGATCCTCTGGGGAGGCCCTGCTCTCGACCCCACCCCTATCACAAGTGAGATTGGCAGGGACGAGGAGCAGGGCCTTCTCGGTGGTGGCCCCTCACCTGTGGAATTTGCTCCCTGGGGAAATTAGATCAGCGACATCCCTCCTTTCCTTCAGGAAAAAACTGAAAACATGGATTTGGGACCAGGCATTCGGACAATCTGGCAGATAAAGAAAGGACTTTGACAAGGGACAGGAATTGACTAATGGAATGGAATTATGGAACTCTGAAAGACGAACGCTGAGCATGAGAATAGTTTTATTGATGTGTTATATACTGATTGTTTTTAACTGTGATAATTGTTTTAACTACTCAGTTCTTGTGGGTTTTTTCGGGCTATATGGCCATGTTCTAGAGGCATTTCTCCTGACGTTTCGCCTGCATCTATGGCAAGCATCCTCAGAGGTGAGGTCTGCTGGAACTGGGAAAAAGGGGGGTTATATATCTGTGGAATGACCAGGGTGAGACAAAGGGCTTTTGTAAGTTGGGCTAGGTGTGAATCTTTCAACTGACCACCTTGATTAGCATACAATGGGCTGACTGTGCCTGGAGCAAACTCTTCTTGAAAGGTGATTAGATGTCCCTGCCTGTTTTTCTCTCTGCTGTTTTTGCTGTTACAATTTTATATTTTAATACTGGTAGCCAGATTTTGTTCATTTTCATGGTTTCTTCCTTTCTGTTGAAATTGTCCACATGTTTGTGGATTTCAATGGCTTCTCTGTGTAGTCTGACATGGTGGTTGTGAGAGTGGTCCAGCATTTCTGTGTTCTCAGATAATATGCTGTGTCCAGGTTGGTTCATCAGGTGCTCTGCTATGGCTGATTTCTCTGGTTGAAGTAGTCTGCAGTGCCTTTCATGTTCCTTGATTCGTGTTTGGGCAATGCTGCTTTTGGTGGTCCCTATGTAGACTTGTCCACAGCTGCATGGTATACGGTAGACTCCTGCAGAGGTGAGAGGATCCCTCTTGTCCTTTGCTGAACGTAGCATTTGTTGGATTTTCTTGGTGGGTTTGTAGATAGTTTGTATGTTGTGTTTCCTCATCAGCTTCCCTCTGCGGTCAGTGGTTCCCTTGATGTATGGCAGGAACACTTTTCCTCTGGGTGGATCTTCGTCTTTACTCTCGTGGCTTGTTCTTGGTCTTGCAGCTCTTCTGATGTCTGAGGTGGAGTATCCATTGGCCTGGAGAGCCCAGTTGAGGTGGTTCAGTTCATCTTGGAGGAGGTGGGGTTCGCAGATCCTTTTTGCACGGTCTGCCAAGGCTTTAGTGGTGCTTCTTTTTTGACTTGGGTGATGGTTGGATATGTAGATATCTATCTGTGTGTGTGGGTTTTCTGTAGACGGTGTGACTCAATTGTTGATATGGTTTGCGGATGACTAGGACATCTAGAAAAGGCAGTTAACTATGGTTTTATACATTATGTGTATGTTGTGCAGGCATCGAATTGTGCCTTTCTGTAAGCCGCCCTGAGTCCTCCCTCGGGGGTTGAGAAGGACGGGGTAGACGTACCTGAAATAAATCAATAAATCAATAAATAGGAAGAATTTCCTGTGAGAGCTGTTCAGCAGTGGAACTCTCTGCCCCGGAGAGTGGTGGAGGCTCCTTCTTTGAAGGCTTTGAAACAGAGGCTGGATGACCATCCTGCTTCTTGGTAGTATTTTCCTGCTTCTTGGCAGAATGGGGTTGGACTGGATGGCCCATGAGGTCTCTTCCAATTTTAGGAGTCTATGATTCTAAGTCTTTAGCTCTTGAACGTCAAGGGGTTGGATTAGATGCCCCTTGGGAACCCCTTTTGGGCTCTGTCATTCTGCAAGCCAGCATCTCCTTCCGCCTGCTCCTCTGCAGCATCCACTCCGTTGCGTAGAACACGTTGAGATTTGCTCCCTGCGTTGCGGCCGACTGCGCAGCCCAAGCGTGCAATTAGAGGCCGAGGCTGGGGAGCTATTTTGGAAGGCCCCACTCGGTGTTTGTTCATGGACCAGGAATGCAGGGCTTAAGTGGCGGTCTCCCAGAGGCCAGCTATAAATAGGGCCGCTCTGTGGCTTTGCCTCGCTCCTTCCATCGCCATCACCATGGCATGCTTTCATCATCATCCACTCACACCAAGCCTGGAGTCTGGGCCACCGCAACGCATGGGCTGCCAAGGGAAGGGAGACCAAGTGGGGAGGAAGGGGCCGCCATACATGCATGGGAGCATGTGGCCATGGCTGAGAATTGGTGCATGAAACATTCCCTGACCCCTGGCACAAGATGGCATTCATGTGCAAAGCACGTCATAGAATCATGGAAACATAAAGTTGGAAGGAACCCCCAGATGTCATCGAGGGCCTCCCAGGCCCC
>NW_026847549.1:206234444-206260554 GCF_025583915.1 Anolis sagrei ordinatus | reverse complement strand
GCAATGTTCCTGCTTCTTGGCAGGCGGTTGGACTGGATGGCCCATGAGGTCTCTTCCAACTCTTTGATTCTACGATTCTATGATTCTATGAAAGCAATAAAACAATTAAAGTCCCTAAAGTACAGGTTGCGTGGTGATCATGTGACCTCCATGACAAAGGGAATTTGCAAAAACTGCTGCAAAATATCCCCACTCGCTCCTTCATTCCCTTCTCCATCCTTTATAGCAGGGAGAAACCATCCAAGGTCCTGGTTTTTGCAAACCGTCCCAGGACTAACGAAGCCCGGCAAGCTGTAGCCCCCAAGGACCTTCTGGGAAGGCCGTGTTCCTGGCAGAAGGAAAGCCCACCAAAGTTTTCCTCCTCGCTCAAACTCAAACTCGGAAGGGCTGCTCAGAGTTTCCCATCAGGCTGGACAGGAGGGAAAGGCCCCAGAGACCTGGCGGATCCAGCCGCCTGGAAGGGCTGGCGTCTCCACCCGAAGCCTTTGAGAAGACCTCCGTTCCTTCCTTGGCTCCAGAGCCACGTCACTTTGGATCTCCACTGCCCGTAATTGCTGGTGATTGATGAAGGCAGGCTTTCAAGCCTTGTTACTCTTGTCTTGGCTCTTTCCTGGAGAGAAATCGTTCTTTTTCAGCAAGCTGTCAAGACCTTCTCACATTTTGGGCTTCGAGAGGAGAAGGAGAGGGCTTGGCTCCAAATGGAGTTTCAGGGACTGTTTTGGGGTCGCGGGAACATCAGCCCCATTCTGGGGGATGACCAATGTCCCTCCATTCTCTGGAGGTCTCTTTGGGATCACTATCTAACCCATCTTGAGCTGGAAACCTTCCAAACCCCAAGAAGACCTTCAGGAGGATCTGGAGTTATTGCAATGTTCCAAGTTTCAGCCAAAGTTCACTCCAGGTTCACTTAAAGTGACGTGCCTGGATTTTGCTCACGGTTTGGGGCTGTTTGGGGGTCGTGGGAACATCAGCCCCATTCTGGGGGATGACCAATGTCCCTCCATGCTCTGGAGGTCTCTTTGGGATCACTATCTAACCCATCTCAAGCTGGAAACCTTCCAAACCCCAAGAGGACCTTCAGGAGGATCTGGAGTTACTGCGATGTTCCAAGTTTCAGCCAAAGTTCACTCCAGGTTCACTTAAAGTGATGTGTCTGGATTTTGCTCGTGATTTGGGTCTGCATGCATGTGCCTTGGGTCCGACATCTCCCCATCCATGGCTGGGATCCTACATGGCTGAGCAAAAGGATCCAGGTGCAAACATCTGCTATGGCTTTCCGTCATGACCCCAAGTCTCACCATCGGTCTGATGGAAACCAGAGGAGAAGGCATCTCTAATGGAAGCAAAAAGCCAATAGAAATTAAAAGGGAGAGAAGAGATACAGAGAAAGACAGGTTTAGATATCATCAACTACATAGAACCATAGAATCAAAGAGTTGGAAGAGACCTCATGGGCCATCCAGTCCAACCCCCTGCCAAGAAGCAGGAATATTGCATTCAAATCACCCCTGACAGATGGCCATCCAGCCTCTGGTTAAAAGCTTCCAAAGAAGGAGCCTCCACCACACTCCGGGGCAGAGAGTTCCACTGCTGAACGGCTCTCACAGTCAGGAAGTTCTTCCTCATGTTCAGATGGAATCTCCTCTCTTGTAGTTTGAAGCCATTGTTCCGTGTCCTAGCCTCCAGGGAAGCAGAAAGTCATTGCTCCCTCCTCCCTGTGGCTTCCTCTCACATATTTATACATGGCTATCATATCTCCTCTCCTCCTTCTCTTCTTCAGGCTAAACATGCCCAGCTCCTTAAGCCGCTCCTCATAGGGCTTGTTCTCCAGACCCTTGATCATTTTAGTCGCCCTCCTCTGGACACATTCCAGCTTGTCAATATCTCTCTTGAATTGTGATGCCCAGAATTGGACACAATATTCCAGGTGTGGTCTAACCAAAGCAGAATAGGGGAGCATGACTTCCCTAGATCTAGACACTATGCTCCTCTTGATGCAGGCCAAAATCCCATTGGCTTTTTTTTGCCACCACATCACATTCCTGGCTCATGTTTAACTTGTTGTCCACGAGGACTCCAAGATCTTTTTCACACGTACTGCTCTCGAGCCAGGCATTGTCCCCCATTCTGTATCTTTGCATTTCATTTTTCCTGCCAAAGTGGAGTATCTTGCATTTGTCCCTGTTGAACTTCATTTTGTTAGTTTTGGCCCATCATCTCTCTAATCTGTCAAAATGGTTTTGAATCCTGCTCCTGTCCTCTGGAGTATTGGCTCTCCCTCCCAATTTGGTGTCGTCTGCAAACTTGATGATCCTGCCTTCTAGCCCTTCATCTAAGTCATTAATAAAGATGTTGAACAGGACCGGGCCCAGGACAGAACCCTGCGGATGGCACTCCACTCGTCACTTCTTTCCAGGATGAAGAGGAAGCATTGGGGAGAATCACCCTCTGGGTTCGTCCATTAAACCAATTACAGATCCACCTCACGAACATTAGGAAGAAATTCCTGACTGTGAGAGCCGTTTAGCAGTGGAACTCTCTGCCCCGGAGTGTGGTGGAGGCTCCTTCTTTGGAAGCTTTTAAACAGAGGCTGGATGGCCATCTGTCAGGGTGATTTGAATGCAATATTCCTGCTTCTTGGCAGAATGGGGTTGGACTGGATGGCCCATGAGGTCTCTTCCAACTCTTGATTCTATGATTCTATGAACTCAGCAAGATTGAGGACTGTTCAGTAAGTGAAGCTGTGAGGTCTAGGTTATACAAAGATATGACAAAGTATAACCAGGAGATAATCGAACCAAAACAGTAATGATCGCCTGGGCCAGAGTTTTAGGGGAAAATATAGACTTGGATAACTGGGACTACTTATGGAATGAAGGATTTGAATTTTCAATAGTGCGGTCCATTAGAGAAAACATGCATAAAATGTTCAATAGAAATTATATACCGTATATACTCAAGTATAAGCCGACCCGAATATAAGCCGAGGCACCAAATTTTACCACACAAACCTGGGAAAATGTATTGACTCTAGTATAAGCTGAGGGTGGGAAATGCAATAGCTACTGATCAATCTCAAAATGAAGATAGATACCAATAAAATTGACAACTGGGAAATAGAGGGAGAAATCGTGGAGGCCGTGACAGACTTTGTATTTCTAGGCGCAAAGATTACTGCAGATGCAGACTGTGGCCAGGAAATCAGAAGACGCTTACTTCTTGGGAGGAGAGCAATGTCCAGTCTCGATAAAATAGTCAAAGAGTAGAGACATCAGACTGGCAACAAAGATCCATTGCCTAGTCAAAGGCATGGTATTCCCTGTAGTCACCTACGGATGTGAGAGCTGGACCTTAGGGAAGGCTGAGCGAAGGAAGATCGATGCTTTTGAGCTGTGGTGTTGGAGGAAAGTGCTGAGAGTGCCTTGGACTGCGAGAAGATCCAACCAGTCCATCCTCCAGGAAATAAAGCCCGACTGCTCACTGGAGGGAAAGATACTAGAGACAAAGTTGAAGTACTTTGGCCACATCATGAGGATACAGGAAAGCCTAGAGAAGACAATTATGCTGGGGAAAGTGGAAGAAAAAAGGAAGAGGGGCCGACCAAGGGCAAGATGGATGGATGGCATCCTTGAAGTGACTGGACTGACCTTGAAGGAGCTGGGGGTGGTGACGGCCGACAGGGAGCTCTGGCTTGGGCTGGTCCATGAGGTCACGAAGAGTCGGAGACGACTGAACGAATAAACAACTACAAAATTACTAATTGACGCATCCGTAGCGTAAATGTTTTTGAATATTTACATAAATAAAGATATGACTATCCAGCTCTGACTAAATCATTATTCTACCCTTCTTCAATGTAAATGTGCTGTCGTAATAATAATACACTTTATTTATAACCCGCTACCATCTCCCCAACCTACGGATGTGAGAGCTGGACCTTAGGGAAGGCTGAGTGAAGGAAGATCGAAGCTTTTGATTTGTGGTGTTGGAGGAAAGTGCGGAGAGTGCCTTGGACTGCGAGAAGATCCAACCAGTCCATCCTCCAGGAAAGAAAGCCCGGCTGCTCATTGGAGGGAAGGAGATAGAGACAAAGTTGAAGTACTTTGGCCACATCATGAGGAGACAGCAAAGCCTAGAGAAGAGAATGATGCTGGGGAAAATGGAAGGGAAAAGAAGAGGGGCCGACCAAGGGCAAGATGGATGGATGGCATCCTTGAAGTGACTGGACTGACCTTGAAGGAGCTGGGGGTGGTGACGGCCGACAGGGAGCTCTGGCGTGGGCTGGTCCATGAGGTCAGCTAGAGAAGACAATCATGCTGGGGAAAGTGGAAGGCAAAAGGAAGAGGGGCCGACCAAGGGCAAGATGGATGGATGGCATCCTTGAAGTGACTGGACTGACCTTGAAGGAGCTGGGGGTGGTGACAGCCGACAGGGAGCTCTGGCGTGGGCTGGTCCATGAGGTCAGCTAGAGAAGACAATTATGCTGGGGAAAGTGGAAGGCAAAAGGAAGAGGGGCCGACCAAGGGCAAGATGGATGGATGGCAACCTTGAAGTGACTGGACTGACCTTGAAGGAGCTGGGGGTGGTGACGGCCGACAGGGAGCTCTGGCGTGGGCTGGTCCATGAGGTCACGAAGAGTCAGAGACGACTGAACGAATGAACAACAACAACAACAACCATCTCCCCAAAGGGGACTCGGTGCGGCTAACATGAGGCCAAGCCCAAAATAATACAATATAAAAAACACACAATAACAAAATACATCATAACAAAATATAAAATAACAAAATCAACAATATAAAACAGCATATTAAAACCAGACACGGAGGGCGGGCCCAAACGTGTGAGGTAAAATGTCGTATCCTTCCAATAATCACCATACATTTTTGGGCGAAATGCTGTGTGTATAGGAATAAGGAAAAGTGGGAAAGACTGTTGCCGAGAGAGCCACTTATGTGATGCTGCAGCTAAAAAAGCCAATGGGATTTTGGCCTGCATCAAAATCAGAGGACAGGAGCAGGATTCAAAACGATCTTGACAGATTAGAGAGATGATGGGCCAAAACTAACAAAATGAAGTTCAACAGGGACAAATGCAAGATACTCCACTTTGGCAGGAAAAACGAAATGCAAAGATACAGAATAGGGGACAATGCCTGGCTCGAGAGCAGTACGTGTGAAAAAGATCTTGGAGTCCTCGTGGACAACAAGTTAAACATGAGCCAACAATGTGATGTGGTGGCAAAAAAGCCAATGGGATTTTGGCCTGCATCAATAGGAGCTAGTGTCTAGATCTAGGGAAGTAATGCTACCCCTCTATTCTCCTTGGTTAGACCACACCTGGGATATTGTGTCCAATTCTGGGCACCACAATTCAAGAGAGATATTGACAAGCTGGAATGTGTCCAGAGGAGGGTGACTAAAATGATCAAGGGTCTGGAGACAAGCCCTATGAGGAGCGGCTTAAATGTTTAGCCTGAAGAAGAGAAGGCTGAGAGGGAGATATGATAGCCATGTATAAATATGTGAGGAAGCCACAGGGAGGAGGGAGCAAGCTTGTTTTCTGCTGCCCTGGAGACTAGGACGCGAAACAATGGCTTCAAACTACAAGAAGAGATTCCATCTGAACATGAGGAAGAACTTCCTGACTGTGAGAGCCGTTCAGCAGTGGAACTCTCTAGATCGGAAGAGCACCTTCTTTGGAAGCTTTTAAGTAGAGGCTGGATGGCCATTTGTCAGGGGTGATTTGAATGCAATATTCCTGCTTCTTGGCAGAATGGAGTTGGACTGGATGATGGCCCAGGAGGTGTCTTCCAATTCTTTGATTCTTTGATTCTATGATTCTATGCAAGAGGAGCCTAGTGTCTAGATCCAGGGAAGTCATGCTCCCCATGCTCTATTCCACCTTCGTTAGACCACACCTGGAATACTGTGTCCAGTTCTGGGCACCACAATTGAAAAGAGATGTTGACAAGCTGGAATGTGTCCAGAGGAGACATTGCTGCCACATCACATTCCTGGCTCATGTTTAACTTGTTGTCCACAAGGACTCCAAGATCTTTTTCACACGTACTGCTCTCGAGCCAGGCCTCATCGTCCCCCATTCTGTATCTTTGCATTTCCTTTTTTCTTCCTAAGTGGAGTATCTTGCATTTGTCCCCGTTGAACTTCATTTTGTTAGTTTTGGCCCATCATCTCTCTCATCTGTCAAGATGGTTTTGAATTCTCCTCCTGTCTTCTGGAATATTGGCTCTCCCTCCCAATTGGGTGTCGTCTGCAAACTTGATGATTCTGCCTTCTCGCCCTTCATCTCAGTCATGAATGAAGATCCTGAGCAGGACCGGGCCCGGATGGAACCCTTCTGGTGGCCCTCTGCTCGTCACTTCTTTCGAGGATGAAGAGGAGGAATCCTTGGAGAGAATCTCCCTCTGGGTTCATCCATTTAACCAATTCCAGATCCACCTCACCGTAGTTTTGCCTCTCCCACATTGGACTAGTTTCCTTGCCAGAAGGTCATGGGGGACCTTGTCAAAGAAGGCCTTCCTGAAATCCAGGTACGCTACATCTACGACATTCCCCGCATCTACCCAGCTTGTAACTCTATCAAAAAAAGAGATCAGAGAAGCAGAAAAGCAGCCAACTCCATCTCCTCCCTGATACACTCCATCACCTCTCAGGACTTTGTCACACCTGGCTGCTAATGTGCCATTGACACAGGATAAAAGCGCGGTTCGTGTGGAATCTTGCATTGCATTGCGGCTCTTCTCGTAATTGTATTGATCACAGTTTGTGGTCGGACTGTCTCTTTGCACAGATGGCAAACCCATCAATGAATCAGATGAAGAGAAAAACTCATCCGTGATTCCAAGACCACGGTTGTTCTGTCGTGCTTCTCGGAGTGCTGACCTTTTTCCTGGCATTGCAAAAGAGAAGAAAGTCTCACCCGGAAGCCAAAACGATGCAATTGCATTCTAGTAAATATCTCAACAAATCCAATGCCCAGGATCCATTCCCTGCAATCTACCGTGCAGATGCACCCAGTATGCACCTCTATCTAATATGCATGTTATAGAAATATGTTTTAGTATGGATCTTTTATGGAACTACATTTTAATAGGTGTGTTTCTAGCAGGCATGGACAAACTTCAGCCTTCCAGGTATTTTGGTCTGCAAGTGCAGCATTTTCCAGAATGAAGCAGAGAGTTTTTGAGGACCGGGACATCCGTAGGGAGACCAAGGTGCTTGTCTATAAAGCTATTGTCCTCCCAACCCTGCTCTATGCCTGCAAAACGTGGACTGTCTACAGACGTCACATGCAACTCCTGGAACGATTCCATCAGTGCTGCCTCCGGAAAATCCTGCAAATATCTTGGGAAGACAAGCGGACAAACGTCAGCGTGCTGGAAGAAGCAAAGACCACCAGCATTGAAGCGATGGTCCTCTGCCATCAACTCCGCTGGACCGGCCACGTTGTCCGGATGCCTGACCACCGTCTCCCAAAGCAGTTGCTCTACTCTGAACTTAAGAATGAAAACGGAATGTTGGTGGGCAGGAAAAGAGATTTAAAGATGGGCTCAAAGCCAACCTTAAAAACTCTGGCATAGACACTGAGAACTGGGAAGCCCTGGCCCTTGAGCGCTCCAGTTGGAGGTCAGCTGTGACCAGCAGTGCTGCAGAATTTGAAGAGGCACGAATGGAGGGTGAAAGAGAGAAACGTGCCAGGAGGAAGGTGCGTCAAGCCAACCCCGACCGAGACCGCCTTCCACCTGGAAACCAATGCCCTCACTGTGGGATAAGATGCAGGTCAAGAATAGGGCTCCACAGCCACCTACAAACTCACAAAAATAGTCATCAAGGAAGACCATCTTACTCGTCCAACGAGGGATCGCCTAAGAGAAAGAGTTAGGAATTGTGGGAATTGGAGTCCAAAATACCTGGAAGGAGGGCTGAAGTTGACCAAGGCCTGGTTCATAATTGAATGTTTGCAATGGTTTGTGTATATTGACTATACTGTAACTCGAGGTGGGTAAGAAATACAATGATGATGATGATGATCTCATCAAACAACAACAATAATAATCAACTTTATTTATACCCCGCCACCATCTCCCCAATGGGGACTTGGAGCGGCTTACATGGGGCCATGCCTGGACTACATATTACAGCAAAAATACAATCAAAACATAAACAACAAGCAACATCATCAAATTACATGGAAAAAAGGAAAAAAACTATGAATACAGTAACAAAATAACATTACAATAAACACAATCGCAGTGACAGTGCGATTACAACTCCCAGGATCCCAAAGCATTGAGCCATGGTGGTTAAAGTGGGGTGTTTGAGGATCACGGCATTCATAGAGAGACCAAGATGTTTGTTTACAAAGTGATTGTCCTCTCAATCCTGTTATGAGCCTGCGAAACGTGGACTGTCTACAGATATTACACTCAACTTTTCGTAGAGAGACCAAGATGTTTGTTTACAAAACGATTGTCCTCTCAATCCTGTTATGAGCCTGCGAAACGTGGACTGTCTACAGATATCACACTCAACTTTTTGTAGAGAGACCAAGATGTTTGTTTACAAAGTGATTGTCCTCTCAATCCTGTTATGAGCCTGCGAAACGTGGACTGTCTACAGACATCACACTCGACTCCTGGAACGATTCCGTCAGTGTTGCCTCTGCAAAATCCTGCAAATCTATTGGGATAAATATCAGCATCCTGGAAGAAGAAGCAAAGACCACCAGTGTTGAAGTGATGATCCTCCGCCATCAACTTCGCTGGACTGAAGGCCACGTTGTCCGAATGCCCAAAGATCACCGTCTCCCAAAGCAGTTACTCTACTCTCAACTCAAGAATGGAAAACTTGAATGTTGGTGGACAACAAAAGAAATGTAAAGATGGGCTTAAAGCTAACCTTAAGAAATATGATATACTTAGTTACTTACTTACGTGATCCATCATAGTCCAAGGATGATGGTCCTCCAAGTTCGATGTTCTGGTGATGGGTCCGTAGGTGACTGTGGAGCCCTATTCTTGACCTGCGTCTTCTCCCACAGTGAGGACATCAGTTTCCAAGTGGAAGGCGGTCCTGGTCGGGGTTGGCTTGACATGCCTTCCTCTTGACACGTTTCTCTCTTTCACCCTCCATTCGTGCCTCTTCAAATTCTGCAGCACTGCTGGTCACAGCTGACCTCCAGCTGGAGCGCTCAAGGGCCAGGGCTTCCCAGTTCTCAGTGTCTATGCCAGAGTTTTTAAGGTTGGCTTTGAGCCCATCTTTAAATCTCTTTTCCTGCCCACCAACATTCCATTTTCCGTTCTTGAGTTCAGAGTAGAGCAACTGCTTTGGGAGACGGTGGTCGGGCATCCGGACAACATGGCCAGTCCAGCGGAGTTGATGGCGGAGGACCATCGCTTCAGTGCTGGTGGTCTTTGCTTCTTCCAGCACGCTGACATTTGTCCGCTTGTCTTCCCAAGAGATTTGCAGGATTTTCTGGAGGCAGTGCTGATGGAATGTTCCAGGAGTTGCATGTGACGTCTGTAGACAGTCCACGTCTCGCAGGCATAGAGCAGGGTTGGGAGGGAAATGTAGCATAGACACCGAAAGAGAACTTGGCTGCCCTGGCCATGGAGCTTTGGAACTGGTGGTCAGATGGGACTAAGAGCGTTGTGGAATTCAAAGAGGCATGAATGGCGGTCAAAAGGGAGAGACACGTCAAGAGGAAGAAGGTGCCTCAAGCCAACTCTGGAACTCAATGTCCTCACCACAGAAGAACGAACATGTGGATCAAGAATAGGTCTCTACAGTCACCTGTGGACCCACCACCAAGACCCTACACAGGAAGGCAATCAGACTCAGATATGAGGGACCACCTAAGTAAGTAAAGTGGGGTCAAGCTGCACCCATTCTATGATGTGTACATGTCCTAAGATGGAGAAACATAGAATCAAAGAGTTGGAAGAGACCTCCTGGGCTATCATCCAGTCCAACCCCATTCTGCCAAGAAGCAGGAATATTGCATTCAAAGCACCCCCGACAGATGGCCATCCAGCCTCTGTTTAAAAGCTTCCAAAGAAGGAGCCTCCACCACACTCCGGGGCAGAGAGTTCCACTGCTGAACGGCTCTCACAGTCAGGAAATTCTTCCTCATGTTCAGATGGAGTCTCACAACCTCTGAGGATGCCTACCCTAGATGCAGGTGAAACATCAGGAGAGAATACATCTAGAACATGACCAGACGGCTTGAAAAAAATACAACAAACCAACTTTTCTATGTTTTTATAATAATAGTATTAACTTCTATTAGGAGTCTCCTGTCGCACAGTTGGTTAAACCGCTGAGCTGCTGAACTTGCTGATCAAAAGATTGCAGGTTCGAATTCATGGAGTGGCGTGAGCTCCTGGTATTAGCTCCACTGGCTCCTGATAAGTTGCTGAGCCAAATTCAAGGTGCAGGTGATGACCTATAAATAAAGCCCTAAATGGTTCGGACCTCATCTATTTCCATTATCACATCTCTCTCTATGAACCGGCGTGGACACTAAGATCCACCGGGGAGGACCTCCTCTTGCTCCCACCACTGTCTCAAGCTTGGTTGGCGAGGACGAGAGAGAGGGCCTTCTCGGCTATGGCCCCCAGCCTTTGGAATGCCCTCTCCGAAGAGTTAAGGGTAGTCCCCATCCCTCACCTCCTTCCATAAGAACTTGAAGACTTGGTGGTTTCATCAGGCCTTCGATAATGACTAGTCTCAAGTTCCAAGCCCTTGGTCCAACAGTTAGGACTTGGCCTTGTACCCCATCCATTCCCCAGTTCCCTGTCATCTGAGGGCACCTTTTCTTCTGGCCCAGACCTTTTTATAGTCCTTTAATTGGCCCTGGAATTGAGTGGCCCCGGTCCCCTAGTAGGGCCATTGCTGAGACCGATCCTTGCACTGTAGCATACGGACTTTAGGAGGGTCTCCCCAGTAAGAGAGACCCCTAGGACCGCACCAAAGAGGGTCTATGACCTTGGCGAGCCATCAGAGAAGCCTGATTCCAGCAATTTTATTAATATTAATAATTGAAATGAGACTCTTGCCAAGGCGAAGAAGAGGCATCGAGGTTTAATGAGCGATTCAGCTGAGTCGGATGCAAATGCGGGGATAGCTCACCCACAAGCATACCAGTACATTGATCAGAGGCATATTTATAGCAAATTCAAAGTTGCAGAGTTCAAACTCCCCGCCCCGGCTTCCCTGTTGTTCCCTGCCATGATTGGGTGATGGGCAAACAGTTGGGAGGTGGCCCTCCTGCCCCCGGTGCCTCTGGACCAATCAGGAAGCTCCAGTGGTCCGTAGGAACCAATGGGGAGACCTCTGCCACCTGGTGGCAACAGCCAATCAGGAGAGATGGAGGCGGGATGAGGGAGCACAAAGGAATCTGGGAAAGGAGTAAACAAAGGAAATGCCATGTAGCCTGAGACAAAGAGCTCAAGCAGGGCTGCTTTGAGTGTTGTGAATCAACATGTGTCCTGATCCTTCCTGGCTGTGAGACAGGAGAACAATGATGGCAGCCTGAGGTTAATGCTAAGTAAACAAAAGCAGAGGGGAAGATTTCCCCTTATCTTACAGAAACTTTTGTCAAACAATTCTTTACTCTAGTGGGCCATCTTCCGATGCTAGAGATAAGAATCTCCTTCTTTTATCCATGCAAGTGTGTCTTTGGCGGGAGGTTTCAGTAATCACTAATGGCTTTTGTTTCTGAAGGCCAGGGGGTTCCCTTACATATTTCTTTGGAGGGAGAAGGGGCAAAGGGTCAGGAATACAAGGAAACATAAAAACCATATAGAAATTATACACAGGGAAATCATATGCAGCTATCTTCCCATCCAGGACCCCAGAGAGAGATTAATAATACCAATTATAAAAAGCAGACGATATCAGGACACAGCATGAATTCATAAGTTGTCTTGAAGAAAGTTCATGGGTAGAGAGCGAGTCCTTGAAGAGAGTGAAGTCCAGGAATGTAGCAGAATTCAAAAAGCCACCAAAGGGAGTCTATGGAGTTCCACTGGGCCAAGACGCAAAGCCCTGCAGCGCTGGGATGGAAGCCGGTCCCATGGTCCTTGGAAAACTACAGCTCTCGCGAGAGAGGCAGAGACCCCAAGGTCTAGCTATTCCCAAAGTTTCATGGGGTCCTCATTGTTGTTAAGGCCTTGGCAAATTGACCAAGACTTAACCCCTATTGTGCAGTCTGGTACCTTTGTCCTTTGCAGAACTATAAGTCACCATCCCTTGTTGGGGGGGGGGGGCATGCTCGACGTCACAGACTGCAACATTCAGCCAGCCCCATTTTCCCCTTCTTGCACGAGCTTATACTTTGATGTTCAGATGGAGAAGCCCTTGAACGGCATCTTCTCAAAGACCAAAGGTGAACCCTCCAAGGTCAGAGAGTCAAGGGTTTCCAAATCGGGATGGATTCCTTCCCCCGTTTTGCAGACATTGGAGGGTTGTTTGGAAACCTGCCGTGACTCATGCTTGCTCCTCGGGACCTTCCGGATGGCCTCGCTCCCTCCCTCCCTTTGCCATGGCCTGACCTCACCGTTTTCCTCGGCTTCCACCACCTTCCCTCCAAAGCGCTCCATCCCCTTCCAAAATTTCCCTCCTCGGGACAGGATCCTTGGCCAAGAAGAGAGAACAAACAGTCCCGAGGATCCCCTCCGATTGATTTCCTGGGCTTGGCAAGACCACCGGCGCTCCTGAAAAAGACAACAACGCAGAGACATTTATGGCAAAGTGGGACACGGCTGTGGCGTGGGCTTGGAGATGCCTTTAATGGGGAGACTGGGGAGGCATTTACAAGCCTTTGCTGCTACTGAGTGGAAAAAAAGACGTTGGCCACAAAGGCACCGCTCTTTGCCAAGGGCCGTGATTCACTCCTGACTCATAAATAATCGCTCCCAAATGGCCCTCCTGCCAAATATTTATTAGAAAATGCGGCTCCATCGTTTGCCGGGAGCCCGCTTACTGGAAAGCCCACACCGCCCCGCTTGACGAAAGGTCAGCAGCCATTGCCACAAGAGACGGGACAAAGCGTGAATGCAGTTTTGGGAAACTTTCCTCTTTTGCTCTCGTCTACAGAGCGAAAGGGAGGCACGCAGGGCGGTTCTAAAGGTATATCCACGTTGTTTGCTATGGAATTGTGGAAGTTGTAGTTCTTAGGGCTGGGCGGTTTCATTTCGTAATTTTGCAATTCGTTAAAAAATCGTTATTTTTTTGATAACGAAGCGATATTGAACCATTCAGGAGCAACTAAAAAACGAAACGAATTTTTCCAATTCGTTTCGTAATTGTTTCGGAATTGTTTCGTTATTGATTCGTTATTGATTCGTAAATGTTTCGTTATTATTTCCGCATGTCTGGTGCAAGTTTTAGGGTTGCTGTTTGTTTTCTCAGTGAAAAAATATATAATTATCACACCAACAGTCAACAACAGAGGGAGAGGGAAGCTTCAGAAGTTTTTTTAGCGTATTGCGCGATCGCGGCCGCCATTAATGAATCGATTCGTAATCGATTCGTAATTGTTTCGTAATTGGTTTTTGATTTCCGAAATTTCGTAAATATCGAACTTTTTTAAGGAAAATTTCGGAATTCTTTTAAATAACGAAACGCAAAAAAACCCCTAAAAACGAATCGAGTTTAGAAACAAATTTTTCCGTGTTTGGACAGCCCTAGTAGTTCTGCAGAGTTCCAGCACTCTATGGCAGAAGAAGGCTCAAGACGTTCCAATACAATGACTCCCATGAATCTATTATTATTATTTCTCACTTTATATTTTAATCACTTACTTACTTACTTACTTATTTAGGGGATCCCTCGTTGTCTGAATCATAGAATCACAGGATCATAGAATCCTAGAGTTGGAAGAGACCTCCTGGGCCTTCATCCAGTCCAACCCCGTTCTGCCAAGAAGCAGGAATATTGCATTCAAATCACCCCTGACAGATGGCCATCCAGCCTCTGATTAAAAGCTTCCAAAGAAGGAGCCTCCACCACACTCCGGGGCAGAGAGTTCCACTGCTGAACGGCTCTCACAGTCAGGAAGTTCTTCCTCATGTTCAGATGGAATCTCCTCTCTTGTAGTTTGAAGCCATTCTTCCATTGCGTCCTAGTCTCCAAGGAAGCAAGCTTGCTCCCGCCTCCTCCCTGTGGCTTCCTCTCACATATTTTACATGGCTATCATATCTCCTCTCAGCCTTCTCTTCTTCAGGCTAAACATGCCCAGTTCCTTAAGCCGCTCCTCATAGGGCTTGTTCTCCAGACCCTTGATCTGCTCCCTCCTCCCTGTGGCTTCCTCTCACATATTTATACATGGCTATCATATCTCCTCTCAGCCTTCTCTTCTTCAGGCTAAACATGCCCAGTTCCCTAAGCCGCTCCTCATAGGGCTTGTTCTCCAGACCCTTGATCTGCTCCCTCTTCCCTGTGGCTTCCTCTCACATATTATACATGGCTATCATATCCCCTCTCAGCCTTCTCTTCTTCAGGCTAAACATGCCCAGCTCCTTAAGCCGCTCCTCATAGGGCTTGTTCTCCAGACCTTTTATCATTTTAGTCGCTCTCCTCTGGACACATTCCAGCTTGTTTTGGGAAACTTTCCTCTTTTGCTCTTGTCTACAGAGCGAAAGGGAGACAGGCAGAGCGGTTCTGACGGTATATCCACGTTGTTTGCTATGGAATTGTGGAAGTTGTAGTTCTGCAGGGTTCCAGCACACTTTGGCAGAAGAAGGCTATTTATTTATCATGTCGGGGCAACCAAACCATTGTATTACATTTCTAACGTAACAAAACAAACAGATAAAAAAGGCACAAAGTGTGCAAACTTGGTAGTTGATTAAATGTCCTTTGACCAGTATCTGGCCCCTTGGAGTGCCTCTGGTGTTGCCGCAAGAAGGTCCTCCATTGTGCATGTGGCAGAGCTCAGGATGCATTGCAGCAGGTGGTCTCTGGTTTGCTCTTCTCCACACTCGCATGTCGTGGATTCCACTTTGTGGCCCCATTTCTTAAGGTTGGCTCTGCATCTCGTGGTGCCAGAGTGCAGTCTGTTCAGCGCCTTCCAAGTCGCCCAGTCTTCTGTGTGCCCAGGGGGGAGTCTCTCATTGGGTATCAGGTTCTGGGTTTGAGCCTGCCACTTTTGGACTCTCGCTTGCTGAGGTGTTCCGGCGAGTGTCTCTGTAGATCTTAGAAAACTATTTCTTGATTTAAGTCGTTGACGTGTTGGCTGATACCCAAACAGGGGATGAGCTGGAGATGTCACTGCTGGTCCTTTTGTTATAGGCTTCTACTTCCCGGCGGATGTCAGGTGGTGCAATACCAGTTAAACAGTATAATTTCTCCAGCGGTATAGAGCATAGACATCCTGTGGCAATGCGGCATGTATTAAACAGAGGCTGGATGGCCATCTGTCAGGGGTGATTTGAATGCAATATTCCTGCTTCTTGGTAGGGGGTTGGACTGGATGGCCCATGAGGTCTCTTCCAACTATTTCAGTGGTTCTCAACCTGGGGTCCTTAGATGTTTTTGGCCTTCAACTCCCAGAAATCCTGACAGCTGGTAAACTGGCTTGGATTTCTGGGAGTTGTAGGCCAAAAACATCTGGGGACCCCAGGTTGAGAATCACTGAACTATTTGATTCTATGATTCCATGATTAAGAGCCACATCTACTGTTTTAGCATGGTGAGATGTGTTCCACACTGGGCATGCATACTCAGCAGCAGAGTAACATAGCGCAAGGGCAGATGTCTTCACTGTGTCTGGTTGTGATCCCCAGGTTGTGCCAGTCAGCTTTCGTATGATATTGTTTCTAGCGCCCACTTTTTTGCTTGATGTTCAGGCAGTGCTTCTTGTAGGTCAGAGCATGGTCCAGAGTGACTCCCAGATATTTGGGTGTGCTGCAATGTTCCCTCTCTGTTGTTGTGCTGTTGTAATTTTAGAGGTTTTTTTAATACTGGTAGCCAGATTTTGTTCATTTTCATGGTTTCCTCCTTTCTGTTGAAATTGTCCACATGCTTCTTGTGGATGTCAATGGCTTCTCTGTGTAGCCTGACGTGGTGGTTGTTGGTGTGGTCCAGCATTTCTGTGTTCTCCAATAATATGCTGTGTCCAGGCTGGTTCCTCAGGTGCTCTGCTATGGCCGACTTCTCTGGTTGACGTAGTCTGCAGTGCTTTTCATGTTCCTTGATGCGTGTTTGGGCCTTGCTGTGTTTATTGGTCCCTGTGTAGACTTGTGCATGGTACACGGTAGACTCCCACAGAAGTGAGAGGATCCCTCTTGTCCTTTGCTGAACGTAGCATTGGTTGGATTTTCTTGGTGGGTCTGTAGATAGTTTGTATGTTGTCCTAGCTCCAACAGACAAGTGTTCTTTGTCCCACCCTGGTCATTCCACAGATATATAAACCCATTTCCTAGTTCCAACAGACCTCACTACCTCTGAGGATGCTTACCATAGATGCAGGCGAAACGTCAGGAGAGAATGCCTCTAGACCATGGCCATATAGCCCAAAAAAACCTACAACAACCCATCTTCAGATAGTTTTTCTGAGAACTGGGGATCGGGACCCCTGAGGGGGTCATGAGGGGGTGTCAAAGGGGTCGCCAAAGACCATCAGAAAACATAGTATTTTCTGTTGGTCATTGGGATTCTGTGTGGGAAGTTTGACCCAATTCTATTGCTGGTGAAGTACAGAATGCTCTTTGATTGTAGGTCAACTATAAATCCCAACAACTCCAACTACCAAATGTCAAGGTCTATTTTCCCCAGACTCCACATTTGGGCATATTGAGTATTTGTGCCAAGTTTGGTAGGTTAACTATAACTCCCAAATGTCAAGATCTATTTTTCCCAAACTCCACATTTGGGCATATTGAGTATTTGTGCCAAGTTTGGTCCAGATCCATCATTGCATAAATCCACAGCACTCCTTTGGATATAGGTGAACTACAACTCCCAAACTCAAGGTCAATGCCCACAAAACCCTTCCAGTGTTTTTTGTTGGTCATGGGAGTTCTGTGTGCCAAATTCGGTTTAAATCCATCGCTGGTGGAGTTCAGAATGCTCTTTGATTATATGTGAACTATAAATCCCAGCAACTACAACTCCCAAATTACAAAATCAGTCCTCCCCCCAACCCCACTAGCATTCACATTCGGGCATATTGGGTATTTGTGCTCAATTTAGTCCAGTGAATGAAAATACATCCTGCATATCGGATATTTACATTATGATTTATAACAGTAGTAAAATGACAGGTATCAAGTAGCAACGAAAACGATATTATGGTTGGGGGTCACCACAACATAGGGAACCACATTAAGGGGTCACGGCATTAGCAAGGTTGAGAACCACTGCTATAGGCTGTTAGGAATTGTGGGAATTGGAGTCCAACACACCTGGAGGGCTAAAGCTGGCCCATGCCTCCTCCAAACCAAACCTTCTGAGGAATGGCTGAGGGACCTGGGGGTGTTTAGGTTGGTTTTTGAGCAGGGGCTGGATGGTCATCTGCCAGGAGGGCTTGGATTGTGCCTCCCTGCATGGTGGAAGAGGGTTGGACCGACGGCCCTTGGGATCTCTTCTAGCTCTCTGGATTTTCTGATTCATGGAACTTCTTCTTCCTTGCAATGACTCTCTGCTCACATGAGGACCTTCCAGTTTTGCTCCGTGGGTGATTCACGGCACGGGACCTTTTCCAAGGGCGTTCCAGATCTTTGTTTCTGGAGCGGATTGGGTTGTTTCCTTGATTGATTGTTTCATCCAGGGCCAGGCACGCATTGTCTTCAGCCGGATGCGTGGCGAGCGTTGGTTCGGCTCCCATCCCTGTCATCAACCGGCATTTGGACTCAAAGGAGAACTTCCAAGGAGGCCCTGAGGAGCAACTCCTCAAGAAGGATTCCAAAGATTGTTTCCAAAGCCAGATGGAGAACCTGTGGGTGTGTTTACACTGGAGAATGAGTGCAATATGACACCCCTTTAACTGCCATGGCCCCCATCTAAAGGCTTTGTAAAGTGGGGCTTCTGTGTCAGACTTTGCCAACTTGGGTATGCTTGCATTCTTCTAGAATTGATTTGCCCAGAATCATAGAATCAAATAGTTGGAAGAGACCTCCTGGGCCATCCAGTCCAACCCCATTCTGCCAAGAAGCAGGAATATTGCATTCAAAGCACCCCTGACAGATGGCCATCCAGTCCCTGTTTAAAAGCTTCCAAAGAAGGAGCCTCCACCACACTCCAGGGCAGAGAGTTCCACTGCTGAATGGCTCTCACAGTCAGGAAGTTCTTCCTCATGTTCAGATGGAATCTCCTCTCTTGTAGTTTGAAGCCATTGTTCCACTGCGTCCTAGTCTCCAGGGAAGCAGGAAACAAGCTTGCTCCCTGCTCCTCCCTGTGGCTTCCTCTCACATATTTATACATGGCTATCATATCTCCTCTCAGCCTTCTCTTCTTCAGGCTAAACATGCCCAGCTCCTTAAGCCGCTCCTCATAGGGCTTGTTCTCCAGACCCTTGATCATTTTAGTCGCCCTCCTCTAGACACATTCCAGCTTATCAATATCTCTCTTGAATTCGACACAGAGTTATTATTCTAGGTGAGGTTTGACCAAAGGGGAAGAGAAAAGGACCTCATCCCATGGAGAGGAAAAAGAACGGGTAACCATCCTTTTGATGTCGAATTTGGGAGACCCTGCCAAAACAGAGACCAGCCAGACCCAAAAAGAGGATCCGGAACACCTGGCGAGACAGCAAGCACCCAAAAAGATTTCCCCCTATTTTTCCCAAATAAAGTCTCACCAAGTTGAAGGAAAGCCAGTGAGGTTTTATTTCATTCCAGGTGGAAAGGATGATGATTGCAGTAGTCTGCCAACAAATCGACATGCCTACTAGGCAGGTAAATGTCAGGGCTCGGTTTCCTGGCCTTGGACATTGGCGCAAAAAACCAGAATCCTGACATGGAGAGCCAATAAGAGTATGCAGCTGGTGGCCTTGGGAGGAACAGTTGGTGGTTGGCGGGGAACATTGAGCGGGAACTACGGTCGGCGGGAAAAGGGGATTCGAATACGGGGGAGGGTATATAAGGGTTAACTTGAGACTGTGTGCCAATCCTGGCTTTCGTTGTGTATGCATATCCAGTAGTAAAAGTTTCCTGATTGATTACGGATCGGCATCCTGTGTCATTCTTGGGGCGGCTGCTGGGAGCTTACGGGTAAATACAAAATATATAGCAAAAAAAGGCAATGGGATTTTGGCCTGTATCAATAGGAGCCTAGTGTCTAGATCTAAGGAAGTCATGCTCCCCATGCGCTATTCCGCTTTGGTTAGACCACTTTACATGGAATATTGTGTCCAATTCTGGGCACCACAATTCAAGAGAGATATTGACAAGCTGGAATGTGTCCAGAGGAGGGCGAATCAAATGATCAAGGGTCTGGAGAACAAGCCCTATGAGGAGCGGATTAGGGAACTGGGCATGTTTAGCCTGAAGAAGAGAAGGCTGAGAGGGGATATGATGAGAGCCATGTATAAATATGTGAGAGGAAACCACAGGGAGGAGGAGGGAGCAAGCTTCCTTTCTGCTTCCCTGGAGACTAGGACGCAAGGGAACAATGGCTTCAAACTACAAGAGAGGAGATTCCATCTGAACATGAGGAAGAACTTCCTGACTGTGAGAGCCGTTCAGCAGTGGAACTCTCTGCCCCGGAGTGTGGTGGAGGCTCTTTCTTTGGAAGCTTTGAAACAGAGGCTGGACGGCCATCTGTCAGGGGTGATTTGAATGCAATATTCCTGCTTCTTGGCAGAATGGGGGTGGACTGGATGATGGCCCACGAGGTCTCTTCCAACTCTTGGATTCTATGATTCTATAATGAGCTCCATGCCTCTCCATGCTTGAGAAATGGCTGAAGTGTCCTACCAGGGGGAAATGTCTCAAGGTGATGAGGTTTGTTGTAGAGTTCCCTCCTTTCAGGACATTTCAGCCCCCTTTCAACCCCAGAACATGTGATGAGCTCCATACCTCTCCATGCTTGAGAAAAAGCTGGTGTCCTACCATGGAGAAATATCTCCACGTGATGAGGTCAGTTGTAGAGTTCTCTCCTTTCAGGACATTTCAGCCCCCTTTCAACCCCAGAACATGCGATGAGCTCCATGCCTCTCCATGCTTGAGAAAAAGCTGGTGTCCTACCATGGGGAAAGATCTCCACGTGATGAGGTCAGTTGTAGAGTTCTCTCCTTTCAGGGCATTTCAGCCCCCTTTCAACCCCAGAACATGCGATGAGCTCCATGCCTCTCCATGCTTGAGAAAAAGCTGGTGTCCTACCATGGAGAAATATCTCCACGTGATGAGGTCAGTTGTAGAGTTCCCTCCTTTCAGGACATTTCAGCCCCCTTTCAACCCCAGAACATGCGATGAGCTCCATGCCTCTCCATGCTTGAGAAAAAGCTGGTGTCCTACCATGGAGAAATATCTCCACGTGATGAGGTCAGTTGTAGAGTTCTCTCCTTTCAGGGCATTTCAGCCCCCTTTCAACCCCAGGACATGCGATGAGCTCCATGCCTCTCCATGCTTGAGAAAAAGCTGGTGTCCTACCATGGGGAAAGATCTCCACGTGATGAGGTTGATTGTAGAGTTCTCTCCTTTCAGGGCATTTCAGCCCCCTTTCAACCCCAGGACATGCGATGAGCTCCATGCCTCTCCATGCTTGAGAAAAAGCTGGTGTCCTACCATGGGGAAAGATCTCCACGTGATGAGGTTGATTGTAGAGTTCTCTCCTTTCAGGGCATTTCAGCCCCCTTTCAACCCCAGGACATGTGATGAGCTCCATGCCTCTCCATGCTTGAGAAAAAGCTGGTGTCCTACCATGGGGAAAGATCTCCACGTGATGAGGTTGATTGTAGAGTTCTCTCCTTTCAGGGCATTTCAGCCCCCTTTCAACCCCAGGACATGTGATGAGCTCCATGCCTCTCCATGCTTGAGAAAAAGCTGGTGTCCTACCATGGGGAAAGATCTCCACGTGATGAGGTTGATTGTAGAGTTCTCTCCTTTCAGGGCATTTCAGCCCCCTTTCAACCCCAGAACATGCGATGAGCTCCATGCCTCTCCATGCTTGAGAAAAAGCTGGTGTCCTACCATGGAGAAATATCTCCACGTGATGAGGTCAGTTGTAGAGTTCTCTCCTTTCAGGACATTTCAGCCCCCTTTCAACCCCAGAACATGCGATGAGCTCCATGCCTCTCCATGCTTGAGAAAAAGCTGGTGTCCTACCATGGAGAAATATCTCCACGTGATGAGGTCAGTTGTAGAGTTCTCTCCTTTCAGGGCATTTCAGCCCCCTTTCAACCCCAGGACATGCGATGAGCTCCATGCCTCTCCATGCTTGAGAAAAAGCTGGTGTCCTACCATGGAGAAATATCTCCACGTGATGAGGTCAGTTGTAGAGTTCTCTCCTTTCAGGGCATTTCAGCCCCCTTTCAACCCCAGAACATGCGATGAGCTCCATGCCTCTCCATGCTTGAGAAAAAGCTGGTGTCCTACCATGGAGAAATATCTCCACGTGATGAGGTCAGTTGTAGAGTTCTCTCCTTTCAGGGCATTTCAGCCCCCTTTCAACCCCAGGACATGCGATGAGCTCCATGCCTCTCCATGCTTGAGAAAAAGCTGGTGTCCTACCATGGAGAAATATCTCCACGTGATGAGGTCAGTTGTAGAGTTCTCTCCTTTCAGGGCATTTCAGCCCCCTTTCAACCCCAGACATGCGATGAGCTCCATGCCTCTCCATGCTTGAGAAAAAGCTGGTGTCCTACCATGGAGAAATATCTCCACGTGATGAGGTCAGTTGTAGAGTTCTCTCCTTTCAGGGCATTTCAGCCCCCTTTCAACCCCAGAACATGCGATGAGCTCCATGCCTCTCCATGCTTGAGAAAAAGCTGGTGTCCTACCATGGAGAAATATCTCCACGTGATGAGGTCAGTTGTAGAGTTCTCTCCTTTCAGGGCATTTCAGCCCCCTTTCAACCCCAGAACATGCGATGAGCTCCATGCCTCTCCATGCTTGAGAAAAAGCTGGTGTCCTACCATGGAGAAATATCTCCACGTGATGAGGTCAGTTGTAGAGTTCTCTCCTTTCAGGGCATTTCAGCCCCCTTTCAACCCCAGAACATGCGATGAGCTCCATGCCTCTCCATGCTTGAGAAAAAGCTGGTGTCCTACCATGGAGAAATATCTCCACGTGATGAGGTCAGTTGTAGAGTTCTCTCCTTTCAGGACATTTCAGCCCCCTTTCAACCCCAGAACATGCGATGAGCTCCATGCCTCTCCATGCTTGAGAAAAAGCTGGTGTCCTACCATGGAGAAATATCTCCACGTGATGAGGTCAGTTGTAGAGTTCTCTCCTTTCAGGACATTTCAGCCCCCTTTCAACCCCAGAACATGCGATGAGCTCCATGCCTCTCCATGCTTGAGAAAAAGCTGGTGTCCTACCATGGAGAAATATCTCCACGTGATGAGGTCAGTTGTAGAGTTCCCTCCTTTCAGGACATTTCAGCCCCCTTTCAACCCCAGAACATGCGATGAGCTCCATGCCTCTCCATGCTTGAGAAAAAGCTGGTGTCCTACCATGGAGAAATATCTCCACGTGATGAGGTCAGTTGTAGAGTTCTCTCCTTTCAGGACATTTCAGCCCCCTTTCAACCCCAGAACATGCGATGAGCTCCATGCCTCTCCATGCTTGAGAAAAAGCTGGTGTCCTACCATGGAGAAATATCTCCACGTGATGAGGTCAGTTGTAGAGTTCCCTCCTTTCAGGACATTTCAGCCCCCTTTCAACCCCAGAACATGCGATGAGCTCCATGCCTCTCCATGCTTGAGAAAAAGCTGGTGTCCTACCATGGAGAAATATCTCCACGTGATGAGGTCAGTTGTAGAGTTCTCTCCTTTCAGGACATTTCAGCCCCCTTTCAACCCCAGAACATGCAATGAGCTTTGAGTCTCTCCATGTTTGAAAAGAGGATGAAGTGTCCTACCAGGGGGAAATGTCTCAATGACATTTCAGCCCCCTTTCAAACTCAGAACATGCAATGAGCTTTGAGCCTCTCCATGCCATTCCATGCTTGGAAGGAGGATTAAGTGTCCTACCAGAGGGAAATGTCTTAATGTGATAAGGTGGTAGGACTTCCCTTCATCTAGGCACTAGATGCCATCACGTATGGATGCAGTTGGCATTGCACTGGCAATTTTAGCTGCTGCATCCCACTGTTGGCTCATGTTCAGCTTGTGGTCTGCTCAGACTTATGTCTTTACTCCTAGAATTGCATTGGCCCATTTGTTTTGTTTCTGTTTCCACCAGTTGACATCTCAGCGAAATTGATGTCAGAGCAAGAACATGTCAGAGGTAACCACAGCCTTTGAGAGCCCATTCTGGAAAACAGATCTGGGTTTGTATACGTTTTAACGGGGCTTTGCCTTTGTTCCCTTCTCAACGGCACATCATTCCTAGACTCCTGCCGCCGGGTGAAGGCAACACCATGCACTCGGCCTCTGTTCTGCTTTTGGAAACGTATATATGTGTGTGTGTATATAGAGATAGAGAGAATAAGGAGGGAGAGAGATCTGGTTGACCTCCAGACTGATGACTTCAAAAGGGGAGGAAGGCCTTGCACCCAGGCGAGCTTTACAAGCCTCTTAACAAGCCCAGCGATGATGCCTGGAAGAAAAGAAGCCGTTTCCTTGCTCCTCATCAGCATGTCTCTGGCGCGAGAGCATCTGGCGCTCCCCACATGTGGCTAATGGCCGTATCCTATTTTACAATTGGGGGGCCGGTCTCTTCCCTTTGTTGGCGTTCCAGCTCCGGGGTCTGGGCATTCTCCCTGCTTTTCTAAAGGCCGCTGGGGGAGTTCGCACACCGACTTCTGTTTGCGCAACCCTCCCGCAGAGCGGTGCTCGGCATGCGCCGCACTCAAGGCACGCTCCCAGATGGCTCACGGGCCGTCCCAGAATAAACCCCCATTTATCTTCAGACCGCAAGCAGGAGGGAACCAGAGATGCTCAATGTTTTCCCCATTTGGAGCTTGTTCCAGATTGGCGCTCGTCGCCAAACCACCGGAGGGGTCCGGCCTCTTCCCAAAACCTTGAGGTGCGGATGTTCATGAGATGAAGACATTTGGGTTGGAACCAAGGACTCTCTCGTCTACAACCTGGGGAGGCACCTTGGCTGGAAGAACGTTCTCCTTCATCAACAAGTCCCAGGACATATATAATAGGAGTCTAATGTCTAGATCTAGGGAAGTCATGCTCCCCATGCTCTATTCTGCTTTGGTTGGACTACACATGGAATATTGTGTCCAATTCTGGGCACCACAATTTAAGAGAGATATTGACAAACTGGAAAGTGTCCAGAGAAAGAGGGCAATTCAAATGATCAAGGGTCTGGAGAACAAGCCCTATGAGGAGCGGCTTAAGGAGCTGGGCATGTTTAGCCTGAAGAAGAGAAGGCTGAGAGGGGATATGATAGCCATGTATCAATATGTGAGAGGAAGCCACAGGGAGGAGGAGGGAGCAAGCTTGTTTTCTGCTTCCCTGGAGACTAGGACGCAATGGAGCAATGGCTTCCTGGTCCTGGTCCTGTTCAACATCTTTATTAATGACTTAGATGAAGGGCGAGAAGGCAGGATCTTCTAGTTTGCAGACGACACCAAATTGGGAGGGAGAGCCAAGACTCCAGAGGACAGGAGCAGGACTCAAAGTGATCTTGACAGGTTAGAGAGATGATGGGCCAAAACTAACACAATCAAGTTCAACGGGGACAAATGCAAGAGACTCCACTTAGGCAGGAAAAACGAAATGTAAAGATACAGAATGCGGGACGATGAGGCCTGGCTCAAGAGCACTACGTGTGAAAAAGATCTTGGATTCCTCATGGACAACAAGTTAAACATGAGCCAGGAATGTCATGCAGCAGCAAGAAAAAAAAAGCCAGTGGGATGTTGGCCTGCATCAATAGGAGCCTAGTGTCTAGATCTAGGGAAGTCATGCTCTATTCCGCTTTGGTTAGACCACACCTGGAATCACATTGTGTCCAATTCTGGGCACCACAATTCAAGAGAGATGTTGACAAGCTGGAATGTGTCCAGAGGAGGGCGACTCAAATGATCAAGGGTCTGGAGAACAAGCCCTATGAGGAGCGGCTTAAGGAGCTGGGCATGTTTAGCCTGAAGAAGAGAAGGCTGAGAGGAGATATGATAAGGGCCATGTATAAATATGTGAGAGGAAGCCACAGGGAGGAGGAGGGAGAAAGCTTGTTTTCTGCTGCCCTGAGATAGGATGCAATGGAGCAATGGCTTCAAAAGACAGGAAAGGAGATTCCACCTGAATTTGTGGAAGAACTTCCTGACTGTGAGAGCTGTTTAGCAGCAGGAGGCTTTGAAACAGAGTCTGGATGGCCATTTTTGATTGTGCTTTCATTGTGCCTTTCCTTCATGTGATGAAGGAAGGGGCAAGGGGTTGGACTAGATCAGTGGTTCTCAACCTGGGGGTCGGGACCCCTGAGGGGGTCGCCAGGGGGTGTGAGAGGGGTCGCCAAAGACCATCAGAAAACACAGTATTTTCTGTTGGCCATGGGGGTTCTGTGTAGGACGTTTGGCCCAATTCTATCGTTGGTGGGGTTCAGAATGCTCTTTGATTGTAGGTGGACTATAAATCTCAGCAACGACAACTCCCAAATATCAAGTCTATTTTCCCCAAACTCCACCAGTGTTCACATTTGGGCATACTGAGTATTTGTGCAAGTTTGGTCCAGATCCATCATTGTTTGAGTCCATAGTGCTGTCTGGATGTAGGTGAACTATAACTCCAAAACTCAAGGTCAATGCCCACCAAACCTTTCCAGTGTTTTCTGTTGGCCATGGGAGTTTTGTGTGCCAAGTTTGGTTCAATTCCATCATTGGTGGAGTTCAGATTGTAGGTGAACTATAAATCCCAACAACTCCAACTCTCAAATGACAAAATCTATCAATCCCCCCTCCTCCCAACCCCACCACTATTCAAATTTGGGCATATCGGGTATTTGTGCCAAATTTGGTCCAGTGAA
>NW_026847549.1:206190664-206224557 GCF_025583915.1 Anolis sagrei ordinatus | reverse complement strand
TACAACAAGATGCGTCCACAGCAAACAAGATCACTCTGCTGGCTGTTGTATTGGATCACATGTCGGCGGAGGTGGTCCTAGGTAATTTTCAATGGTAAGCAAACGGTATTCCCCCCACCAATCACTGATATATATTTTCTGTTCATCGTGGGAGTTCTGTGTGCCATATTTGTTCAATTCCATCATTGGCGGAGTTCAGAATGTTCTTTGATTGTAGGTGAACTATACATCTCAGTAAGTACAACTCGCATATGTCAAGGTCTATTTTCCCCCAAGAGCACCCCTGGGCAACATCAACTATACCGCGAATGCTTACTTTGCATAATGGGTTGAGCCGCCCCTGAACATCGGACACTTCCCAAGTGTCTAGGACTCTGTGTATTGGTGAATAATGCATGCAGATTGCAGTAAAGTGGCCTTTTGCAGCTGACAGGTGGGGATTTTGTCAGCACCGATTGTGTTTAAGTGCAGGCCAAGGTCTTGAGGCACTGCACCCAGTGTGCCGATCATCACTGGGACCTCCTTGACTGGCTTGTGCCAGGGTCTTTGCAGTTCGATCTTTAAATCCTCATATTGTGTCAGCTTTTCCAATTGTTTCTCTTCAATCCTGCTGTTGTCTGGGATTGCAACATCGACGATCCATACTTTGTTTTTCAACACGATTGTGAGGTCAGGAGTGTTGTGCTCCAAAACTCTGTCTGTCTGAATCCGGAAGTCCCAGAGTAGCTTGACGTGTTCATTCTCTGTAACTTTTTCCGGCTTGTGATCCCACCAGTTCTGTGTCGCAGGCAGATGGTGTTTGTGGCACAAGTTCCAATGAATCGTCTAAGCAAGGGTGTTGTGCCTCTGCTTGGAGTCTGTCTGCGCAATCTTCTTGCAGCAGCTGAGGATGGGATCCATCGTTTCGCCTGCTTCCTTGCAGAGTCTACACTTGGGATCTGTTGTCGACTTTTCAATTTCGGCTTTGATGGCGTGATCGTGGGCCGCCGGAATCAGGCCCTCCTTTGTCTCCTTTTTCCAAGTTCCATTTGTGAGCATCATCATCATCATCAACAACAACATTATTAGTAGTATTATTAACATTATTATTATTATTATTATTATTATTATTATTATTATTATTACTCCACTTTATCTCCTCAAAGGGGAGTCAGAGAGATAATCAGGAAAGGACATAGTTAGTCTGGCTCTTCTGCAGTTTGGAATTGCATGATGCAGTCAGTGTGGACTTAGTGCATTTTAACTGCATTGGGCTGCACTACATTGGCAACCAAGATCCGCATAGTCAAAGCAATAGTATTCCCCGTAGTAACCTATGGATGTGAGAGTTGGACCATAAGGAAGGCTGAGCGAAGGAAGAGAGACGCTTTTGAACTGTGGTGTTGGAGTAAAGTTCTGAGAGTGCCTTGGACCGCCAGAAGATCCAACCAGTCTGTTCTGTCGCCGCTGGACCTGAAATGAAGTGCCTTTAAGAGAGGATGTATGGCTTGGATCCAGCGGGAAGCTAGGCCCCCCGAAAAGAAGCCTTTAGAGAAATCTCCCTTATTAAACAGTCTTTAGGGGGCTTGAGCTTAAATATAACACTCTTTTATTGATGAACAAACAGGAATTGTAAAACTTTCTTAACAATCATAGAATCATAGAATCATAGAATCAAAGAATTGGAAGAGACCTCATGGCCATCCAGTCCAACCCCCTGCCAAGAAGCAGGAATATTGCATTCAAATCACCCCTGACAGATGGCCATCCAGCCTCTGCTTAAAAGCTTCCAAAGAAGGAGCCTCCACCACACTCTGGGGCAGAGAGTTCCACTGCTGAACGGCTCTCACAGTCAGGAAGTTCTTCCTAATGTTCAGATGGAATCTCCTCTCTTGTAGTTTGAAGCCATTGTTCCGCGTCCTAGTCTCCAAGGAAGCAGAAAACAAGCTTGCTCCCTCCTCCCTGTGGCTTCCTCTCACATATTTATACATGGCCCTCATCATATCCCCTCTCAGCCTTCTCTTCTTCAGGCTAAACATGCCCAGTTCCCTAAGCCGCTCCTCATAGGGCTTGTTCTCTTGGCTCTTGTTCACAGGGAACAGGCACTATCTTCAAAACCTTGTTTAAAGGAAAATTCCCCTTTCTAGCTCCTTCCAGGCTGCTGTGAACCTAAACCTTATTGATGTGGATTCACTACCGGGCTGAACTATGTCTCAACGCTGAGCAAACCTATCAAAAGGCTTGTAATCACTTAGCTGCTTTGATGGTTAGAGCTGTTTTTCCCTCTGGAATTCCTCAGGGCTGTAAGGCTGTTTCCCCAGAACCTTTGGGAATCTTCAGAGGCTCTCATGACTGTTCTCCCCTGGAAAGTCTTAAGGGACAAAGTCTTTGCACAGGAGGATGTCTGTATACATCCTCTGCATTGACTTCCTTTGCTGAGACTAACTGAAAAATGGCCCCTTCCCTCCAAAAAACCCAGAGAGGGGTGGGACCAGGGAACCTAACTATTATTGACAGGTGGCTTGTCCTATGATTTGTGGGGTTTCATCCCTGACTGCACAAATCTCCAGCCCTCAATGAGTAGATAGACTAGATAGACTTAGGGATTCCTCCCAATTTCCTGTAGTTAAGTTGGTTAAGAAGGGGTTAAGAAGGGGGAATTGCCCTTTGCATGGTACTATCTCCTCCCCATTTGAATACCTAGGAATGTAATCCTATAGGGAAAACGTAACTTCCTCTTTTAAAAGGTATTTTTATTACCCTGGCCTGAGCCATGTGGTCTGTCTCCATTTTCAGGTTTTCTTCCTTTTGTCCTTCATAGAGTGAGGAAGCATCTTGCTTTTGTCCAGCAAAGATGTAGTAGAAATAATTACTTTTATTATTTTTCCTTTTCTTTTACCTTAGATCAGTGTTTCTCAACCTGGGGGTCGGGACCCCTGAGGGGGTCACGAAGGGGTGTCAAAGGGGTCACCAAAGACCAGAAAACACAGTATTTTCTGATGGTCATGGGGATTCCATGTGGGAAGTTTGAGCCAATTCTATTGGTGGAGTTCAGAATGTTCTTTGATTGTAATGAACTATAAATCCCAGCAACTCCAACTCCCAAAAGTCAATGTCTATTTTCCCCAGGCTCCACCAGTGTTCACATTTGCGCATATTGAGTATTAGTGCCAAGTTTGGTCCAGATCCACCATCGCGTGAGTCCACAGTGCTCTCTGGATATAGGTGAACTACAACTCCCAAACTCAAGGTCAATACCCACTAAACCCTTCCAGTGTTTTCAGCTGGTCATGGGAGTTCTGCGTGGCAAATTAGGTTCAAATCCATCGCTGGTGGAGTTCAGAATGCTCTTTGATTATAGGTGAACTATAAATCCCAGCAACTACAACTCCCAAATTACAAAATCAATCCCCCCCCAACCCCACTAGCATTTACATGTGGTGCATTGGGTATTTGTGCCCAGTTTGGTCCAGTGAATGAAAATACATCTTGCATATCTGATATTTACATTATGATTTATAACAGTAGGAAAATGACTGTTATGAAGTAGCAACAAAAACAATGTTATGGTTGGGGGTCACCACAACATGAGGGACTGTATTAAGGGGTCACGCATTAGGAAGGTTGAGAACCACTGCCTTAGATGATAGCTCAGTGAAGCTAGTTAGCTCCAAGAACCTTTCCTATCCAGAATGGATTTCTTTTATCTTTAATAAACATATTATTTTGATCCTATGAGTTGTGAATCTGCAATCCTGTTCCATCCTGCTGAATGGAAGTCAATCCTAGCTCACTACATGTAAGTTTCTGCTGCTCATTTACTGTGCACCCTGCACTCTGCTATATTTTTGGTGGAATCACCCCCAGAGAGGGTTATTTTTGAGCCTAACAGCTCTTGATTCCCAACATGATTGCAAACTATAACAGGAAGCCACCCTGCTGCAAAATCCCAAGCCTGGGATTGCAAACCAACGTTTAATTCAAAGCAAATAAAATTGGAGCTCCTGGAACAGCTGTTCCAGAACACAGTCCATACTTCAGGAAAGAAAGCCTGACTGCTCATTGAAGGGAAGGATAGTAGAGGCCAAGATGAAGTCCTTTGGCCACATCACGAGAAGACAGGAAAGCTTAGAGAAGACAATGATGCTGCGGGAAAAGGAAGGAAAAAGGAAGAGGGGCCGATCAAGGGCAAGATGGGTGGCTGGTCTCCTTGAAGGGATTGGCTTGACTCTGAAGGAGACCCTGGGGGTGGCCACGGCCAACAGGGAGCTCTGGCCTGGGCTGGACCAGGAGGGCAACAAGAGTCAGAAGCAACCGAACAAATAAACAACAACAACATGTGCCTGTCCTTCCGATACCTGTTCCAAACGGCCTTACTTGGCAGTGTAGACCCATCCGCTTTGGGCCTACGACTGCTCTGCATCCACGGAGCAAAAAAGAGAAGTGAAAACTTTACTTTTCTGACTCTTCAACAGTGGGTTTGGGCGGGCGGGGGTGTCAGGATGCGGGGCAAAATAAAACAAGCAAAGCTGAATTTCAATAAGAGGCCTGACAGCTTTTCCCAAGCACCCGCTGCCATAAATCTCCCCCGGAATTGTCAGAGGCATAAAGTATTTTGATGAAACGCCACCGGAAAAATCATGTTTATCGGGATGATTTGTGGGTTCTGAATCTCTAAACAGTCCGGCTGGCAGTAAAACTGGGGGGCAAGTGATGGATGGCTCCGTCTGGCGACACAAAGGGGAAAGGAGGGCCACCGGCATTCGGAGGGAACCAACCAGCAGCCACTTTCTGGAAAAGACTTCTGCATTTCGGATGAACCTCAACCCGTTTCTGCTAGCCAGATAATGGTAGACCCCGGTATCTGTTTTCGTAAAAGTCCAGCCAAGTCCATAAAAACAAAGACAAAACTTTCCAAATTTATTTATTTATTTGCTTGCTTGTTTGCATGCTGCAAGTAGATTCTGGTTGCTTCTGGAGCGAGAGAATCAGCCGTCTACAAAGGCGTTGCCCAGGGGACGCCCAGAAGTCTTGCAATCCGGCGAGGAGGCTTCTCTCATGTCCCCCAACTTTCCAAATAAAAAGCAAAGAATCAGGAAACATGAACCCAAGGCATGAATATAGGGCATAAAATCCAAGGATCAAAACCATGACACAAAGGCACTTAAAACATGAATTTCCCCAGTAAAACTTCCATGAACAAGGATGAGATCCTGACTTGATTCCAAACGATGCTTCATCTGACTACATATCCTGTACTTGGAACTTTTATCTCCTCATTAGCTAAGTCTCAAGCATTCAGAAATTGATTTTGTTTTAACTGAGAACTTCTTATCTTTTTCTCTCAACGCCTGGCAGACCACCGAAGCCATTGTTCGTCTCTCCTGTTTTGACTAATCTCCCCACGTCTATCTATTTGCTCATTATCCATTTGCTCATTAATTTCTGTAGCTGGGCCAGGTGCTGAACTGTTTTCATGTTCCCTATCCTGGAAACTCTCTAGTAGCCATTCAGGGAGTACACTATCATCCCCACACCCCTCAGGGACATTCTCATTAGAAACTACACTTTGAACAGGGATCTCCTGGTCATTTTCTGCATCAAGATCACTGACCAAACCATTGCCATCTTGCAACTCATTGACATCACTCGCCACATCCAAAGCACCCTGATCCTGGAACACAATCACAGGTTGAGCTCCAATATCTCATTGAGTCTCAACCAATTCGGCCTAGTTTGTGGAAGCCGCAAAGACAAAGTTCCTGGAGTAGAACAACTGCTTTCAATGTAAACACCACACAATTAAATAGGAAATGACACTTTCAAACCACAAACAGGACATTTTTCAAAGTTTGTTACATAGTGTAACAGGAAAAAAATGACTTTTTGCCTACTTTTTCCCGCTTCTTCTTTTGGTCACCGAATGACAGAAATACGGCTCCCACTTTCCAATTGCTGGCCCTGATTGCTTTCGGGGAAGCCCATAAAGAGTTAGTGCGCAAGTTAAAGCCAAGCGGGCGCATCAATCAAGGCCACCGCTTCGGCCAGGACGAGAGATAAAGGCCATCATCAGAAGGAGAGAAGGATGTCCGTGATTGGATCTTGCATTTACATTTCCCTTCTCGCAGAAGAGGAGCCATAACTCAGGAATGGCGCTGTTATTTGGCTCAACACAGAGCCAGAGGTTTAGTTTGGGGCATGGCTACATTTCGGGGCTTGACTCCCGAGTCTCCACTTTCTCTGGGAAAGAGAAGAAGTGTCTGCAAAACTCCAGGTCAGCTGTTCAAGCAGCAACCAGCTACTGATTGCAAGGCTTTCAGTTCTGATTCCACTTTTAACCTTTTGTATTCTGAGTTTTTATTTTTGTTTCTTATTGGGGGTTTTTTGTGCCGTCGTGCCTGGGGGCTATTATCCTCAATAAAGGAGGGATGGACGTGGCACCTTTCCCCCAGGGGATTGCTTCTTGCCCTCCTATAGGAAACTGGAACTCCCAAAAACTCAAAACGCTGTAAATAGCTCAAGATAAGTTTTATTTATCACAAAGTCATTTCTTCAAAGCAATGAGCTGGAAAACTTTAGAGGGGTGAAGAAAAACATACGTTACAGTCTCAATCAGTCCTGGATCAAAGGGGTTTGAAGCTGAGAAGGCTCACCAAGTTTCCGCCTTCCTCAATGGCTGTGAATGCCGGAGCAAACCACAACCCCAGTTCAGATGGCCTATGTTTTGAAGATTCAAGATCTGTCTTTGGTGCCAAAAGAACCGGCTTGAAGGCACCTGGGTTTCCTCAATAATTGTCCAGGACGATCTGGACATAAAGCATTAGTCCCAGGGGTAAAAAACCTCAGAACTGGTGCTAAGAGGTAACTTAAATCAGGGTTCTTTAGAGTCAGGTCTCTTACTCACTTCCATCTGGTACTAACTCTGATGGCAGAATGAAGAAGAAAAAGGAAGTTCTCCCCTCTTGCAGGAAGAGGTGGAGCCAAACAGTACTGATTGACAGCTACAAGCAACCAACCCATACAACTATACATAACCATACAACTTTTGTCCCCCATACCATATCTATTCTGGATCATGAGTTGTGGGGGTTCAAAAAGAGGGTAAAGTTGAGTTTATCCTTGTGTGTGTGTGTCCAAATGTCTAGTAATTCCAAGTTTTCTTTAAGTACTTTAAAATCTCTTGGGAGTTCTCCCGTATGATATTCTTTCTTTCTCTTTGTTCCTTTTGATTTGTCTATTGCACTATCCAGGACCCGTTAAAGTCCCCCATAATGATTAAATCATCATATTCCATACTCCTAAAATTTTTGTTCTTAATGTCTCTACAAATTTTGTTTTTGTCCCATTGGGGCGTAATATTACACAATAGTATCTTTCTTCCTCCAAATTCTATAATAAGTCCCAAGATTCCCAAGATTCTTCCGCCCTGGTCCTTAAATACCTGTTTGGACGGGATCCTTTCATTAACATAGGTTACTACCCCTTTCTTTTTCTCCTCACAGGTCATGTTTGTTACACACATGTTTGTTACACACGTGAGTTTCCTGTAAAGAAATCACATTGTAGTACCCTTTTTTGATTTGATGCCATATTTTCCTTCTTTTGTTTGGGTTGTTTAGTCTGTTCACATTATTTGAATATATTTTAATTTTCTGTGAAATTTAGTTCCTCTATTTCTCTGTCCCTATCTAGGTTTGTCTTAGCCATGTCCGGAGAACCGATTGCAAGGCTGAGTGCATTTGCCACTGCAGCTTGCAAAGACTCGAAACAAGGGTCTGTATATCTCGTCAGTTAGCTTTCCCACTACCATTCATTTGGCCCTCCATTCTTGGGAAACTATAACTTCCTTGGGCTCAAACGATGTCTTTCTTTGATTAGGGGTGCAGGTGGTCGTGTCTGACAGTACATCTCCCTCTTGAATTACTTTGCCCAGAGATGGACACAGGGCTATCAACGTTGGAGTTCAGTCTGTGATTGTGTTTCAGGATCAGGATGCTTTGGATGTGGGAAGAGATGCCAATGAAGTTCAAGATGGCAATGGTTTGGTCAATGATACTGATGCAGAGAAGGACCAGGAGACCCCTGTGCCAAGTGTAGTTTCCTATGAGAATGTCCCTGAAGGGTGTGGAGATGATAGTGAATTCCCTGAATTGCTACCAGAGAGTTCCCAGGATTTGGGGCTTGAAAACAACTGGGCACCTGACCCACTGCAAGACTTAATGAGCAAATAGATAGGTGAGAGGAAATTAGTCAAAACAGACAGACCGAACAGTGCCTTCAGCGTTCTGCCAGGCTTCGACAGAAAAAGATAAGGGGATCTCAAGTAAAGCGAAACCAATTCCTGTGTGCATGGAATAGCTTACGAGGGGATAAAAGTTCCAAGTATGGAAAATATAGTCAGATGAAGCATTGTTTGGAATCAAGTGTAGTTCCCGTCCTTGTTTCATGAAAGCTTTGCTTGGAAGATTCTTGTCTAAATATTTCTTGCGTCATGGTTTGGATTCTTGGAATGTTTGAATGCTTACTCATGTCTTGAATTAATGTTTCCTGTTTTCCTGAATTATATTAGAGAAGTGTGGACTTTGTTTTTATGGACTTTGCTGAATTTTACCCTGGATTATTTTTGCTCCTGCTTATCTTCTTACCTAATTGGATTTACCTATTTCTTTAACGTGCTTTTTACTTTTTTAATTTTTTTTAATTAATTACTTTTTTTACTGCTTTTTAATTATCTTCTATAAAAGGATTGTTTTCCAATCAACGGTGTGGTGTTTACAGTCAGAGGGCTTTTCCTGTTCTGGAATCATAGAATCATAGAGTTGAAAGAGACCTCATGGGCTGTCCAGTCCAACCCCCTGCCAAGATGCAGGAATATTGCATTCAAATCACCCCTGACAGATGGCCATCCAGCCTCTGTTTAAAAGCTTCCAAAGAAGGAGCTTCCACCACACTCCAGGGCAGAGAGTTCCACTGCTGAACGGCTCTCACAGGAAGTTCTTCCTCATGTTCAGATGGAATCTCCTCTCTTGTAGTTTGAAGCCATGGCTCCATTGCGTCCTAGTCTCCAGGGAAGCAGAAAACAAGCTTGCTCTCTCCTCCTCCCTGTGGCTTCCTCTCACATATTTATACATGGCTATCATATCTCCTCTCAGCCTTCTCTTCTTCAGGCTAAACATGCCCAGCTCCTTAAGCCGCTCCTCATAGGGCTTGTTCTCCAGGCCCTTGATCATTTTAGTTGCCCTCCTCTGGACACATTCTAGCTTGTCAATATCTCTGGAGTGCAACAGTTATTCCAGGTGCAATGCTGCATCACATTGCTGACTCATGTTCAGCTTGACAACACTCCTAGATCCCTTACTTGTGGACTGTTTGCAAGCCATGGGATGCCACCCATTGTATACCAGTGTATTTCTGTGTATGGCCTTGCATTTTTCCCCATTGCAATCCATGTTCCATACTCTCTAGATCCATCTCCTGAGTTACTTTGCAAGGTTATTTTTCCAGGTTTCTTTATGAATTCTTAATGGTGAGGATGCATGTCAATCCAGGGTTTTCTTAGCCCAGGTTTCTCAATATTTGCAATGTTTTCTTACCGCTTTGCAAAGACTTTCAAGTATCCTTTCCATGGTTCTATTAAAATGGGTGAAAACCCGGTAATAGCAGGGGAAGCTGACCTTGCAGAAACGCCACTTTTCCTTGTTTCCTCAAGCATCTTTTTCCTTGAAGTATTTACACCTTTCCTTCCGACGGCTGTAATTCACAAGGTGGCATTGGACATAAACAAGGCAATAACAGCCGCCATGAAATCACTGGAGTGCCCTGCCAATAATATCGCAAAAAAGGAGGTTAATAGAAAAGTAGCAAAAGTCCAACAGAATTGCTTGCAACAACAAAACCCCAACAAAACGGTTGGGATGAACCCAGAGGGTCATTCTCCCCAAGGCTTCCTCTTCCTCCAGGAAAGAAGTGACGAGCGGAGTGCCATCTGGAGGGTTCCCCCCTGGGCCCGGTCCTGCTCAGGATCTTCATTCATGACTTAGATGAAGGGTTAGAAGGAAGGATCATCCAGTTTGCAAATGACACCAAACTGAGAGGGAGAGCCAAGACTCCAGAGGACAGGAGCAGGACTCAAAGGGATCTTGACAGATTAGAGAGATGAAGGGCCAAAACTAACAAAATGAAGTTCAACGGGGACACATGCAAGAGACTCCACTTAGGCAGGAAAAATGAAATGCAAAGATATAGAATGGGGGACGATGAGGCCTGGCTTGAGAGCAGGACTTGTTGAAAAGATCTTGGAGTCCTCATGGACAACAAATTAAACATGAGCCAGGAATGTGATGTGGCGGCAAAAAAAGCCAATGGGGTTTTGGCCTGCATCAAGAGGAGTATAGTGTCTATAACTAGGGAAGTCCTGCTCCCCATGCTCTAATCCGCCTTGGTTAGACCACACCTGGAATATTATGTCCAGTTCTGGGCACCACAATTCAAGAGAAATATTGACTCTAAGCTGGAATGTGAGAGGAGGGCGACTAAAATGATCAAGGGTCTGGAGAACAAGCCCTATGAGGAGCGGCTTAAGGAGCTGGGCATGTTTAGCCTGAAGAAGAGAAGGATGAGAAGGAGATATGATGAAGGCCATGTATAAATATGTGAGAGGAAGCCACAGGGAGGAGGGAGCAAGCTTGTTTTCTGCTTCCCTGGAGACTAGGACGCGGAACAATGGCTTCAAACTACAAGAGAGGAGATTCCATCTGAACATGAGGAAGAACTTCCTGACTGTGAGAGCTGTTCAGCAGTGGAACTCTCTGCCCCGGAGTGTGGTGGAGGCCCCTTCTTTGGATGCTTTTAAACAGAGGCTGGATGGTCATCTGTCAGGGGGTGATTTGAATGCAATATTCCTGCTTCTTGGCAGAATGAGGTTGGACTGGATGATGGGCCAGGAGGTCTCTTCCAACTCCAGGATTCTATTATTATTATTATTATTATTATTATTATTATTATTAAACTTTACTTGTACCCCGCTAGCATCTCCCGAAGGACTTGATGCGGTTTACAAAGGCCAAGGTCTCATCACAACAACAACAGACAATAACAATACGGTACAAAGCAAATTATAAACATAAGCAATAACAAAACATTACACTATCACACAATAAAACCAGGACTGGGCCAATGATGGGTACAGGTTAAAAGTGCTGGGTGTGAGAGGTGGTATGTTGGAATTCTAGGCAAGTGCAGAGTGCAGAGAGTCTTAAACTCTAATAAAGTGCTTCTGGGACATAGTGCTGGGGATTATCCTATTCTGGAAAAGGCACATCGGAATAGCCAGGTCTTTAGGTTCTTCCTAAAGAATGCCAACGTGGGTGCTAGTCTAATGTCTTTGGGGAGGGTGTTCCAAAGTCGGGGGGCAACCACAGAGAAGGCCCTGTCCCTTGTCCCCACCAAACATGCCTGAGACGCAGGTGGGATCGCGAGCAGGCCCTCTCCGGATGAACGGAGGGAGCGCATGGGTTCATAAACGGAGATGCGGTCACGCAGGTAGGCAGGATAGAAACCCGATCGGGATTCTAGGATTCTATGAATTTCTTTTTTTTAAAAGTAGACTTTTTGGGTCCTTCCCTTCCCTTTCTTCTGTGATATGTCTGTACCTTGTGTTGCATGAGTAAGCTTGGAGAGAAGGATGATGATGATGATGCCATGTCTCCATGCTGTGCAGTCCTGGGAGTTATATACAACTCCAAAACTCGAGGTCAATGCCCACCAAACCCTTCTAGTATTTTCTGTTGGTCATGGGAGTTCTGTGTTCCAGGTTTGGTTCAATTCCATCGTTGGTGGAGTTCAGATTGTTCTGTGATTGTAGGTGAACTATAAATCCCAGCAACAGCAACTCCCAAATGACAAAATTAAACCCACCAGTATTCAAATTTGGGTGTATAGGGTATTTGTGCCAAATTTGGTCCAGCAAATAAAAATACATCCTGCATATTGGATATTTACATGACGATTAATAACAGTAGCAAAATTATAGTTATGAAGTAACAGCCAAAATAATGTTGTGGTTGGGGGTCAACACAACATGAGGTACTGTATTAAGGGGTCGTGGCATTCAGAAGGCGGAGAAACACTGCTCTAGAAGAAGGTCCCATTGAGGAGGAGGTCCCAAGCTTGTTCTCTGCTGCAAGGGAGACCAAGACACAATAGAGCCATGGATTCAAATGCTAGGCAATTGAGATTCCACGTAAACATTAGGAAGAACTGATTGATTGGTTTGTGTTGATCATTAATGTATCGGTGAAGCAGGGGACTTTTCCATCTAGATTAAAACAGGCTGTGGTTAAACCACTCCTGAAAAAGACCTCCCTTGACTCCACAGTCTTGAACAACTACAGACCGATCTCCAACCTTCCTTTCTTGGGCAAGGTGTTGGAGTGGGTGGTCGCCTCTCAGTTCCAGGGCTTCCTGGATGACATCAGTTACCTGGATCAGTCACAGTCTGGCTTTAGGCCTGGTCACGGGACCGAGACGGCTTTGGTCTCCTTGGTGGATGACCTCCGTAGGGAGCTGGACAGGGGGAGTGTGACCTTGTTGGTTCTCTTGGACATCTCAGCGGCTTTCGATACCATCGATCATGGGATCCTTCTGGGTCGTCTCTCTGGGATGGGTCTCGGGGGCACGGTTCTGTCATGGCTCCGATCCTTCCTGGAGGTCGTTCCCAGATGGTGAAGCTGGGAGACGCCTGCTCGGACCCCTGGCCTTTGACCTGTGGGGTCCCGCAAGGTTCCATTATGTCTCCCATGCTTTTCAACATCTACATGAAACCGCTGGGAGAGGTCATCCGGAGTTTTGGAGTTGGGTGCCACCTCTACGCAGATGACACACAACTCTACTACTCTTTCCCAGCTAACTCCAAGGAAGCCCCTCGAGTGCTGGACGAGTGCCTGGCCGCTGTGTCTATCTGGATGAGGAGGAACAAGCTGAGGATCAATCCCGACAAGACAGAGGTCCTCCTGGTCGATCGTAAACTGGATCGGGGTATAGGGTGGCAACCTGTGCTGGACGGGGTTACACTCCCCCTGAAATCACAGGTCCACAGTTTGGGAGTCCTCTTGGATTCATCACTTACGCTTGAGGCTCAGGCGTCGGCGGTGGCACAATTAAGACTCGTGCGCCAGCTGCGAGCGTACCTTGTGAAGGTGGATCTGCCCAGGGTGGTCCATGCCTTAGTCACTTCCAGATTGGAGTACTGTAATGCACTCTACGTGGGGCTGCCCTTGAAAACGGCCCGGAAATTCCAATTGGTTGAACGAGTTCCTTACTCGTTGCTAACTGGAGTTCCTTACAGGGAGCAGTCTACCCTCCTGTTTAAGGAGCTCCATTGGCTGCTGTTCATTTACCGGGCCCAATTCAAGGTGCAGGTGCTTACCTACAAAGCCCTGAATGGTTTGGGACCCGCCTACCTGCGTGACCGCATCTCTGTGTATGAACCCACACGATCTCTTCGATCACCTGGAGAGGCCCTCCATCCCTAACCCAAAACCTCTATCCCAATTACATGTTACCTGTTCATGCCCAGCATTATTTTTAAAATTTTTAATTATTACATTTGGCCCAGCCATTGGTTTTTAAATGCATCTTGTTATTGTTATTGTTTTTTTGCTTATTTTGTTATGAGTTTTTGTATTGTTTTTGTATTATTGCTGTTATTGTTATTGTTGTATTGTGGGCTCGGCCTCATGTAAGCCGCCCCAAGTCCCTCGGGAGATGGTAGCAGGGTACAAATAAAGTATTATTATTATTATTATTATTATTATTATTATTATTATTATTAGAAGCAATATTCTGCCTGGGAATCTGGTGGAGCCTCCTTCCTTCTCTGGATGCTTTTCAGCCGAGGCTGGATGGCCATCTGTTTTTTTTTTAAATAATCTTTATTGCTTTTCTTAAAATACACAGGTATACAGATAGGTAGTGCTGGAAACTTTTAAACCTGTAAAAGTTTCTCACTGTACAAGGTGCCGGTAGAGAAAAAGAAGGGGGGAGGGGGGAAAAGGGGGGATAGAGATAGAGATAAAGATATAGTAGGGGGTGTTCAGCTGTCTTGAATCTCGTCATCTTATAAGGCGCTGATTTCCTGTAGTGTAGATGTTGTGAGAAAAGAAATTTTGGAATGAGTAGTGAGGGATGGTGAAGGGAGATGATTGTTGTGAGCGTTGCGTTGAATAGAATCATAGAATCATAGAATCAAAGAGTTGGAAGAGACCTCTGGGCCATCCAGTCCAACCCCATTCTGCCAAGAAGCAGGAATATTGCATTCAAATCACCCCTGACAGATGGCCATCCAGCCTCTGTTTAAAAGCTTCCAAAGAAGGAGCCTCCACCACACTCCAGGGCAGAGAGTTCCACTGCTGAACGGCTCTCACAGTCAGTAAGTTCTTCCATGTTCAGATGGAATCTCCTTTCTTGTAGTTTGAAGCCATTGTTCCGCGTCCTAGTCTCCAGGGAAGCAGAAAACAAGCTTGCTCCCTCCTCCCTGTGGCTTCCTCTCACATATTTATTATATCATATCATATCTCCTCTCAGCCTCTCTTCTTCAGGCTAAAAATGCCCAGCTCTTTAAGCCGCTCCTCATAGGGCTTGTTCTCCAGACCCTTGATCATTTTAGTCGCCCTCCTCTGAACACATTCCAGCTTGTCAACATTTCTCTTTAATTGTGGTGCCCAGAATTGGACACAATATTCCAGGTGTGGTCAAACCATGGTGGAATAGAGGGGTAGCATTACTTCCCTAGATCTAGACACTATGCTCCTATTGATGCAGGCCAAAATCCCATTGGCTTTTTTTGCTGCCACATCACATTGTTGGCTCATGTTTAACTTGTTGCCCACGAGGACTCCAAGATCTTTTTCACACGTACTGCTCTCGAGCCAGGCCGTCCCCCATTCTGTATCTTTGCATTTCATTTTTTCTGCCAAAGTGGAGTATCTTGCATTTGTCACTGTTGAACTTCATTTTGTTAGTTTTGGCCCATCTCTCTAATCTGTCAAGATCATTTTGAATCCTGCTCCTGTCCTCTGGAGTATTGGCTATCCCTCCCAATTTGGTGTCGTCTGCAAACTTGATGATCCTGCCTTCTAGCCCTTCATCTAAGTCATTAATAAAGATGTTGAACAGGACCGGGCCCAGGACGGAACCCTGAGGCACTCCACTTGTCACTTCTTTCCAAGATGAAAGACTTCCTGGTATCTTTGGAGGTTTCTAATCCTTTTCCTTCTTCTTTTCTTTTTTCTTTATACCTTGCTCTCCCCTAGTTCTCTTTTCTCGGTCTTGTGCCTTTAAATAATTATTTTCATATTCTTTTCTTTTATCAGGTATGTTGTTACATATTTCCAGTCTGTTTCAGCCATCGGTATGCCCTTCTTTTTTGATAGTAGATACGTCAGTTTGTCCATATTTCTTATGTCTAGTATTTTTGTTAACCATTCTTCTTCTTCTGGGGGATCCTTCTTTTTCCAGTGTCTTGCATATGTTATTCTAGCTGCTGTTGTCAGCAGGAATAGAATTTTGTCTTTATTTTTTTCCATTTTTATGTTATGTATGCCAAGTAGAAAAGTTTCTGGTTTTTGGGGTATGTTTATCTCTAATATTCTTTGCAATGTTTTATGTACCTTCTTCCAATATGATGTTGCCTTTGGGCAGGTCCACCATAGGTGGTAGTACGTCCCCTCTTTTTCTCCGCATTTCCAACATTTTGTGTTTGCGTTTTTGCTAAATTTACCCAATCTGTGCGGTGTGATGTACCACCTATGTGCCATCTTGACCCAATTTTCTTTTAGTTCAGTTGCTTTTGAATATTTTAATTTTTTATTCCATACTTCTTCCCATTCTTCTTGGAAGAATGGATGGCCATCTGTTGGGAGGGATCAGATAGTGCTGCAAGGGGTCAGACTGGATGGCCTTTGGGTTCCTTCTGGCTCTAGGGTCCTCTGAATGCCTCCCCTTCTGAAAATCCTGAATGCTGACCCCATCCATGGCTTTGGAGCTGGCCAGGGCCTTTCTCTTGGCATCCTTTTCTTTGCCGGAGCTTTGGAAAGGCAGGCCACCCCATTAGGGCCTTTGTGATGGAAATGGTCTCCCTCCTCGGCTAAATGGCCTCCTTATCTGGGCAAGGCCCATTAAGTCCCCTTTCAGGCCCTAATTTATGCGGAGGGGCCGCGGGGTCACGGTCCTCCCTCCCCGATCGGGTTTCCCTTCCCTTCCTCGGCCCTTTGTTGGGCTGCAGAATGGCACCTTTATCCCGCCCCGACTTGCATTTCGAAGGCAATTTGGGCCCCTATTAACGTTTCCCTGAGAACAGATCCGATAATGCCACTTCTCAGGTGCGGAGGCTTAAGTCTCACCTTGGCTGGAGCCCCAAGACAAGGCCTGGCCCACTTAGCCCTCTTTGCAAAAGGGGATCCGCTGGGGGACAATGTGCAAACTGTTTGGCCGGGGCGCGCACTCCCTCCGCAAGGCACAGCTGGCTTCCTTTCTCCCTCTTGCAAAACAGCCCTCGCGGCACAAAGAACAGCGAAGCCGGCTGGGCGCACGGGGACAAATACGGCTCAGGTTTGCGCCAGGTAACCAAGTGTGGGGGAAACATGTGCGGAAGGACGTGCACATGGGCCCACCATGGGCCAAAAACCATAGCACAGCACTTGTGCAAAGGATTGCGCAAGGCAGTGCTCCCTTGCGTTGCATAATTCCCCACTAGCCACTAAGATCCATAAAATCTTAATCTTGGAAGGGATCCCAAGGGTCTGTTGGCCTCAGTCTGGTTCCTGCAAGTAGTCTCTGGTTGCTTCTGGATCGAGAGAATCGGCCGTCTACGAAGTGTCACTGGAGCATTGCAACACACCCAAATCCCTGGGAGTCACTCTGGACCATTCTCTGACCTACAAGAAGCACTGCCTGAACATCAAGCAAAAAGTGGGCACTAGAAACAACATCATACGAAAGCTGACTGGCACAACCTGGGGATCACAACCAGACACAGTGAAGACATCTGCCCTTGCGCTATGCTACTCTGCTGCTGAGTATGCATGCCCAGTGTGGAACACATCTCACCACTAAAACAGTGGATGTGGCTCTTAATGAGACATGCCGCATTATCACGGGGTGTCTGCGCCCTACACCACTGGAGAAATTACACTGCTTAGCCGGTATTGCACCACCTGACATCCGCCTGGAAGTAGCAGCCAATAGTGAAAGGACCAAGGCAGAGACATCTCCAGCTCATCCCCTGTTTGGGTATCAGCCAGCACGTCAACGACTTAAATCTAGAAATAGTTTTCTTAGATCTACAGAGACACTCGCTGGAACACCTCAGCAAGCGAGAGTCCAAAAGTGGCAGGCCCAAACCCAGCACCTCAATCCATGGGTGATACCAGATGAGAGACTCCCCCCTGGGCACACAGAAGACTGGGCGACTTGGAAGGCGCTGAACAGACTGCGCTCTGGCACCACGAGATGCAGAGCCAATCTTCAGAAATGGGGCTACAAAGTGGAATCCACGACATGCGAGTGTGGAGAAGAGCAAACCACTGACCACCTGCTGCAATGCACCCTGAGCCCTGCCACATGCACAATGGAGGACCTTCTTGCGGCAACACCAGAGGCACTCCAAGGGGCCAGAGACTGGTCAAAGGACATTTAACCAAATACCAAATCTGCAAAATCTCTGTGTTTTTTTTCCTTTTTCTTTTTAATCTGTGTGTTTGTTTTGCTCTGTTAGAAGTGTAACACAATGGTTGCTGATGACACGATAAATAAATAGTCTGGTTCCTTCCTTCTCTACCTCTTTCCTTCCTCCCCATTTTTCTGTCCTTTCCTCTTTTTCGTCCCACTGAACATGACAAGTGTTTGTGATATCGAGCTAGAATTTGGAGGCTCCTGCCCAGGAGAGAGGAGCCCTTAGACCCACCAAAGAGAGTCCGAAACCCTTGGCAAACGAAAGAGGAGAAAGGCCCAGAATTTTCCCTGATATTTCCCAAATAAATCTCACCAAGGCTGAAGAAAAGCCATCGAGGTTTATTTAGCGATCCAGCTGAAAAGGATGCAGAGCTGCAATCATTCGCCAGCAGAGCATAAAGAGAATACATCAATACAGCCATATTTATAGTAAATTCAAAGTTGCAGAGTTCAAACTTCCCGCCCCAGCCTCCCTGCTTCCCTCCACTGTGATTGGACAATGGGCAAACAGCTGGGAAGCGACCCTCCCGCCCCCGGTGCCTCTGGACCAATCAGGAAGCTCCAGCGGTTCGTAGGATACAATGGGGAGGCTCCTGCCGCCTAGCGGTGACAGCAAATCAGGAGAGAGGGAGGCAGGATGATAGAACACAAAGGAATCTGTGGATGAGTTCTGAAAAAAAATGCCATGTGGCCTGCGAGACAAAAAAGGAAGTCTCAAGCAAGGCTGATCTATTGTGTTTTGATTGGAATGAATCAACATGTGTAAAGGAAAGTCTGGATTTTACTAGCCAGCAAACATGAGGACAATGAGGGCGAAACTGGGGTGAATGTTCCTTAGTGGGAAGTTAGTTAAATCAACCAGTGCGAAGGTGAGGGCTTATCGAGGGTCCCCTGAAGGGAATGCAAAAGATCAAGGGAAGGCCACTAGCACAAAGGAAAATATATCTAGGGTTGATGTTGCAGGAACCATATGCTTATAATTCATAACAGAAAAGGTCCATATAGAAGTATGCTTTTGAAAGGGAAACAAAAGGGTCCATGGGGAATGATTAGAAGCATGACATTCACGAGGAAAGGTCCAAAGGATTTCACTGAGCCAGTCAAGGGAGTCCTGCAGCGTTGAGGTTAAGACTTGGAAAACTGTAAGTTACTATCCCCCCTTTTTTTTGGGGGGGGACATGCTCAGCTTCAATTGTGTCTCAGGATCAGGGTGCTTTGGATGTGGGAAGTGATGCCAATGAATTTCAAGATGGCAATGATTTGGTCAATTATACCGATGCAGAGAAGGACCAGGAGACGCCTGTGCAAAGTGTAGTTTCTCATGAGAATGTCCTTGAAGGGAGTGCAACAAATAGTATACTCCTTGAATTACTACCAGAGGGTTCCCAGGATGTGGGGCTTGAAAACAACTGGGCACCTGGCCCAACTGTGAGACTTAATGAGTAAATAGATAGGCAAGAGGAAATTAGTCAAAACAGACAGGCCGAACAGTGCCTTCGGCGTTCTGCCAGGCTTCAAGAAAAAAAGATAAGGGGATCTCAAGTAAAACGAAACCAATTTCTGAGTATGTGGAATAGCTTAACGAGGGGATAAAAGTTCCATGTATGGGAAATATAGTAAGATGAAGCATTGTTGGAATCAAGTGTAGTTCTTGTCCTTTGTTTCATGGAAGCTTTGCTCGGAAGATTCTTGTTTAAGTATTTCTTGTTCATGGTTCATTCTGGAAACCTATGCCCTCACTGTGGGAGAAGGTGTAGATCAAGAATAGGGCTCCACAGTCACCTACGGACCCACCACCAGAACACCGATCGTGGAAGACCATCATCCTTGGACTACGAGGAATCGCCTAAGAGAGATGAATGCCTCCTCATGCCTTGGATTGATGTTTCCTGTTTTCCTGAGTTATATTAGAGAAGTGTGGGCTTTGTTTTATGGACTTTGCTGAACTTTACCCTGGATTATTTTTTGCTCCTGCTTATCTTCTTACCTAATTGGATTTACCTATTTCTTTTAAGTGCTTTTTACTTGCTGCTTTCTAATTATCTTAAATAAAAGGATTTTTTTCCATTCAACGGTGTGGTGTTTTAAAATCAGAGGGCTTTTCCTGTCCTGGAGTGCAACAGCGTCATTCAATCCCACCCCCTTCTGCCAGGCAGGAAGGCTCAGATCCTAGGAGCAGCCACTACAGAGGGTGTTTCCACAGAAGTGGAAGGCACCCCAAAGGCCATCTAGTCTGATCCCACTCTGCTAGGCAAGGAGACACAATCCAAGCCCCATCCCTCTGGCGTTAGGACTCCTCAAAATGAAGTCAATATGGACTTTAGGAGGGTCTCCCCAGTAAGAGAGACCCCTAGGACCGCACCAAAGAGGGAGAGAACCACTGGTCTAGCTATTCCCGAAGATTCATGGGGTCCTCATTGTTGTTAAGGCCTTGGCAAATTGACCAAGACTTAACCCCTATTGTGCAGTCTGGTACCTTTGTCCTTTGCAGAACTATAAGTCACCATCCCTTGTTAGGGGAGGGGCATGCTCAACTTCATGAAGGCCTCAAAAGCCAGGCAGAACCTGAACCCGGGCCATAGAGGCATCCCTCCCCTGCAGTGCCGATGCTGCCTTGTGCAGACGATGGGACCGTGTTTCCTTTTGCAGATAAGGGCGTCCCTGCTCTCCGGCGAGGAGGACAAACCCTTCTAACGTTTCCCTTTTTCATGGCGGTCCAAGGCCGCCCTGGGGCCCCTCTGGCCGCCCGAACAAGAGCCTAGTGTTGCGCGTTGATCGGCGGGATGCAAATGCACAACGGAGCCCCTTCTCCGGCCCTTGAGAACGGAATCTTCCCAGGCCGCCTCCACAAGCCCGGCTGTTTGAGAGGCCTTTTCACCGAGAGTCATTAGCGAGAGATAAAGGTCTGGGCGGCTTAGGATTTCTCTTGTCCCTTCAGGTGACAACAAGGGAGAGACATTTCTAATAGCCACCCCAATTGTATATTTCCTCCCATTGGCCGCGGCTCAGAAAGGCCGCGGCGGAAAAAGGAGCCCATTCCGAGAGGCTTTATCTGATGGAACGGCCCAAGGTGGCTTTTCTTCTCCTCTCCTTTTCTCTGCCAGGCTCATCGCCCTCCCCATGGCAGGCCGCTCTCTTGGCCCCAGGCAGGAGGAGAATGGGAGCCCAAGGGCAGGGAGGGAGGGAGGGAGGGCTGCTGAGTGTTGGCAGGACCCACACTGGGCCCCTCATAGAATCATAGAATCAAAGAGTTGGAAGAGACCTCATGGGCCATCCAGCCCAACCCCATTCTGCCAAGAAGCAGGAAAATCCCATTCAAATCACCCCTGACAGATGGCCATCCAGCCTCTGTTTAAAAGCTTCCAAAGAAGGAGCCTCCACCACACTCCGGGGCAGAGAGTTCCACTGCTGAACGGCTCTCACAGTCAGGAAGTTCTTCCTCATGTTCAGATGGAATCTCCTCTCTTAGTTTGAAGCCATTCCTCCATTGCGTCCTAGTCTCCAGGGAAGCAGAAAACAAGCTTGCTCCCTCCTCCCTGTGGCTTCCTCTCACATATTTATACATGGCTATCATATCTCCTCTCAGCCTTCTCTTCTTCAGCCTGAACATGCCCAACTCCTTAAGCCGCTCCTCATAGGGCTTGTTCTCCAGACCCCTGATCTGCTCCCTCCTCCCTGTGGCTTCCTCTCACATATTTATACATGGCTATCATATCTCCTCTCAGCCTTCTCTTCTTCAGGCTAAACATGCCCAGCTCCTTAAGCCGCTCCTCATAGGGCTTGTTCTCCAGACCCTTGATCTGCTCCCTCCTCCCTTTGGCTTCCTCTCACATATTTATACATGGCTATCATATCTCCTCTCAGCCTTCTCTTCTTCAGGCTAAACATGCCCACCTCCTTAAGCCACTCCTCATAGGGCTTGTTCTCCAGACCCTTGATCACCCTCCTCCTCCCTGTGGCTTCTTCTCACATATTTATACATGGCTATCATATCTCCTCTCAGCCTTCTCTTCTTCAGGCTAAACATGCCCAGCTCCTTAAGCCGCTCCTCATAGGGCTTGTTCTGTAGACCCTTGATCTGCTCCCTCCTAGCTATGACTTCCTCTCCCATATTTATCCATGGCCCTCATCATATCTCCTCTCAGCCTTCTCTTCTTCAGGCTAAACATGCCCAGCTCCTTAAGCCGCTCCTCATAGGGCTTGTTCTCCAGACCCTTGATCTGCTCCCTCCTCCCTGTGGCTTCCTCTCACATATTTATACATGGCTATCATATCCCCTCTCAGCCTTCTCTTCTTCAGGCTAAACATGCCCAGCTCCTTAAGCCGCTCCTCATAGGGCTTGTTCTCCAGACCTTTTATCATTTTAGTCGCTCTCCTCTGAACACATTCCAGCTTGTCAATATCTCTCGAATTGTGGTGCCCAGAATTGGACACAATATTCCAGGTGTGGTCTAACCAAAGCAGAATAGAGGGGTAGCATGACTTCCCTAGATCTAGACACTACGCTCCTATTGATGCAGGCCAAAATCCCATTGGCTTTTTTTGCCGCCACATCACATTCCTGGCTCATGTTTAACTTGTTGTCCACGAGGACTCCAAGATCTTTTTCACACGTACTGCTCTCGAGCCAGGCCTCATCATCCCCCATTCTGTATCTTTGCATTTCGTTTTTCCTGCCTAAGTGGAGTATCTTGCATTTGTCACTGTTGAACTTCATTCCTCACTGGGCCGCTTGTGGCCGGACTCAGGACAAGGCCGGCAAGCAGGGCTGCATCCGGGCTCCCTTTTACGGCACAAACACTGCACCCCAGGACACTTGGTGGATGCAAACATTGCCCCATTTGCAACAGAGCCACACAGGCCGTCCCCGAGTTACGAACAAGAGAGGTTCTGTAGGGTCGTTCTTAAGATGAATTTGCTTACAAGACAGAACAGGGACATTTTTAGATATTACTAGCTGTCCCCTGCCAGGCGTTGCTGTGGCCCAGTCTGTTGATCTGGAAAACAAAGTAATGAGAAAGTGTTGGTTTCTAATCTATGTAATTCCTTTCTGATTGTGGGTAAACAGCATTTCTTGCTGTTTCTTTGTCAGTGTTGATGTGGAGATTGCCTGGTTTGCCTACTCTGGAACATGCTGGTGTAGCCCATGAACTGTTTGCAGACCCAGACCCTCTCTCTATAATCACCTACAAATACCCTAGATCTCCCAATTAATACATTTGAGGACAACATTATGCTTTGAAACACTCCTCCTTAATTTTTCAATACAGTATGATGGACCACAATAATTTTAAACTGTGGATATCACCAAAAACTACTAAAACACCCAATTTTGAATTCCAGAATATTTATTTACTATTTATTTATTTATTTACTGCACTTGTAGACCGCCGTTCTCAGCCCTAGGGCGACTCACGGCGGTGTACAACATATAAAATCAGGTACAATTTACAACATAAGCAATATCACAAACAACAATAAACAACATCACTATCAATAATACAATTACACTAAATCATTCGCGTCTCATCATTGAATCACAATCCAAATCTCGTTATCCATGTTCCGTTCCAATCGTCATTGCCAATTGTTGCAGCACTTACTCAAACGCCTTCTCAAACAACCACGTCTTTAGTCTCTTGCGGAATGTCATAAGGGAGGGCGCCAGTCTGATGTCCACAGGGAGGGTGTTCCACAGCCGGGGGGCCACCACCGAGAAGGCCCTGTCCCTCGTCCCCGCCAGGCGTGCCTGTGAGGCAGGCGGGATCGAGAGAAGGGCCTCCCCGGACGATCTCAAAGTCCTCGTGGGCTCATAGGCCGAGATGCGGTCAGACAGGGCTGGAAACGATCTCAAAGTCCTCGTGGGCTCATAGGCCGAGATGCGGTCGGACAGGTATTTTGGGCCGGAACCGTTTAGGGCTTTGTAGGCCAACACCAGCACCTTGAACTGGGCCCGGTAGCAGATCGGCAGCCAGTGGAGCTGGTACAACAAGGGCGTTGTATGCTCCCTGCGCCCCGTTCCTGTTAGTAACATGGCTGCCGCGCGCTGGACTAGCTGGAGCTTCCGGGCCGTCTTCAAGGGCAGCCCCACGTATGAGGAGCGGCTTAAGGAGCTGGGCATGTTTAGCGTGAAGAAGAGAAGGCTGAGAGGAGATATGATAGCCATGTATAAATATGTGAGAGGAAGCCACAGGGAGGAGGGAGCAAGCTTGTTTTCTGCTTGGAGACTAGGACGCGGAACAATGCTTCAAACTACAAGAGAGGAGATTCCATCTGAACATGAGGAAGAACTTCCTGACTGTGAGAGCCGTTCAGCAGTGGAACTCTCTGCCGCGGAGTGTGGTGGAGGCTCCTTCTTTGGAAGCTTTTAAACAGAGGCTGGATGGCCATCTGTCAGGGGTGATTTGAATGCAATATTCCTGCTTCTTGGCAGAATGGGGTTGGACTGGATGGCCCAGGAGGTCTCTTCCAACTCTTTGATTCTATGATTCTATCTCCTCTCACAGCTTTATACACATCCCTCATCATGTCTTCTCTCAGCCTTCTCTTCTGCAGGCTAAACATGCCCAGTTCTTTCATAGAAACCTAGAATCTGTTGCACTCCAGGACAGGAAAGGCCCTCTGACTGTAAACACCACACCATTGATTGGAAAACAATACTTTTATTGAAGATAATTTTAAAAAACCAGCAAAGTAAAAAGCACTTTAAATAAATAGGTAGATCCAATTAGGTAAGAAGATAAGCAGGAGCAAAAATAGTCCAGGGTAAAGTTCAGTAAAGTCCATAAAAACAAAGTCCACACTTCTCTAATATATAATCTCCTGCCGCCTATCTATTTGCTCATTCAGTCTTGCAGCTGGGTCAGGTGCCCAGTTGTTTTCAAGCCCCAAATCTTGGGAACTGTCTGGTAGCAATTCAGGGAGTATACTACCATCCCCACACTCTTCAGGGGACATTCTCACGGGAAACTACACTTGGCACAGGGGTCTCCTGGTCCTTCTCTGCATCAGTATCATTGACCAAACTATTGCCATCTTGAACTTCATTGGCATCACTTCCGACATCCAGAGCATCCTGATCCTGAAACACAACCACAGGCTGAACTCCAACAGAATCCTAGAGTTGGAAGAGACCTCATGGGCCATCCAGTCCAACCCTCTTCTGCCAAGAAGCAGGAACATTGCATACAAAGCACCCCTGACAAATGGCCATCCAGCCTCTGTTTAAAAGCCTCCAAAGAAGGTGCCTCCACCACACTCAGGGGCAGAGAGTTCCACTGCTGAACGGCTCTCACAGTCAGGAAGTTCTTCCTCATGTTCAGGTGGAATCTCCTTTCTTGTAGTTTGAAGCCATTGTTCCACGTCCTAGTCTCCAGGGAAGCAGAAAACAGGTTTGCTCCCTCCTCCCTGTGGCTTCCCCTCACGTATTTATACATGGCTACCCTATCTCCTCTCAGCCTTCTCTTCTTCAGGCTAAACATGCCCAGCTCCTTAAGCCGCTCCTCATAGGGCTTGTTCTCCAGACCCTTGATCATTTGAGTCGCCCTCCTCTGGACACATTCCAGCTTGTCAATATCTCTCTTGAATTGTGGTGCCCAGAATTGGACACAATATTCCAGGTAAAGCGGTCTAACCAAAGCGGAATAGAGCATGGGGAGCATGACTTCCCCCTAGATCTAGACACTAGGCTCCTCTTGATGATGCAGGCCAACATCCCATTGCCCTCTTTTGCCGCCACATCACATTCCTGGCTCATGTTTAACTTGTTGTCCACGAGGACTCCAAGATCTTTTTCACACGTACTGCTCTCGAGCCAGGCATCATTGTCCCCCATTCTGTCTCTTTGCATTTCGTTTTTCCTGCCAAAGTGGAGTTCTTTCAGCCATTCCTAGAATCATAGAAACCCAGAATCTCCAGGACAGGAAAAGCCCTCTGACCACACCTTTGATTGGAAAACAATCCTTTTATTGGGTTGTTGTAGGTTTTTTCGGGCTGTATGGCCATGTTCTAGAGGCATTCTCTCCTGACGTTTCGCCTGCATCTATGGCAAGCATCCTCAGAGGTAGTGAGGTCTGTTGGAAGTAGGAATATGGGTTTATATATCTGTGGAATGACCAGGGTGGGACAAAGGACTCTTGTCTGTTGGAGCTACGTGTGAATGTTTCAACTGTCCACCTTGATTAGCATACAATGGGCTGACTGTGCCTGGAGCAAACATTTGTTGAGAGGCAATTAGATGTCCCTGCCTGCTTTCTCTCTATTGTTGTGCTGTTGTAATTTTAGAGTTTTTTTAATACTCGTAGCCATGAAAGCCTTCGACAATCCTTTTATTGAAGATAATTAAAAAAAAAAACAGCAAAGTAAAAAGCACTTACAAGAAATAGGTAGATCTAATTAGGTAAGAAGATAAGCAGGAGCAAAAATAGTCCAGGGTAAATGTATGATCAAAGGCTTTCATGGCCGGAATCACTGGGTTGTTGTAGGTTTTTTCAGGCTATATGGCCATGTTCTGGAGGCATTCTCTCCTGACGTTTCGCCTGCATCTATGGCAAGCATCCTCAGAGGTAGTGAGGACCTGGACTGGATGATGGCCCACGAGGTCTCTTCCAACTCAAGGATTCTAGGATTCTATGAGAGCTGGACCTTAGGGAAGGCTGAGCGAAGGAAGATCGATGCTTTTGAACTGTGGTGTTGGAGGAAAGTGCTGAGAGTGCCTTGGACTGCGAGAAGATCCAACCAGTCCATCCTCCAGGAAAGAAAGCCCGGCTGCTCATTGGAGGGAAGGAGACTAGAGGCCAAGAGGAAGTCCTTTGGCCACATCATGAGGAGACAGGAAAGCCTAGAGAAGACAATTATGCTGGGGAAAGTGGAAGGCAAAAGGAAGAGGGGCCGACCAAGGGCAAGATGGATGGATGGCATCCTTGAAGTGACTGGACTGACCTTGAGGGAGCTGGGGGTGGTAACGGCCGACAGGGAGCTCTGGCGTGGGCTGGTCCATGAGGTCACGAAGAGTCGGAGACGACTGAACGAGTGAACAACAACAATGAGAGCTGGAGGAATCTTGTGTTGAGAGACCTTGAGTTTGTCCATTCATGGCTGGATTGATCTCCATGCCTTTCCCAGCCCTGGTTTCCTGATCCGATCACCCTTTCCTCCGGGAGGTTAAAGGGGCCAACGAGGAACGGAGGATTCTGTGCGGAGTTCTGATGGAGGGCGGGAAGAGCTTGTGCCGCCGTGCCAGGTCTTCCGCAGAGCAAGTGGAAGGCCAGCCCACTGTCCTCCCCAAGGGAAAGGTTCCCTCTCCTCCTGCGCCCCGACTCTCCCCTGCCAAGGGGGACCCCTCCGGCGCAGAGTTCAAGACCAGGTCTCCCCTATTAGGGGTCCGCTTAAGCCGCTCCCCAGCATGGGTCCCAATTTAACTCACTTTCTGGGCCTGGGACCCAGCTGGGCAGGTTAGGGATGTTAAATGGTCACTGGCCCAGAAGGACTCCCAGCCCCACTTTGGGTTTTGGGGAGAACGGTGGGGAGACAGGTCATGCCGGGGTTACCTGTCAGGCCGGATCATTCCCCAGAGAAAGAAGGAAGGGAGGAGGGAAGGAGGAAGGAAAAGCCCCGGGGATTTTCCAAACCTTGCACTTTCCGCCTCTGCACTTCTTGGGTGAGGTTTCCATCCGTAGAGCACAAGCAGCACTGGTTTGAACGGGGGAATTATGGCAAAGACCTCATCGAATCCTAGATTCCTAAAGTTGGAAGAGACCTAGTGGGCCATCCAGTCCAACCCCATTCTGCCAAGAAGCAGGAAAATTGCATTCAAAGCACCCCTAACAGATGGCCACTCAGCCTCTTTTTGAAAGCCTCCAAAGAAGGAGCCTCCGCCACACTCTGGGGCAGAGAGTTCCACTGCTGAACAGCTCTCACAGTCTGGAAGTTCTTCCTCATGTTCAGATGGAATGTTCCTTTCTTGTAGTTTGAAGACATTGCTCCATTGCGTCCTAGTCTCCAGGGAAGCAGAACAGAAGCCTGCTCCCTCCTCCCTGTGGCTTCCCCTCACATCTTGATCCCTGGCCCTTATCATGTTTCCTCTCAGCCTTCTCTTCTTCATAGAATCATAGAATCCTAGAATCAAAGAGTTGGAAGAGACCTCATGGGCCATCCAATCCAACCCCGTTCTGACAAGAAGCAGGAATATTGCATTCAAATCACCCCCGACACATGGCCACTCAGCCTCTGCTTAAAAGCCTCCATTGAAGGAGCCTCCACCACACTCTGGGGCAGAGGGTTCCACTGCTGAACAGCTCTCCCTCACACTCAGGAAGTTCTTCCTCATGTTCAGGGGGAATCTCCTTTCTTGTAGTTTGAAGACATTGCTCCATTGCGTTCTGGTCTCTAGGGCAGCAGAAAGGAAGTCTCATCTCTCCTCCCTATGATTTCCCATCACATCTTGATCCCTGTCCCTTATCATATCTCCCCTCAGCCTTCTCTTCTTCAGGCTAAACATGCCCAGCTCCTTAAGCCGCTCCTCATAGGGCTTGTTCTCCAGACCCTGGATCATTTGAGTCGCCCTCCTCTGGACACATTCCAGCTTGTCAATATCTCTCTTGAATTGTGGTGCCCAGAATTGGACACAATATTCCAGGTAACATGGTCTAACCAAAGCAGAATAGAGCATGGGGGGCGTGATCTAGACACTATGCTCCTATTGATGCAGGCCAAAATCTCATTGGTTTTTTTTTTTTTTTGCCGCCGCATCCCATTGTTGGCTCATGTTTAACTTCCTGTCCACGAGGACGCCAAGATCTTTTTCACACGTACTGCTCTCGAGCCAGGCCTCATCGTCCCCCATTCTGTATCTTTGCATTTTGTTTTTTCTGCCTAAGTGGAGTATCTTGCATTTGTCCCTGTTGAACTTCATTGTGTGAGTTTTAGCCAATCATCTCTCTCATCTGTCAAGATCCCTTTGAGTCCTGCTCCTGTCCTCTGGAATATTGGCTCTCCCTCCCCATTTGGTGTCGTCTGCAAACTTGATGATCCTGCCTTCGAACCCTTCATCTAAGTCTACCTCTTTCTTTTCTTCTTTTCTTCTCTTCTTCCTTCCCTTTCCCTCCCTCCTTCTCTCCATCCTATCCTGTCTCTTTCCTTCATTCTTTCTCTTTTCCTTCTCCTTCTTTCCTTCTTTCTCCTCTTTTTTCCTTCCATCCTTTTTCCTTCCTTCCTTCCTTCCTTCCTTCCTTCCTTCCTTCCTTCCTTCCTTCCTTTCCTTCCTTCATAGAATCATAGAATCAAAGAGTTGGAAGAGACCTCCTGGGCCATCATCCAGTCCGACCCCATTCTGCCAAGAAGCAGGAATATTGCATTCAAAGCACCCCTGACAGATGGCCATCCAGCCTCTGCTTAAAAGCTTCCAAAGAAGGAGCCTCCACCACACTCCGGGGCAGAGAGTTCCACTGCTGAACGGCTCTCACAGTCAGGAAGTTCTTCCTCATGTTCAGATGGAATCTCCTTTCTTGTAGTTTGAAGCCATTGTTCCGCGTCCTAGTCTCCAAGGAAGCAGAAAGCAAGCTTGCTCCCTCCTCCTCCCTGTGGCTTCCTCTCACATATTTATACATGGCTATCATATCTCCTCTCAGCCTTCTCTTCTTCAGGCTAAACATGCCCAGCTCCTTAAGCCGCTCCTCATAGGGCTTGTTCTCCAGACCCTTGATCATTTTAGTCGCCCTCTCTGGACACATTCCAGCTTGTCAATATCTCTCTTCAATTGTAGTGCCCAGAATTGGACACAATGTTCCAGGTGTGGTCTAACCAAGGAAGAATAGAGGGGTAGCATGATTTTCCTGGATCTAGACACTATGCTGCTATTGAGGCAGGCCAAAATCCCATTGGCTTTTTTTGCCGCCACATGACATTGTTGGCTCATGTTTAACTTGCTGTCCATGAGGACTCCAAGATCTTTTCCTTCCTTCCTTCCTTCCTTCCTTCCTTCCTTCCTTCCTTCCTTCCTTCCTTCCTTCCTTCCTTCCTTCCTTCCTTCCTTCCTTCTTTCCTCCCTACTTTTTTCTTCCCCTTCCTCTCTCTCCTTTCTTACTTCTCTCCATTTTTCTTTCCTCTCAAAGCTGGTATATCCAGCTCTTTCCCTTGCATAGGAGGGGGTAGTGTCAGGGGAGTTGTTTCCACGCATGCACTGTATCATCATTTAGGTTTTGTGACTTTCTTAGGTCTCTTCCATTGTGTTCTTCAGTGTTTTTATGAGTAATGGTCATTTGTTGGCCTGACCGGTGTCTTGTGTCCAAATTTGGTGTCAATTTATCCAGTGGTTTTTGACTTATGTTAATCCCACAAACAAACATTACATTTTTATTTATATAGATTCTATGGTAAGAGTTGATCATCTGTGGAACCTACTGCTGCCTGGGAGTGCAGCGGAGCCCCCTTCTGTGGAGGGTTTTAAGCAATGTTTGGATGGCCATCTGTCGGGAAGGCTTTAGTTGCATCCTCCGGCTTGGCAGAAGGGGGTTGGAGTGGATGGTTTTTGGGGTCCCTTCCAAATGCAAGATTCTCTGCTTCTGTGATGTCCAGGTGCCCCTTCCAACACTATATAATTCTAGGATTCTGTTATTTTCTTTGCAAGCCATGCAAGCCTGGCCCATAACAAGTCCCCAATTCTAAGGACTAGGTCAGCGTTTCTCAACCTGGGGGTCGAGACCCCTGAGGGGGTCGTGAGGGGGTGTCAGAGTGGTAACCAAAGACCATAAAAATACAGTATTTTCTGTTGGTCATGGGGGTTCTGTATGGAAGGTTTGGCCCAATTCTATCGTTGGTGGTGTTCAGAATGCTCTTTAATTATAGGTGAACTATAAATCTCAGCAACCACAACTCCCAAATATAATGGTCTTTCCCCCCCAAATTCCACCAGTGCTCACATTTGGGCATATTGAGTATTCCTTTCAAGTTTGGTCCAGATCCATCATTGTTGAGTCCATATGGATGTAGGTGAACTATAACTCCAAAACTCAAGGTCAATGCCCATCAAACCCTTCCATTATTTTCTCTTGGGTCATGGGAGTTCTGTGTGTCAAGTTTGGTTCAGTTCCATCCTTGGTGGAGATTAGAACGCTCTTTGATTGTAGGTGAACTATACATCCCAGCAACTACAACTCCCAAATGACATTATCAATCCCCCCCCTCCCCAACCCCACCAGCATTCAAATTTGGGCATATTGGGTATTGGTGCCAAACTTGGGCAAGTAAATGAAAATACATCCTGGATATCAGATGTTCACATTACGATTTGTAACAGAAGCAAAATGCAACGAAAATAATGTTATGGTTGGGGGTCACCACAACATATAGGGAACTGTAATAAGGGGTCATGGCATTTGGAAGGTTGAGAAATACTGGACTAAGTGACCTTTTGGTGCAATGCACAATGCTAGAATTTCCTTGTAAAGTATGCAGATTTGGCACAGAACTGTGTTCCAACTCGAAAGGTTTTTGCCTGTCCCTCTCAGGCATGGGCCAACTTCGGCCCTCACTCCAGGTGTGTTGGACTTCAGCTCCCACAATTCCTAACCGCTAGTTGACAACAGCTGGAGAGAGGGCCGAAGTTGGCCCATGCCAGGGCTGGAGGGAGAGTGCTGCCAATGCCACAGCCCCTTGTTTGGACGCAGCTAAGTGGAGCCCTTGCACCCGAAGGGATTAGGGGCGGCTGAGCCTTTGCGTGGCCTGACTTCCCGCCACCGGGTCAAGACCTTCCTGTCTCCCTCATTGGATTATCGGCGGGAGAGACTTCTGACTCATTAACCGGGATCAGGAGGTCAAATAGGATTTAAAGTCCTCCTCCCAGAGGGGCCTCCATGTCTCCAGGAATCCCACACAAATTGGGCTCCGGGGAGCATGGCCTCCGTAGTGAAAAACATTTCACTACCTCTGAGGATGCTTGCCATAGATGCAGGCGAAACGTCAGGAGAAAATGCGTCTAGAACATGGCCATGCTTGCCATAGATGCAGGCGAAACGTCAGGAGAAAATGCCTCCAAAACATGGCCATATAGCCCAAAAAAACTTACAACAACCCAATTTCTCTTCTGTCTTTTCCTTCTGTCAACATGCCTTGGGTAAGTTGTTGGGACCAAACTGAGACATACATCCATTGGATCCCTTTACAGAAAGGTCTATGCTTGTTGTGGAAGGCTTGCATGGTTGGAATCACTGGGTTGCCGTGAGTTTTTCAGGCTGTCTGGCCATTTTCCAGTAGTGTTCTCTCCTGTATTTTGTTTGGCTTGGAATATTTGTACCTTGCTTCTTAATCATGAAGATTCATGAAGCAACAAAGAAATGTTGGGTTTCATCCCTGGACTGCACAAGTCTCCAGTCCTCAATGAATAGCTAGACTTAGATATACAAGGGTTGAATGAAAAGTAATGCCTGCACCTTCGTAACTCCTCAACAGATGGCAGTACTGTATTCAGCAGGTACTGGCTTGTTCAGTAGACTCTCCTCTACATAAAATAAAATAGGAGGGTTGAATGAAAAGTAATGCCAGCACCTTCATAACTCCTCAACAGATGGCAGAACTGGTATTCGGCAGGTACTGGCTTGTTCAGTAGACTCTCCTCTACATAAAAAAATAGGAGGGTTGAATGAAAAGTAATGCCTGCACCTTCGTAACTCCTCAACAGATGGCAGTACTGGTATTCAGCAGGTACTGGCTTGTTCAGTAGACTCTCCTCTACATAAAATAAAATAGGAGGGTTGAATGAAAAGTAATGCCTGCATCTTCGTAACTCCTCAACAGATGGCAGTACTGGTATGCGGCAGGTACTGGCTTGTTCAGTATACTCCCCTCTATAGTTCCATTTTGGCAGGAAGCCTTAGCATTGAACGGTTGTGTTGTTAAAGTGCAAAGTAAAGAACCCTGCGCAGATGGTCAGTTAATGCGACTCAAGCAACATGCAGTCATTGAATTTTTGACAGCAGAAGGTGTCACCCCAAAGGAGATTAATCCAAGAATGGAAACTGTTTATGGGGATTGTGTTGATGTGAGTACTGTGCATCACTGGGTGAGTAAGTTTAAATATGTTGAGGTGGGGACATCTGACTTGTGCACGATGGGTACCCAGGATGCTGATGCCTGAAATGAAAGCTCACAGAATTGAAACTTCAGAGACTGGATCTCACCATCGTACGGCATCCTCCATACAGTCCAGATTTAGCACCGTCTGACTTCCATCTGTTCCCCATAATGAAAGAGGATCTGTAGGGACATCATGATGCTTCGGATGAAGATGCTGAGAGAACTGTGAGATGCTGGTTGTGGAAACAGTGTCGACTTCTTCCGTGACGGCTTCAGAAAACTTGTTCATCATTGGGAGAAATGTATCCAATTGTCTGGTGATTATGTGGAAAAGTGAATAATGGTAGTTAAAGAGCACATGTTAAGGATTATTTCTGCGTTTGATTTGTTAAAATATTCCCATCCAAACCCAAGTAACAAAGGTGGAGGCATTACTTTTCATTCAACCCTCGTTGAGGGATTCCTTTTCCCCACATTCCTATGCATGCTTTTTACTCTTCTTGCTTGCCACTATCTCCACCCCCTTTGAAGATGTAGCAATGGAATCTTCCTCTTCAAAGGTATTTTTTATTGTCTTGGGTTTTTGGCCATGTGGTCTTTCTCAATCGTTGGTTCTCCCTTTGCCTTTGTCTTCCTTCCAGCGAGGACCCATTTTGCCTTTCTCCAGGCAAAATGTAGCTGCATGGATACTTTTGATATGCTATCCCTTTGACTTTTTATCCTTTTTACCTTCCTTAGAAGATGAGCTTAGTAGGCTAGTGAGCTCCATGACCTTTTCTATCTAGAATGGATTTCCTGCAGGTCGTGTTTTAACCCACTGCACTACCATGGGTGTAAGCCGCCTTGGGTCTGTTTGCGGGGAAAGGTGGAGTAAAAATTAGGCCTGGGTAACAACGGAAAAATTTGTTTCTAAAATCGATTTGTATTTGGGGGGTTTTTTTGTTTCGATATTTAAAATAATTACAAAATTTTCCTTTTAAAAAGTTCGATATTTACGAAATTTCGTAAATGTGAAAAAAATTACAAAACATTAACGAATCGATTTCCGAAACAATAACGAATCGATTCGTTAATGGCGGACGCGACCGCGAAATACGCTAAAAAACCTCCAAAAA
>NW_026847549.1:206141199-206189803 GCF_025583915.1 Anolis sagrei ordinatus | reverse complement strand
TTTGATTACTTCCTCTACCTTCTGTCCCAGCAGTCTGGGGCAACCTTTTTCTTATCCTGTAAGAATGATTTCATTAGATTCCAATCTGTCCTTTTTTCCTTCTTTTTATCGTATAGTAGGTTGGCTAGTATGTCCATGTCCATTAGATCTCTGGTTTTTAATAGCCAGTCTTCTGTAGTTGGTAGGTCTTTTCTTTTCCACCTGTTTGCGAGAACCGTCCTTGCTGCAGCTGTAAGATGGTATAATAGCCTTTCTTTGCTTATGTCTAGCTCAAAATCTATTAGATGTAATAGATAATACTCCGGTTTTAGCTCAAACTTGGTCTGTATAATTAGCTGAGTCTGTTTATGGATTTCCACCCAGAACCTCTTCACTTTCTTGCATTGCCACCATAAGTGAAGACAAGACATTTTCTATCTAGAATGGATTTCCTGCAGGTAGTGGTTTAACCTGCTGCACTACCATGGGTGTAACCTCATTGGGTCTGCTTGTGGAGAAAGGTGAGATAAGAATATCTGAAATCAATAAAATAAGGATCTGGGCAGGAAGGAAAAGAGTCTGGGCAGTGAGGGAGGTGGGGGAGAAAGGGTCTGGGCGACAGTCTCATTGCATAATTGGTTCTCCCTTTGCTTTTGTCTTCCTTCCAGTGAGGACCCATTTTGCCTTTCTCCAGGCAAAATGTAGCTGCATAGATACTTTTGATATGCTATCCTTTTGACTTTTTATCTTTTGTACCTTCCTTAGAAGATGAGCTTAGTAAGATAATGAGCTCCAAGACCTTTTCTATCTAGAATGGATTTTCTGCAGGTAGTGTTTTAACCCGCTGCACTACCATGGGTGTATGCCGCCTTGGGTCTGTTTGTGGAGAAAGGTGGGGTAAAAATATCTGAAATCAATAAAATAGGGATCTGGGCAGGAAGGAAAAGAGTCTGGGCAGTGAGGGAGGTGGGGGAGAAAGGGTCCGGGTGACAGTCTCATTGCATGGACAAAGTGGGCTGGGCTGGATGGCCTTTGGGGACCTCTTACCCTTTTTGGATTCTAAGTTGCTATGATCCCACTTTGGATCAGTCTCCCCATTTTGTGGCCCATTTTATGCCCCCCAATTCCGAAGTGGGATTTCTTCTGGTTGAACTGCAAGTGCACACAGGGCTGGAGGCTTTGCTTGCCATGTTTGCACAAGGTTCATTGTTTGCTTTTCAGAGCATGCTCCTGGGGAGTTCAACCCAACTGAAAGACGGGCTAAGCCCTGGGATGAGGAAAGAAAATAAACCAAGGAAAGGGAAGCACTTAAAGGAAGATTGTGGGCCTAAAGGCTTCCCTCTTGGTCGCTTGGTCTTCCTCCTTATCCGGAGCATCACTCCTTCAGCCATCGGAGGGGCATGCAAACTTCCGATCTGAGCATCACCAAAGCCCTTTCCAAAGTCCCTTGCACAATGACAGGGTCCAATCACAGAACGCTTAGCTGAAGTGCTTAGTTTGGGGCAATGCAATGCTGGAAATGCATTAAGGACTGCAATGCATGTAACATTAGAAAATCTTGACCATTTCCGCTCCATTGGCAGCCACCTCTCCACAAAAGTTAACATTGACACCGAAATACAACACCGCCTGAGCTCTGCAAGTGCAGTATTCTTCCGCATGAAGCAGTTGGGCCATTCAAGGAGCATCCATAGGGAAACCAAGGTGCTTGTTGATAAAGCCATTGTCCTCCCAACCCTGCTATATGCCTGCGAAATGTGGACTATCTATAGATGTCACATGCAACTCCTGGAATGATTCCATCAGCGCTGCCTCCGGAAAATCCTGCAAATCTCTTGGGAAGACAAGCAGACAAATGTCAACGTGCTGGAAGAAGAAGCAAAGACCACCAGCATTGAAGTAATGGTCCTCCGCCATCAGCTCTGCTGGACCATCCATGTCCGAATGCCCAAAGATCACAGTCTCCCAAAGCAGTTTCTCTACTCCAAACTCAAGAATGGAAAACAGAATGTTGGTGGACAGGAAAAGAGATTGAAAGATGGGCTCAAAGCCAACCTTAAAAACTCTGGCATAGACACTGAGAACTGGGAAGCCCTGGCCCTTGAGCGCTCCTGCTAGAGGTCAGCTGTGACCAGCAGTGCTGTAGAATTTGAAGAGGCACAAATGGAGGGTGAAAGAGAGAAATGTGCCAAGAGGAAGGCACATCAAGCCAACCCTGACCGGGACCGCCTTCCACCTGGAAACTGATGCCCTCACTGCAGGAGAAAATGCAGGTCAAGAATAGGGCTTCACAGTCACCTACGGACCCACCGCATACTGCACACTGACCCTGGAGGACCATCATCCTCGGACAATGAGGGATTGCCTAAGTAAGTAAAGTATAATCCAGTTCTACAGCAGATAATCTGGGTTTTATATGGCAGTGTAGAAGGGGCCTAATAACACTGGATCAGGTCCATGTGGCATTTGGCTGCCATGGAGATGTCCCAAGCCCCTTTGGCATGGATGCAGCTCCTTCAATGGGTCTCTTCAGGTTGGACCAAACAGTTGCGTCTCCAATGTATTGTCAAAGGCTTTCATGGCTGGAATCACTGGGTTGTTGTAGGTTTTTCGGGCTATATGGCCACTAGAACAGCGGTTCTCAACCTGGGGGTCGCGACCCCTCGAGGGGTCGTTCAGCCATTTTCTGGGGGTCGCGAAGCTGCATTGGCTGGCCACGCCCCCTCCAAAGTGGCGGCTGACCCCCCTGAGCCACTGGCACTCCCACGCGCGAAGCCATCTGCCTGTCCTACAATTAAATGCTCTTTAATTGTAGGTGAACTATAAATCCCAGCAACTACAACTCCCAAATGACATAATCAATTTCCCCTCCAACCCCACCAGTATTCAAATTTGGGCATATTGGGTAACGTAAGGTAAAAGTTTTCTCCTGACATTAAGTCCAGTCGTGTCCAACTCTGGGAGTGGGTGCTCAATTTCTAGGCCAAAGAGCCAGTGTTGTCCATAGACACCTCCAAGGTCATGTGGCTGACATGACGGCATGGAGCGCTGTTGTTGGGTATTTGTGCCAAATTTGGTCCATTGAATGAAAACACATCCTGCATTTCAGATTTTTACATTATGATTCATAACAGTAACACAATTACAATTAGGAAGTAGCAATAATAATAATTTTCGCAGTTTGGGAGTGATCCTGGACTCATCGCTGAGCCTGGAGCCCCAGGTCTCGGCGGTGGTCAGGGAGCTTTTGCACAACTAAAACTTGTGCGCCAGCTGCGCCCGTACCTTGGGAAGTCTGACTTGGCCACGGTGGTCCACGCTTTGGTTACATCCCATTTAGATTACTGCAACGCTCTCTACGTGGGGTTGCCTCTGAAGACTGCCCGGAAGCTCCAACTAGTCCAACGTGCGGCAGCCAGAATGCTAACACGAGCAGGGTACAGGGAGCATACTACTCCTCTGTTGCGCCAGCTCCACTGGCTGCCAATTAGCTTCCGAGCACAATTCAAAGTGCTGGTGTTAACCTATAAAGCCCTAAACGACTCCGGCCCAGTTTACCTGTCCGAACGTATTCTCCCCTATGAACCATCTAGGTTGTTAAGATCGTCTGGAGGGGCCCTGCTCTCGGTCCCACCGGCCTCTCAGGCGCGTCTGGTGGGGACGAGGGACAGGGCCTTCTCGGTGGTGGCCCCTCGACTCTGGAACTCTCTCCCACTGGAGATCAGAACTGCCCCCTCCATTCTGTCGTTCAGAAAACGGGTGAAAACCTGGCTATGGGGTTTGGCTTTCGACGAGTGAATCAATATTTCTGTGATCGGATAGATGACGATGAATGACGGACAACGAATTCACTATGACGACTGACCATTGTTATTATGTGATTGCATTTTGCTGTTATAACGTTTAATTGAATATGTTATATGATGTTTTTAATGATTGTTTTGTGATTTTATTGTGGGAAACCGGCCTGAGTCCCCCGATAGAGGGGAGAAGTATACAAAATTGCTAAATAAATAAATAAATAAATGAATAATTTTATGGTTGGGGGTCACCACAAGGTGAGGCACTGTATTAAGGGGTCGCGGCATTAGGAAGGTTGAGAACCACTGTTCTAGAAGCATTCTCTTATGACGTTTCGCCTCCATCTATGGCAAGCATCCTCAGAAGTTGTGAGTTGCGTCTCCATCCCTCAAACATCTCTAGACATTCCTCCTGAACCAGACGCCCTCCTTTCTGGGCCTGAATTGTAGCATCACAGAGTTGGGAGAGACCACATTGGCCATCTAGTCCAACCCCATGCCTGGTTCTTGACTTCCCTTCTTTGCCTGCCTTTTGAATGTCATGAGAGGGAAAGGAAAAGGAGAGGAGGAGAAGCCGGAGGTTTTTACAGCTCGCCGCCTCAGCGAAAGCAGCACATTCCTTAAGAGAACTGGGCCATTCAAGGAGCATATTTCTGGTTGACCGCAAAGCTTTGGGAGGGCATCACCCAAGCGGGATCTGTCAGGCGTCCCACTTCAATCGCCTCCGACTCCAAAGGCGGGCATTCCCGATCCTCATGGAAAAGCCACCCTCCAACGTCAACAACAACAACAAGATGCGGCTGGGATTAATTTGGGAGCCTGAATCATCCTTCGGTGGGTGTTTTTTGGGACCCAGACGGGGACGGGCCTCTCCTCCTCCTCTTCACCCCTGAATGACCGCTGCTTCCTTCCAAAGGTTGACCGGAATCCAGGTCCTCTGCAAAAGGAGTTTTTCCTCCTCTTCCTCTCTTCCTACATTTGAGAAAAAGAAGGTGGGGGATATTGTGGCACAGAACAGACACGAGGAACACGTGGACCCCTGCCATATATATATATGTGTGTGTGCACATATACACACACACTTCCTCCAAAGAGAGGACTGATGCCTGGCAGGTCTCCATCTGAACTTGGTGGAAGGAACACTCATTCCTGCCTCTCTCGTTTTGTTTGGTTCTTTTTTCAGCCCTGAGTAATGTTTTCCCCATTCACTTCTTGGGCAATTCCTTTGGCTTTGGGTGGGAATTCCTGGGGAATTTGGTCGGCTTCCTCTTGGCCTCGGGCAGCCCTATCCGCTCGAGGGCAAACGGAGAGCAGGCACAGGTCAATGGGTCTTTGGGATTCATAGTCTGGGTGTGACTACGAACTCAAAGCTACAACTCTCAGCACTTGGTGGCACTGAGCCAGGGCAGGGAAACTGGTGTTGAAATTGGTTGTTGTAGGTTTTTCGGGCTGAATGGCCATGTTCTAGAAGCATTCTCTCCTGATGTTTTGCCTGCATCTATGGAAAGCATCCTCAGAGGTTGTGAGGACCTCACAACCTCTGAGGACCTGTGAGGATTTCACAACCTCTGATGACCTCACAACCTCTGGGACCTGTGAGGATCTCACAATCTCTTAGGACCTCACAACCTCTGGGGACCTCACAACCTCTGAGGACCTGTGAGGATCTCACAATCTCTTAGGACCTCACAACCTCTGGGGACCTGTGAGGATCTCACAATCTCTTAGGACCTCACAACCTCTGGGGACCTCACAACCTCTGAGGACCTGTGAGGATCTCACAATCTCTTAGGACCTCACAACCTCTGGGGACCTCACAACCTCTGAGGACCTGTGAGGATCTCACAATCTCTTAGGACCTCACAACCTCTGGGGACCTCACAACCTCTGAGGACCTGTGAGGATCTCACAATCTCTTAGGACCTCACAACCTCTGGGGACCTCACAACCTCTGAGGACCTGTGAGGATTTCACAACCTCTGATGACCTCACAACCTCTGGGACCTGTGAGGATCTCACAATCTCTTAGGACCTCACAACCTCTGGGGACCTCACAACCTCTGAGGACCTGTGAGGATTTCACAACCTCTGATGACCTCACAACCTCTGGGACCTGTGAGGATCTCACAATCTCTTAGGACCTCACAACCTCTGGGGACCTCACAACCTCTGAGGACCTGTGAGGATCTCACAATCTCTTAGGACCTCACAACCTCTGGGGACCTCACAACCTCTGAGGACCTGTGAGGATCTCACAATCTCTTAGGACCTCACAACCTCTGGGGACCTCACAACCTCTGAGGACCTGTGAGGATCTCACAATCTCTTAGGACCTCACAACCTCTGGGGACCTCACAACCTCCGAGGACCTGTGAGGATCTCACAATCTCTTAGGACCTCACAACCTCTGAGCAACCTCTGAGGACCTGTGAGGATCTCACAATCTCTTAGGACCTCACAACCTCTGGGGACCTCACAACCTCTGAGGACCTGTGAGGATCTCACAATCTCTTAGTACCTCATAATCTCTGGGGACCTGTGAGGACATCACAACCTCTGAGGACCTGTGAGGATCTCACAATCTCTTAGGACCTCACAACCTCTGGAGACCTGTGAGGACATCACAACCTCTGAGGACCTCACAACCTCTGAGGACCTGTGAGGACCTCACAACCTCTGAAGACCTCACAAACTTGACAAATTTGACAAATATGAATTTGATATGATATGTTGGAATGAATGGAGGAATGGAAGATGAATGTATGGATGGAGTTAATAATTTTGGAAACACCAGTATAATATTAATGCCTGCAATGTCATAGGGCTTGTTCTCTAGACCCTTGGTCATTTGAGTCGCCCTCCTCTGGACACATTCCAGCTTGTCAATATCTCTCTTGAACTGTGGTGCCCAGAATTGGACACAATATTCCAGGTAAGGTGGTCTAACCAAAGCAGAATAGAGCATGGGGAGCATGACTTCCCTGGATCTAGACACTAGGCTCCTCTTGATGCAGGCCAAAATCCCATTGGCTTTTTTTGCCGCCACATCACATTCCTGGCTCATGTTTAACTTGTTGTCCATGAGGACTCCAAGATCTTTTTCACAACTCACATTAACAGTCAGCAGCAATACATTACATCTATACTCACTAAAACCAATAAAAATTTCATACAAACCAATATAAACCAATTACTCCTTATTGCTGGTCAATGTTCGCTATCTCTTAGTTCAGAGTTTCCTTCCACATTTATCAGTCCTGCCGGTCTTATTTGTCTGGTTGTCCTTACCTAGTTAGCAGATTGCCCGAAGGCCTGGTCCCACAACCACTGTTGAACTTCATTGTGTTAGTTTTGGCCCATCATCTCTCTAATCTGTGAAGATTGTTTTGAATCCTGCTCCTGTCCTCTGGAGTATTGGCTCTCCCTCCCAATTTGGTCTCGTCTGCAAACTTGATGATCCTGCCTTCTAGCCCTTCATCTAAGTCATTAATAAAGATGTTGAACAGGACCGGGCCCAGGACGGAACCCTGCGGCACTCCGCTCGTCACTTCTTTCCAGGATGAAGAGGAAGCATTGGTGAGCACCCTCTGGGTTCGTCCATTTAACCAATTCCAGATCCACCTCACCGTAGTTTTGCCTAGCCCACATTGGACTAGTTTCCTTGCCAGAAGGTCATGGGGGACCTTGTCAAAGAAGGCCTTCCTGAAATCCAGGTACGCTACATCCACGGCATTCCCCGCATCTACCCAGCTTGTAACTCTATTGAAAAAAGAGATCAGATTAGTCTGGCATGACTTGTTTTTGATAAATCACAGTTTTGTATACCGAGCTTCTCAACCTCGTTGAGGGACTCAGCCCGGTTTACAGCCATAAAAACATATACATTCATTAAAATATCATATATCACAAATTACACATCAACTTTAAAATACACTAAATATAAAACTACAGTGGTCAGTCGTCCTATTAAGATGGATCTATATCCACTTCTATCCAGAGTCCTATGGTGTTGTTTCATTCCTCGAAGGCCTGACTCCACAGCCACGTCTTCACCCGTTTCCTAAATGTTAGGATGGATGGGGCGGTTCTGGCCTCCAGAGGGAGAGAGTTCCAGAGTCGCGGGGCCACCACCGAGAAGGCCCTGTCCCTCGTCCCCACCAGGCGCGCTTGCGAGGCTGGTGGGACCGAGAGCAGGGCCTCTCCAGATGATCTTAGTAATCTTGATGGTTCGTAGGGGAGAATACGTTCGGAGAGGTAAACAGGGCCGGAGTCGTTTAGGGCTTTATAGGTCAACACCAGCACTTTGAATTGTGCTCGGAAGCTAATCGGCAGCCAGTGGAGCTGGTGTAACAGCGGAGTGGTGTGCTTCCTGTACCCAGCACCCGTTAGTAATCTGGCTGCCGCGCGTTGTACTTGCTGCAGCTTCCGGGCAGTCTTCAGAGGCAACCCCACGTAGAGAGCGTTGCAGTAATCTAAGCGGGATGTAACCAAAGCGTGACCTACCGTGGCCAAGTCAGCCTTCCCAAGGTACGGACGCAGCTGGCACACAAGTTTTAATTGTAGAAATGCTCCCCTGACCACCGCTGAAACCTGGGGTTCCAGGCTCAGCGATGAATCCAGGAGAACCCCCCACCCCCGTCTAGTCAACTTCCCCCTTCAATTGTGGTGTCTTGCGCCTTCCCTGCCAAAGAATGCCGGTGCCTCGCCAAACTACATCTCCTAGTATTCCATTGCATTGAACCATTGTAGTTAAAGTGCTATCGGACTGCATTCATGTCACTGTGCGGATGCAACCTTGGTGGCAATGTCTGCTCTTATGCCACCGGCGGCCACTGGGTGGCGGCCTTTGTTTGTTTATTTGGGTGGCGGGTTTGCTTTGCTTTCTCCTGCAAGTCCAAGGGCAGCTCCTAAGAACATGGGGGGACCGGGCCCCCTCAATGTGGACCTGTGCATGAGGAGGGTAGACCAAACACAGCAAGGCTTGGGTATCTGCTGGTTGCAGGACTCTCCATAGGAAACAACATATTGCAGAGTTCGCCAGGTGTAGGATAGACAGGTAATCTCTGAGGATGCTTGCCATAGATGCAGGCGAAACGTCAGGAGAGAATGCCTCTAGACCATGGCCATATAGCCCGAAAAAACCTACAAGCCCTGATTCCGGCCATGAAAGCCTTTGACAATAGACAGGTGATCTGCTTTGGACTGGATTACATGACAATGTAGACCAGGCTTGGGCCAACTTTGGCCCTCCCTCCAGGTGTTTTGGACTTCAACTCCCATCATTCCTAACAGCCTACTGGCTGTTGAAGTCCAAAACATCTGGAGGGAGGGCCAAAGTTGACCCATGCCTGGTGTGGACTCATATAATCTAGATAATATGGACTATATGGCTGTGTAGAAGGGGCCAGAATCAATACTGAGTCAAATTTCCTCTCGAGGGTGGCATTCACTTCCTTGGAGGCTTCTAAGATGAGGCTGGATGGTCATCTATCAGGGGGGCTTTGGTTGTGCTTTTCCTGCATGTCAGGGGGTTGGACTACGTCATAGAATCATAGAGTTGGTAAAGAACACATGGGTCATTTAGTCTATCTCTGTATAACGCTGGAAAAGCACAATCAAAACATCCCTGACAGATGACCATCCAGTTTCTGCTTAAAAACCTCCAAGGAAGAAGCTTCCATCAGACTCTGAGGCAGAGAGTTCCACTGTTGAACAGCTTATATGCGTTGGAAGAGACCATATGGGTCATCTAGTCTAACATCGTAGAATGCTGGAAAAGCACAATAAAAACATCCCTGACAGATGATTATCCAGTTTCTGCTTAAAAGCCTCCAAGGAAGAAGCCTCCATCAGGCAGAGAGATCCCTAACAGATAACCATCCACTCTCTGCTTAAAAGCCTCCAAGGAAGAAGCTTCCACCAGACTCCAAAGCAGAGAGTCCCACTGTTGAACAGCTCATGTGAGTTGGAAGAGATCACATGGGCCATCTAGTCTAGCCCTGTACAATGCTGGAAAAGCACAATCAAAACATCCCTGACCGATGACTATCCAGTCTCCAAGGAATGAGCTTCCACCACACTCCAAGGCAGAGAGTCCCACTATTGAACAGCTCATGTGAGTTGGAAGAGACCATGTGGGCCATCTAGTCTAACCTCGTAGAATGATGTAAAAGCACAATCAAAACATCCCTGACAGATGACCATCCACTCTCTGCTTAAAAGCCTCCAAGGAAGAAGCTTCCACCAGACTCCGAGGCAGAGAGTTCCACTGTTGAACAATTCATATGATCAGGAAGTTCTTCCTAATGTTCAGGTGGAATCTCCTCTCCTGTCATTTGAACCCATGGCTCCATTGAGTCCTAGTTTCCAGGGCAGCAGATAACAAACCTCTCCTTCTTCTTTATGGCGTCCTTTCCCATATTTATAGATGGCTGTCATGTCTCCTCTCAACCTTCTCTTCTACAGGCTAAACAGATCCAACTCCTGAGGTCTCGTCCAACTCTATGGTTCTAACTCTTTGAGACACTCCTCATGGGAATTATTCATGGTCTCCAGATCTTTGATCCTTTTAGTCACCCTCTTTGGAACACCTTCCAGCTTGTCAAGATCTCTTTGGAACTGTGGTGCCCAGAACTGGACACAATGTGATTCCAGGTGAGGTCTGTCCAAAGCAGACTTTAAAGGCACCAGGACTTCTCTCAGTCTACATGGTCTCTCCCAACTCTGTGATTCTAACATTTTGCCAGGCTGAAGGAGCTCCAGGCAGCCCATGTGAGAGTGAGCACAGTCCATAACTATGCGCCAAGCACATCCATGTGCAACAAGCATCCCTGTGCCATGGTCCCACCTGTGCAACCTAGAACTGGATGGAGATGTGCCTCCAAAAATATCCCAGATGTCTATTGCAGGAACGGAGGCCAGATGGAAGACATCCACCGCTTTCCCCCTTTATCTCCTTGCTGTGACCTTTCAGGAGAAGGAACCCTTTGTCAGCTGGATGCGCCTTGCAACTCCCAACGACCGCTATCTGGGTTGGCCCCAGGCCTCCATTGAGAGGCAGAGCAAGGAGCAACATCGTGTCGCTCTTTGTGGTCCTTTTTGCAACACTGTGGCCAGGAGGTCAGTGGCGCAGCGGGTGAGGCGGCCGCCTCGTTGTGGAGGAGGCTGGAGAGCGGCCCATCGGAATGCCTCCCCTTGGCAGGGCAGAGGGAACTACGCATCCCAAGCCCAGCAGAGCCAGGCAGGAAGCAAGGAGATCTGCACGCATTATTTGCTGATACATCACACAGTCCGAGACACTTGGGAAGTGTCCGACATGTCATCCAATGCAACAGCCAGCAGAGTGATCTTGTTTGCTGTGTAGTTATCTTGTTGTGTATCAATATATAATAATGGATGGTTCCTGGGAAAAGTGAGAGCCAAATTGACAAAAAACATGGCTGTRGCTCACAAATGGAACTCTGAAAAAGGAGACAAAGGAGGGCCTGATTCTGGCAGCCCAAGAACAAGCCAATCGAACCAAGGTCATCCAAGCCAGAAATGAAAAGTCGASGACAGATCCCAAGTGTAGGCTCTGCAAGGAAGCAGGTGAAACAATAGATCMCATCCTCAGCTGCTGCAAGAAGATTGTGCAGACAGACTACAAGCAGAGGCATAACACCCTTGGTCAGATGATTCATTGGAACTTGTGCAACAAACACCATCTGCCTGCGACAAAGAACGGGTRGGATCACAAGCYGGAAAGAGTTACAGAGAATGAACACGTCAAGCTACTCTGAGACTTCYGGATTCAGACAAACAAAGTTCTGGAGCACAATACTCCTGACCTCACAATCGTGTTAAAAAACCAAGTATGGATTGTCAATGTTGCAATCCCAGGCGACAACAGGATTGTAGAGAAACAACTGGAAAAGATTACACGATATGAGGATTTAAAGATCAAACTGCAAAGACTCTGCATAAGCCAGACAAAGTGGTCCCAGTGGTGATCGGCACACTGGGTGCAGTGCCTCAAGACCTTGGCCTGCACTCAAACACAATAAACACTGACAAAGTTACTATCTGCCAGCTGCAAATGCCCACCCTACTCGGATCTGGACGTGTTATTCACCAATACATCACACAGTCCTAGACACTTGGGAAGTGTCCGACGTGTCATCCAATACAGCAGTCTGCAGAGAGATCTTGTTTGCTGTGGACTCATCTTGTTATGTATCAAATGATGATGATGATGATGATGGTCCCAATGCTGATGGGCACACTGGGTGTAGTGCCTAAAGACCTTGGCCTGCACTTAAAAACAATCGGCGCTGACAAAATTACCATTCATCAGCTACAGAAGGCTACCCTACTGGGATCTGGACGCATTATTCACCAAAACATCACACAGTCCTAGACACGTCTTGGGAAGTGTCACACGTGTGATCCAATACAACAGCCAGTGTAGTAGTTTGCTGTGTACTTATCTTCTTCCTGAGTGGACTACTACACAGCCCTTAGATTTTACTGCTCACAGCTACTCAATAAGTGTCCCCGGTGGCGCAGTGGGTTAAACCCCTGTGCTGGCAGCACTGAAGACCGACAGGTCGCAGGTTCGAATCCGGGGAGAGGCAGATGAGCTCCCTCTATCAGCTCCAGCTCCTCATGCGGGGACATGAGAGAAGCCTCCCACAAGGATGATAAAACATCAAATCATCCGGGCGTCCCCTAGGCAACGTCCTTGCAGACGGCCAATTCTCTCACACCAGAAGCGACTTGTGGTTTCTCAAATCGCTCCTGACACAATAATAATAATAATAATAATAATAATAATAATAATAATATGATATAAAGAAATAGTCCCCCCCCCTTCCAAAAAAAGGTAAAAGAATGAAGGGTGGGAAAAAGGGGAAAAAAGGAGAAGGAAAGATAGGGAAGGAAGAAAGGAGGGAAAGGGAGAAAGGGAGAAAGGTAGGGAAGGAAAGATGGAGACAGAAGAGAACAGAAAGGAAAGGGGAAAAAAGGATGAAGGAAGGGAAAGAAGGAAGGAAGAGAAAGAGTGGAAGAGAAATAAAGGAAGAATAGGAAAGGGAGGGTAAAGGAAGGAAGGAAGGAAGGAAAGAAAGAAAGAAAGAAAGAATGAATTTGGGACAGGCAAATAAATGCCCCTTAGGACCTTAGTTTCCCAACTCAGTCACCCTCCTCTCCTTGCTTCCTACATGGCTCTGTTGGGCCTGGGATGCGTAGTCCCCTCCGCCCTGCCAAGGAGAGGCATTCCAATGGGCAGAGGCGGCCCCAGGTAAAATACAGGTAAGCAAACAGTATTTTGACCCCCCCCCCAACCAAACACTGATATATATTTTCTGTTTGTCGTGGGAGTTCTGTGTGCCATATTTGGTTCAATTCCATCATTGGTGGAGTTCAGAATGCTCTTTGATTGTAGGTGAACTATACATCCCAGTAACTACAACTCGCATATGTCAAGGTCTATTTTCCTCCAAGTGCCTCAAGAGCACCTCTGGGCAAAATCAACTATATTGCAAATGCTTACTTTGCGTAATGGGTTGAGCTGCCCCGCCAATGGGCCTCTCTCTGCCCTCCTCCACAATGAAGCGGCCGCCTCACCCACGGTGCCACTGACCTCCTGGCCATAGTGTTGCAAAAAGGACCGCAAAGAGAGACAAGATGTTGCTCCCTGCTCTGCCTCTCAATGGAGGCCTGGGGCCAACCCAGATAGCGTCCGTTTGGAGTTGCAAGGCAAATCAAGTGTTCTTTCTCCTGAAAGGTCACAGCAAGGAGATAAAGGGGGGAACCAGGGGATGTCTTCCACCTTCATCCACTTCTGCAATAGGCACCTGGGATATGTTTGGAGGCACATCTACATTCAGTTCCAGGTTGTCAGAGAACCATTGTACAGGTGGGATCGTGGCACAGGGATGCTTGTTGCACATGGGTGTGTTTGGTGCACAGTTTTGGGGTGTGTGCTCACTCTCACGTGGGCCTCCTGGGCTGCCTTGCAAATGAATGCCTCACTCCAGGGGAAATGGACTCTGCTGCTCCTCCAGTGTTGGATCTCAGCCCAAATCTGAAGCCACGGAAGCAACAAATGATCCCTCTCAGGAGCAGCTGAGCCTCCCAGTTCAGACCAGTTTGTTTCCAAACAGAATTCTGAGTATTGGTGGAAATCTTTAAAGTTTAGGCCATCCAAGTTCAGACACTTGGTTCAAAAGGGGTTCAGAGGGTGCCTCCAGGCAACAAAGGCCAAGCCACCCCTATGCAGGTACCCTCACTGATTGACTTTGCAAATGTCATGGCTACCCAAATGCGAATGCAAGCTTGCTAATTGTTCTGCCACTCCAGAGGCTAAGGGTACATACGCACTATAGAATCAATTCAAAAATAGAGGGTGCCTACAAATCCTATGATTCTATAGCATTGAGGCATAGCGGTTAAAAGTGGTACCAAACTACATTAACTCTTGTGTAGATGTACCTTAGGATGGAACGGAGCAACGGGTTCCAAACTGCAAGGAAAGAGACCCCATAGAAACACGAGGAAGGACTTCCTGGCGGCCTGAGCTGTCCAGCAGTTGATTCTCTGGGTGCATCTACACTGCAGAGTTAAAGCAGCTCGACACCACTTGAACTGCTATGGCCCAATGCTATGGAAATCCTGGGAGTTGTAGCTTTGCAAGGTCTCTGCTTCTTCTACCAAAGAGTGCAGGGGCTTCACCAAACGACAACTCCTAGGATTCCATAGCACTGAGTTCAAATGAAGTCAAACTGCATTAAGTCTGCAGTGCGGATGCACCCAGGGTTTTGAAGACCCTTCTTACCGAGAGAGACCAACCAGTTTTCCTCCCTGGGAAAACCAGCTGATCCCCAACCCATCTAAAACACAGACATTGCCTTTCACCTTAAGAACAGACAAGCATCCCGAGCTCTGAGGATTATACCGTGGGAAGGAAGGAATGCCGCATTGGAGGCATTGGCTATGGCGTGAACTCACAAGTTGTCCTAATATACCTGGGGCGGGCAGTCAGCTCCTAGACCAGGGGTAGGGTAACCTTTGGGCCGTCCAGCTGTGGTGATCTCAACTCCCACAATTCCTTGAGGCTCGTGTAAGCCTTTGGGGCGAATGCCGGCCTCAAGGAATTGTGGGGGTTGAAGTCCACCACGGCTGGAGGGCCAAAGGTTCCCTACCCCTGGTCTATACCGAGAGATCACTCTGGACCGTGCTCTTGACCTACAAGAAGCACTGCCTGAACATCAAGCAAAAAGTGGGTGCTAGAAACAATATCATACAAAAGCTGACTGGCACAACCTGGGGATCACAACCAGACAGTGAAGACATCTGCCCTTGCGCTATGCTACTCTGCTGCTGAGTATGCATGCCCAGTGTGGAACACATCTCACCACACTAAAACAGTGGATGTGGCTCTTAATGAGTCATGCCGCATTATCACGGGGTGTCTGCGCCCTACACCACTGGAGAAATTACACTGCTTAGCCGGTATTGCACCACCTGACATCCGCCGGGAAGTAGCAGCCAATAGTGAAAGGACCAAGGCAGAGACATCTCCAGCTCATCCCCTGTTTGGGATCAGCCAGCACGTCAACGACTTAAATCTAGACATAGTTTTCTAAGATCTACAGAGACACTCGCTGGAACACCTCAGCAAGCGAGAGTCCAAAAGTGGCAGGCTCAAACCCAGAACCTCAACCAATGGCTGATACCAAATGAGAGACTCCCCTCTGGGCACACAGAAGACTGGGCGACTTGGAAGGCGCTGAACAGACTGCGCTCTGGCACCACGAGATGCAGAGCCAACCTTCAGAAATGGGGCTACAAAGTGGAATCCTCGACATGCGAGTGTGGAGAAGAGCAAACCACTGACCACCTGCTGCAATGCACCCTGAGCCCTGCCACATGCACAATGGAGGACCTTCTTGCAGCAACACCGGAAGCACTCCAAGTGGCCAGATACTGGTCAAAGGACATTTAACCAGCTACCAAACTCACAAGTTGTGTATTTTTCTGTTTGTTTGCTTTGTTCTGTTAGAAATGTAATATAATGGACTGGCTGCTCTGACACGACAAATAAATCCTCCCTTGCGCTTGGACCCAGGAGCCCAAGTGAGCAAAAAGAGGGACTTTGCGAACAGGGAGGGGACTAGATGTCCTCTGGGGTCCCTTCCAACGCTGCGCATCCTTGCCTCCCTCTGCCCTTCTGGCCTGTTTCTTTTGGCCCGGAGGTTGCATTCTGGACCCCGGTTCAAGGCCAGTTTAAGTTGCGATACTGCAGAGAAGAGCAGATAAGGGTGGCATTTTTCGCATACTCGCCATTCCGCTCTCTGTTGCAAACTGTTGGGACACCAGCGGCAGGCCTCTCAGGGCTCCCCTTCACACCTTCCTTTTGCAAAGGGAGGGCCGGTCAGCCGGCCGGAGGAGCCAGGGCCAAGCCGTGACTGAGTGGCGCAAGGCGTCCTGCCTGGCCTTTGGACACATCCTCTGCTCCTATCTCTGAGCAAAGAAGGCAGGAGCCACAGGGCTGGGTGGCCACCTGTCGGGAAGGCTTAGATTGTGTCTACCTGCAAGACAGGAGGTTGGACTGGATGGCCCTTAAGGGTCTCTTCCAACCCTATGATTATGCCATATTTCCGTGATTCTGTGATTTGAATGAATGCCATGTGACCCCACTCACACAGATCAATGCTCCTGGCTCCTTAATGGTTGCATTGAAGTGGGAAATCAAAGAAACATGTTTTATGCTTATACTAGCCGTCCCCTGCCATACATTGCTGTGGCCCACATGGGGGTTCTGCGTGGGAGGTTTGGCCCAATTCTATCGTTGGTGGGGTTCAGAATGTTTTATTGTAGGTGAACTATAAATTCCAACAACTACAACTCCCAAATGTCAAGGTCTATTTTCTCCAAACTCTACCAGTGTTCACATTTGGGCATATTGAGTATTTGTGCCAAGTTTGGTCCAGATCCATCATTGTTTGAGTCCACAATGTTCTCTGGATGTAGGTGAACTACAACTCTCAAACTCAAGGTCAATGCCCACCAAACCCTTCCAGTATTTTCTGTTGGTCATGGAAGTCCTGTATGCCATGTTTGGTTCAATTCCATCATTGGTGGAGTTCAGAATGCTCTTTGATTGTAGGTGAACTATAATTCCCAGCAACTACAACTCCCAAATGTCAAGGTCTATTTTCCTTAAACTCCATCTGTGTTCATATTTGGGCATATGGAATATTCATGCCAACATACATAACTAGCTGCCACAGTGCTCTCTGGATGTAGGTGAACTACAACTCCCACGCTCAAGGTTCATGCCCACCAAACACTTCCAGTATTTTCTGTTGGTCATGAGAGTTTTGTGTGCTAAGTTTGGCCTAATTCCATCATTGGTGGAGTCCAGAATGCTCTTTGATTGTAGGTGAACTATAAATCCCAGCAACTACAACTGCCAAATGACAAAATCAAATTTTATGAGTGATCATCACTCGTTGGCCACTCTTGTGTCCAAATTTGGTGTCAATTCGTCCAGTGGTTTCTGAGTTTTGTTAATCCCACAAAGAACATAACATTTTAATGTATATAGATTGTGGTATTTCTTTTACAATGTTTATGTGCTTTAATTATTCTGTAGCCTGTAACCACAAGGAGAGGCTGTTAAGGCAAATAATAGTAATAATAGTAATAATAATTGTACAGAAGTTGATTATAAATTGTATGATTTTAACTGTATTTGTGTTTAGATTGGCCGCACTAATGCTGGAGCGGCCTAACTGAGAGGAGTGCTGTAATAGATCTACCTTTTAGTCGGCTAGGCCGAAGCCTGCATAACAGTGGCTGGCATCTTGGTAGTCAAGCAGAGCAGGAGGAGGAGTCAAGCTGACTCCTGATTGGGTGTAGCAATTGGGGGAGGAGTCAGCTTAGAGAGGGAAAATAAGCTGCCTGTTTTGACAGAAAGGGGAGAAGGGTCTTAGATAGAGAGAGAGAAGGTTGTGGATTTTTAGAGAGGAAGTTACAGCAGGGATCTGACAGGAGAAGAAGAGCTTTTAGTGAGCCTCTAGGTTTGGGAATAAGGTGAAGACATTAGGCTAGAGTTTTACTACGTTGAGAGGACTAGTAAAAGAGAGTAGGGCTGGGCGGTTTCGTTTCGTTAATTCGTAATTCGTTAATAATTCGTTAATTTTTTCAATTACAAAACGATAACGAACCATTCTGGAGCAATTATTAAAAAAAACGAATTTTTAAACACGTTTTGTAAATGCTTCGTATTTCGTTATTGTATTCGTTTCGTTATTGTTCTGAGGTCATTTCGTTATTATTTCCGCATGTCTGGGCCAGTTTTATGGTTTAATTAGTGAAAAAAAATTATAATATCACACCAACAGTCAACAACAGAGGGAGAGGGAAGCTTCAGAAGGTTTTGGAGGTTTTTTAGCGTATTTCGCGGTCGCGGCCGCCATTAACGAATCGATTCGTTATTGTTTCGGAAATCGATTCGTTAATTTTTTACCATTTACGAAATTTCGTAAATATCGAACTTTTCAAAAGGAAAATTTTGTAATTATTTTAAATATCGAAACAAAAAAACCCCCCAAATACAAATCGATTTTAGAAACAAATTTTTCCGTTGTTACCCAGGCCTAAAAGAGAGCTGTGTCTTATTAAACTTAAGAGAGGTTTAAAGATACCTTATAGCCCAGTGAGTGAGGCAGACTGGAGTCTGTGCTCTAAGAGAAACTGTGTCTAAAAGTAGAACAGTTTGTTAAAGGATTTCACAGCTGTACATAGTCATTAGGCCTGGGTAACAACGCAAAAATTTGTTTCTAAAATCGATTCGTTTTTTTGGGGGGGGGTTGCATTTCGTTATTTAAAAGAATTACAAAATTTTCCTTTAAAAAAGTTAGATATTTACGAAATTTCGTAAATGTTAAAAAAATTACGAAACAATAACGAATCGATTTCGAAACAATAACGAATCGATTCGTTAATGGCGGACGCGACCGCGAAATACGCTAAAAACCTCCAAATGGGACAGGGGGAACTTCTGAAGCTTCCCTCTTCCTCTGTTGTTGACTGTTGGTGTGATATTATAATTTTTTTTCACTAATTAAACAAAAAACAACTATAAAACTTGCCCCAGACATGCGGAAATAATAACGAAACGACCTCAAAACAATAACGAAACGAATACAATATCGAAATACGAAGCATTTACAAAACGTTTTTGAAAATTCGTTTTTTTAATAATTGCTCCAGAATGGTTTGTTATCGTTTTGTAATTGAAAAAATTAACGAATTATTAACGAATTACGAATTAACGAAACGAAACCGCCCAGCCCTAGTAAAAGTTATTCTGTCAGGGGAACTGTCTGTTTAAATAATCAAGTTTATGCAACTGAGTCAAGCTTCTGTACCACTCATTTCCAACGAGTTGTTGTTAATATCAAGTTAAATAAACTCTTTCTTAGTTAACTGTTAACTGGTGTATGCCTCAATCAATTCGTTTCCCTCAGAACTAATTCCCCAAATGTGAACACTGGTGGAATTTGGGGAAAATAGACATTTGGGAGTTGTAGTTGCTGGGATTTATAGTTCACCTACAATCAAAGAGCATTCTGAACCCCACCAATGATAGAATTGGGCCAGACTTCCCACACAGAACCCCATGACCAAGAGTAAGATGTGTATGTATTGTCAAAGGCTTTCATGGCTGGAATCACTGGGTTGTTGTAGTTTTTTTGGGCTATATGGCCATGTCCTAGAGTTCTCTAGAACATGGCCATATAGCCCGAAAAAACCTACAACAACCCAGAAAATACTGTGTTTTTGATGGTTTTTGGCGACCCTTCTGACATCCCCTCGCGACCCCCGTCCAGACGTCCTGACCCCCCTTGGGGGAATTTGCACCAGGTGTAAAGTATCAACCGGTCCTTCCCCATTTTAGTTTGACCTTAGGGAAGACACTTTGTCAGTTGCCTTAGTGTTGCAACTCTGGTTGGATGCCCCAATTTAGGTTAGGGTCCCTCTAAATCCCCAGAGGGACCACAAAATCCAATAGTTGGACGTGATCCCTGCACTCCTTGGGAAGCCAGCCTGGCTGTGGCTGGATGCTCTATCTCCCTGGCCGGCCGGCCGGCCTCCCTCTCCATCCTCCCCGATGCTCCCAGCCATCGTTCTGTCCTTGACCCCCAGCTTGAAGGGAAGCAGGCTGACTTAAACATGTTTTCTTTGAGGAATCCGCTGCCTAATCCAGAGCAAACAAAACAGGCTTTCAGCAAAACCACCAGCGGCCTGAACTCCTGCCCTGGCCTTGACCGCAGGTCCTGACGCAGCCCGGCCGGCCAGCCAGCCGAGGGCGGGCTTCTCCTCCTCCGGCCTCCTCCTCTCCCCCATTATTATCTGGAGATGGAGGTGCAACCACGCACAACCTTGGAGATCCACCCCACACTTGCTTTTTCTACACATGGGTTTGCATTTTGTTTACCAAAAAAATTAACTCAAACTAGAAGGGAAAAATGGGAAACATCACAGGATGCGGCATGTTAGTTGCAGGCGAAACGTCAGGTGAAAATGCTGCTACAACACATTGGCCAAACAGTCCAGAAACTACACAACAGCAATCCAGTGATCCCAGCCATGAAAGCCTTTGACAATACATTGTTTTTGCATTATGGCAACACTAAGTGCACGGACTTCTAAGTCTGAGAGTGTGTGACTTGCCCCAGTGGGTTGTATAGTCTGAGCAGGGATTCGAGCCCAGGTTCCCATTCTAGCTGCTTTCCTCTGAGGTTGAGAGAGTGTGACTCACCCAAGTCCATGGGTGGCGCAATGGGTTAAACCCTTGTGCCGGAAGGACTGAAAGTTCAAATCCGGGGAGAGCACAGATGAGCTCCCTCTGTCAGCTCCAGCTTTCCATGGTAGGACAAGAGAGATGCTTCCCACAAGGATGGTAAAACATCTGGGCAACGTCCCCTGGGCAATGTCCTTACAGACGGCCAATTCTCTCACACCGGAAGCGACTTGCATTTTAGCAGGTCGCTACTGAAGACTAGGACGCAAGGGAACAATGGCTTCAAACTACAAGAAAGGAGATTCCACCTGAACATTAGGAAGAACTTCCTGACTATGAGAGCTGTTCAGCAGTGGAACTCTCTGCCCCAGGGTGTGGTGGAGGCTCCGTCTTTGGAAGCTTTTAAACAGAGGCTGGATGGCCATCTGTCAGGGTGATTTGAATGCAATATTCCTGCTTCTTGGCAGAATGGGGTTGGACTGGATGGCCCAGAGGTCTCTTCCAACTCTAGGATTGTATGAACTTGCGCAGAGGAAATCGATCCTCAGATGGTTAGATAGTAGTTGCAAACTCCTTCCACTAAGCACCATGCAACATGCCATGGACTTGCTTTGAATGCAATATTCCTGCTTCTTGGCAGAACAGGGTTGGACTGGATGATGGCCCAGAGGTCTCTTCCAACTCTAGGATTCTATATTGATTTGCTGCTTCCTTGGAGACTAGGACGCAATGGAACAATGGCTTCAAACTACAAGAGAGGAGATTCCATCTGAACATGAGGAAGAACTTCCTGACTGTGAGAGCTGTTCAGCAGTGGAACTCTCTGCCCTGGAGTGTGGTGGAGGCTCCTTCTTTGGAGGCTTTTAAACAGAGCAGGATGGCCATCTGTCAGGGGTGCTTTGAGTGCAATATTCCTGCTTCTTGGCCTTTGACAACACACTGGCAAGATTGGCTCTCTCCTTTTCCCTGCTGCAGAGTTGAAGGCTTATCCGAATTGAAGGCTGTCTGAATGCACAGGGGAAGGCAGGAAGAAGAAGAGAGAGAAACTGGGACCTTTTCAGTCAGTCACACGTTGGGATGACAGGGGATTAATGAATGGGGACAGTCCCTGCCGAATCGATCAGATCCATTGGACATCTGCCCTTGCACTATGCTACTCTGCTGCGGAGTATGCATGCCCAGTGTGGAACACATCTCACCACACTAAAACAGTGGATGTGGCTCTTAATGAGACATGCCGCATTATCACAGGGTGTCTGCGCCCTACACCACTGGAGAAATTACACTGCTTAGCCGGTATTGCACCACCTGACATCCGCCGGGAAGTAGCAGCCAATAGTGAAAGGACCAAGGCAGTGACATCTCCAGCTCATCTCTTGTTTGGGTATCAGCTAGTACATCAACGACTTAAATCAAATCGTTTTCTAAGATCTACAGAGACACTCGCTGGAACACCTCAGCAAGCGAGAGTCCAAAAGTGGCAGGCTCAAACCCAGAACCTCAATCAATGGCTGATACCAAATGAGAGACTCCCTCCTGGGCACACAGAGGACTGGGCGACTTGGAAGGCGCTGAACAGACTGCGCTCTGGCACCACGAGATGCAGAGCCAACCTTCAGAAATGGGGCTACAAAGTGGAATCCACGACATGCGAGTGTGGAGAAGAGCAAACCACTGACCACCTGCTGCAATGCAGCCTGAGCCCTGCCACATGCACAATGGAGGACCTTCTTGCAGCAACACCAGAGGCACTCCAAGTGGCCAGCTACTGGTCAAAGGACATTTAATAGAATACCAAGCCTGCAAACTTTGTGTTTTGTTTGTTTGTTTTTAATGCAATACAACTGTTTTGGTTCACTCCTGACACAATAAATAAATAAATACATTGGTTTGGAGGGCTTGGTTGGTGTCTTCCTGCGTGGCTGAATGCAGTTGGATTCGATAACCCTTTGGGTTCCCTTCCAATTCCGTTCTTCAGTGGTTCCAGATTTGGAGCAGACATTGATGATTAAGAGGCACAAGTCCATGGCATTCTGGAAGAGTGATGGATTCGTAATTCTCGGTTGTGATTCAGATATCCTGCTTTGGGTTGTGTAATCGCTGAAATCACCACTTTCCCCTCTCTTCAACCCTGAGTCAAATCCTCAAAATCATACAAACCACAAATGGAAAACCGAGGAAGGTCATTCATTCATTCGTTCATTCATTCATTCCCTATGCATTTCCTCCATCGTGAACCGTTACGGAGGTTCAAAAGGTTTATGGGATTCCTTCCACTCCATTAATCACACGCAGTTATGCTTGGCTTGATACAAGGCTTTCCTGTTTGACTCTGGGTTCGTCTACACACTACGGAATTAATGCGGCTGGACACCACTTTAACTTCCATGTCTCCATCCTATGGGATTCTGGAAGATGTAGTTGTGTCGCAGCTGGTTGGGAGTCAGCCACATTAAAATCACCACTGAGTTCAAAACTAGCCCAGGTTGGAGTAAGCTCCCGACCATTTGTCTAGCTTGCTGTCGACCTTTGCAGCCCAAAAGACAGTTGCATCTGTCAAGTAGGAAATTTAGGTACTGTTGCACTCCCGAACAGGAAATAGCCCCTCTGACTATAATCACACCACATGTTGAGTGAAGGTACAATCCTTTTTATTAAAGCTTAGCCAAAAAAAAGCCAGTAGAAATAAATGCTTGTAAAGATAGATAAGATTCCAAAAAGCAATAAGGCATTCAAAGGCAGCAAGATAAGACAGTGTCCAAATGTAGCAATCAAAAGCAATGTCCAAAAAGCATGAAAATACAACCCAAGGCAATGATTATCCAGACAGGAATCAAACAAGAAGCAAGAACAGACGCTGCTACTGCTAGTCACCTTGAAAGTGTAGAAAAATCCATGAAGACGAGAGTACTTGAACAGGAACTGCATGAGGCTTGTGCTTGGTTTCCAAACGATGCCTGATCTGACAAGATTCTCTAAAGGCAAACCTTAAATCCCAAAAACTGGTTTTGTTTTCCTCAGTTTTTGACCTTATGTTGAGATTAACTTCACAATTCAGCAGCAGATCAGTTGCACAACTTCAGCGCTTTCCAGTAGCTGCACAGTATTTTCAGTCAACTGCTCCCACAGCCTGCAGTCACTCTGGAACCTTTTACAGACACTTGAGCACATGCCCGGCCATTGTCAGTTTTACCATTGTCTTTCCCCCAGTCTAGATGACATTACAAACTTACCACAGCATACAGTTATATCTTGTCTTAGCAGACAGGTTCTTTTAATCAATTACATAGAGCCTTCGACGAACAACATCACAGCACAAGGAGAGAAATATACACTGTACATGACTTCCTTATATACAATTCTATACAATTACACATAGCAATCTCTGATTGGTTCCCAACTCATTGACTTAACTCAGACCCAGGATTGCATCATTCACAATCACCTGGACTAGGCCAGAACACATTCCCCAAATGATTCCCTATATACAGTTAATGCATGACTCAGCATTTCCAATAGAAGCCCATTAGCATGACTCAGCTATATTACATTACAATACATTGTAAAACCTGACAATTTTAACTGAAAAATTCTTTTGGATCTACGTAAACATTGGGCCTCCTGTCAATTCTGGCTAATCTCTAGCCGCGGACTCTGCTTATCTGACTCCTCATTAACTTTACCAGGTGTCAGACTGTTTTCCAAACTAGAATCTGGAGAGCTCACAGGTGGAGGGAGTAACCCTTCCTCCCAAGGCCTGACAGAAACATTCTCATGAGAATCTGCCCTTTGCACCGAAGCCTCTCTGTCAGTGTCTGCATGAAACTTATTGACCAAAGTGTCTCCATCTTGCACCTCAGAGTCAGTCCCAGCATCCCCCACATCAGAAGCAACAGGAGACTGATTTCCCTCCTCATTATCCCCATCAGATACAGAAACATCAGAAGACTGAAACACAATCACAGGTTCAATCACAGGCTCAGGTTTAATCACAGGCTGAGTCCCAACAGTCAGGTTGAGTCCCAACATGTTCCCACCTAAAACTCTCCAGCAGTGTGCAAAAGAATGAGGAAGTACTCTATCAGTGTCACAAGGGGATGGTGAAGCAACAGCTCCCCCAGTGGCCAGAATTCAAAGCATACCCTCATGAAGCTGGAAAGTTAAATAGCCTATGTGTATCTGTGTTCCAACTCTATGATTCTATGATTCTATATGTTGTGTGTCTATGGCATTGAGTGTTTAGAATCATAGAATCCTAGAATCCAAGAGTTGGAAGAGACCTCATGGGCCATCCAGTCCAACCCCATTCTGCCAAGAAGCAGGAATATTGCATTCAAATCACCCCTGACAGATGGCCATCTATCCTCTGTTTAAAAGCTTCCAAAGAAGGAGCCTCCACCACACTCCGGGGCAGAGAGTTCCACTGCTGAACGGCTCTCACAGTCAGGAAGTTCTTCCTCGTGTTCAGATGGAATCTCCTCTCTTGTAGTTTGAAGCCATTGTTTGCCATGTATATATGCAGTGTGATCGGCCCTGAGTCCCCTGTGGGGTGAGAAGGGCAGAACATAAATACGGTAAATAAATAAATAAGTAAATAAATAAGTAAATTGTTGTGCAAGGTCTTTTGCACAACTACAGAGTGGTTAAAGTGGATGGCCATCTGTCAGGAATGCTTGGATCATGTCTTTCTTCCCGGCAGAGTGAGGTTGGACTAATGGCCTTTGGGGGGTCCCATCTGATTCTGTGATTCTGTGAACTCTGTGGACCCATTGCACGCACTAAGCCGGCAACAGCTGATCCCTCCCACATGGATCTCTTTGCCTACAGATGGCAAGCAGATCCTTTGCTCCACGCCTGGGATCATCTGCTTTCCCGGCGTTCTTGAGATGAAAGCCCCGTGCTGTTTGCTCTTTTTCCCAGGAAAACCGATTCCACAGAACATGTTTACTATTTAGCGAGGGCCATCAATGAGGACGTCAGTTGGATTCGTCCGAAACGCACGTTCCCAGGAAGGTGGAGTGACGGCATGAGGTTCCTCAGAGGTCTTGGCCTCAATGCAGACGTCTTTAATGGCTCCCATCGTGGTCCCAACCAATGCCATATGCGTGGTGCGAACAACAAGCAGTCAAACTTTGAGATGATTATCAGGAGGAGTGACTGTAACCTCTGGAATGACGGTTCTCAATTCAGTCCTTCGACCTTCTTCCAGGAAAATGTCTTTGAGATGGTATTGATGAGGGGTACTTTTTTACTTACTTACTTACTACTTACTTACTTACTTACTTACTTAGGTGATCCCTTGTTGTCTGAGTAAGATTGTCCTCCAAGTGCGGTGTCCTGGCAGTGGATCTATAGGTGACCATGGAGCCCTGTTCTTGACCCATTGTCCTTTCACGAGGAGATGCATCTGGACTGTAAAATGGGAAGCTTCCCACTGGAGTGGAAATAATCTATCTGAAAGCCAAAACCAAGGTTACAACAACATCTATTATAGAACTCCAGTATGCTGATGACAATGTTGTCCATGCACATTCAGAAGGAGACCTACAAGCCACACTAAACACCTTTGCAGAAGCATACGAGTGGCTCGGCCTGTCATTGAACATAGAGAAAACCGAAGTCCTCTTCCAACAGTCACCAGCCAACCCCTCTCCAATGCCAGAGATACAGCTTAATGGTGTAACATTAAATTATGTTGACCGTTTCCGCCACCTTGGCAGCCACCTGGAATATTGTGTCCAATTCTGGGCACCACAATTCAAGAGATATATTGACAAGATGGAATGTGTCCAGAGGAGGATGACTAAAATGATCAAGGGTCTGGAGAACAAGCCCCATGAGGAGCGGCTTAAAGAGCTGGGCCTGTTTAGCCTGAAGAAGAGAAGGCTGAGAGGAGATATGAGAGCCGTGTATAAATATGTGAGAGGAAGCCACAGGGAGGAGGAGGGAGCAAGCTTGTTTTCTGCTTCCTTGGAGACTAGGACGCAATGGAACAATGCCTTCAAACTACAAGAGAGGAGATTCCATCTGAACATTAGGAAGAACTTCCTGACTGTGAGAGCTGTTCAGCAGTGGAACTCTCTGCCCTGGAGAGTGGTGGAGGCTCCTTCTTTGGAAGCTTTTAAACAGAGGCTGGATGGCCATCTGTCAGGGGTGCTTTGAATGCAATATTCCTGCTTCTTGGCAGAATGGGGTTGGACTGGATGATGGCCCATGAGGTCTCTTCCAACTCTAGGATTCTATTCTATGATTCTATGACCTCTCCACAAAAGTCAACATTGACACTGAAATACAACACCACCTGAGTTGTGTGAGTGCAGCATTCTTCTGAATGAAGCAGAGAGTGTTTGAGGACCAGGACATCTGTAGGGAGACCAAGGGGCTTGTTTATAGAGCTATAGTCCTCCAACCCTGCTATACACCTGCGAAACGTGGACTGTCTACAGACATCATATGCAACTCCTGGAACGATTCCATCAGCGTTGCCTCTGAAAAATCCTGCAAATCTCTTGGGAAGACAGGCAGACAAACGTCAGCGTGCTGGAAGAAGCAAAGACCACCAGCACTGAAGTGATGGTCCTTTGCCATCAACTCTGCTGGACCGGCCACGTTGTCCGGATGCCCGACCACCGTCTCCCAAAGCAGTTGCTCTATTCTAAACTCAAGAATGGAAAATGAAATGTTTGAGGACAGGAAAAGAGATTTAAAGATCGGCTCAAAGCCAACCTTAAAAACTCTGGCATAGACACTGAGAACTGGGAAGCCCTGGCCCTTGAGCGCTCCAGCTGGAGGTCAGCTGTGACCAGCAGTGCTGTAGAATTTGAAGAGGCATGAATGAGGGTGAAAGAGAGAAACCAGGAGGAAGGCGCGTCAAACCAACCCCAACCGGGACCGCCTTCCACCTGGAAACCAATGCCCTCGCTGTGGGAGAAGATGCGGGCCAAGAAGAGGGCTCCACAGCCACCTACAGACCCACCGCTAGGACACTGATCTTGGAGGATCATCATCCTTGGACAACATTCAAAATGAATGAAGTTTGACACCACTTCTGTTGCCATGTCACGATAACAGGGAATCCTGGGAGTCGTAATTTCAAAAGGGGTGCATCTAAACTTAGAATGAATGCAACTTGACACCACTTTTGTTGCCATGCCTCAATGACACGGAATCCTGGGAGTTGTAGTTTTCCAAGGTCTTTCACTCTGGCACCTCAGCAAACGACAGCTGCCAGGGTTCAGCAGTTCAATCGGCATTCATTCAAGAGTGAAGATGGACCTGTGACTGACACAGACTGTGTTCCTGGCATGGATGTGGTTATCCTTGCGCCACATGAAGACGATTAAGAGGAAGAGATTCATGGACTTGTAGACAGCTTTTTCTTCTCCAGATGTTTCCACGAAGGGCCGTTCCGAGGCCATGCTTTGGATCAGTCGGCGGCTGCTTGGAGTCGATCCCGTGGGTTCATGAACTTGAATGTTTCCCCACGAATGGGGTCAGGCTCACGCACACGCACAGCTTGCGCACAGATGCTCCGTGAGCTCAGCCTCCAACCCAGGACTCTTCCAAGTTTACAACTCTGTTTACCAAGATCCGAGATGATGCAGGCAGCGCCTCTTTGCAGGCCACTTTTCCCTGCCGTGGAGATAATACACACGATGTGATCCATGAAGGATGGATCTATGGGCCCTTCTACACTGCCATATAATCCAGATTATTAAAACAGCTTTTTTTGTCATGTCAGAAGCAACTTGAGAAACTGCAAGTCACTTCTGGTGTGAGAGAATTGTCCGTCTCCAAGGGGACGCCTGGATGTTTTTGATGTTTGCCATCCTTGTGGGAGGCTTCTCTCATGTCCTCGTATGGGGAGCTGGAGCTGACAGAGGGAGCTCATCTGTACTCTCCCCAGATTCAAACCTTGGACCTGTTATAGCTTTCATTAACAATTCTAAAGACATTATAAATATTAATGGTGATAAGGGGCATCCTTGTCTAGTCCCCTTCAATACATCAAACTCTTCTGTCGTTTGCCTATTAATACTTAATTTAGCTTTTTGTAAATCATATATTGCCTTTATTGCATTGTTGAATTTATCTCCCATATCTAATTCTTATATTAATATTTTTTTAAAAAAATCCCAGTTTAAATTATCGAAGGCCTTCTCTGCATCCAAGGCTAGTATGGCAAAATGTAAGGACCAACTTGGATCCTTCTACCACATGTGGTGGACGTGTAAAGTGGAAGTTAATTTTTGGACAAAGATACACGAAGAAACACAAAAGATTCCAAAAAGAAGTTTTGTGAAGAAACCAGAATGTTATCTATCAGGGTTTACGGATATGGATTTACAATTAAATGAACAAGAAGACAAACTTTTTTACATATATTACAACAGCCGCCAGGATTGTTTTCGCAAGAGAATGGAAACAGGAACCAACTCCACCAATAGAAGAGTGGATTGGGAAAATTAGAGAAATAAAAGATATGGACGAATTGACTTTTTTGTTGAAAAAAAACACAGGTAATATTTTAAAGAGGACAAATTGGGACCCTCTTGATAACTATCTAGAAAATTTGTAAAAAAAATTCTCTTTGAGAAGTAAAACTTTTTTATGAAAGAAAGATTATTGCCAAGAAGATGGAATGGAAGTCATTTTTTTTTTTGGTGGGAGTTTCTTTTTTATCTCCCCCCTTTTTTCCTTTTTTTCCTTCTCTTCTCTATTTCTTTACTTTCTCACTTTTCTATAGTTTATTGTTCTCACTCTTTTTGTTGTATTTTTTTTATAAAACTTAATAAAATTTCTTATAAAAACAAAAACAAAAAACCTTGGACCTGTTGGTCTTCAGTCCTGCCAGCCCACTGCGCCACCGGGGGCTCCATTAAAGCAGATAATCCACATTTTCTGCTTTGGGATGGATTATCTGAATCTACACTGCTGTATAATCCGGTTCAGAGTCGATAATCTATCTATTAGGCCTGTGCGATTTGGTTCGTTAATTCGTTAATTCGTTAATAATTCGTTAATTTTACCATTTCCGAAGCGATATTGAAACAAATCTCCAAACCCGGAAGGGTTTATAAATATCGAACCAGCAGCCCCCATAGTATTTACGAGCCTCCGCTCGTTTCGTTAATGGGGTGGAGGCTGCTGGAGTGCTGGTGCATGGGAGCCAATCCGGCGCTCCCAAGCAGTGCACCATGGGTCCGTGGCTGTCCCTTTTTGATTGGCCGGCGAGCCCTTTCAAAGCGGCTCCGCGCGGCCCGTAGCTTGCTGCAGAGGGCGAGGGAGTTTGCATTGGGTTGGCTTGGCAATGGCTGCCTGCTAGCAACGAACTGGGATTGGATTCATTCCTTGCTGCTGTGAGTGCTGCTTGCTTCATTTGCTGTCTCTTGCCTGTGTTTGGTCCACATTTGGGCCATTTTTTGGTTAATTGTCCATTTTAAAATATTTTTAATATTATTTTTTAATATTATTTTTAATATTATTTTTAATATTATTTTTTAATATTATTTTTTAATATTATTTTTTAATATTATTTTTTAATATTATTCTTAAAAAATATTCTAAAAAAGAAAAGACTCTTCTGTTGGTGTGTGCTCTCATTTGCTGTATCCTGCCTGTGTTTGGTCATTTTTTGGTTAATTTTCCATTTTAAAATATTTTTTAATATTTTTAATATTATTTTTTAATATTATTTTAATATTATTCTTAAAAAATATTCTAACAAAGAAAAGACTCTTCTGTTGGTGTGTGCTCTCATTTGCTGACTCCTGCCTGTGTTTGGTCCACATTTGGGCCATTTTTTGGTTAATTTTCCATTTTAAAATATTTTTAATATTTTTTAATATTATTTTTTAATATTATTTCGATCTAAAAATATTCTAAAAAAGAAAAGACTCTTCTGTTGGTGTGTGCTCTCATTTGCTGTCTCCTGCCTGTGTTTGGTCCACATTTGGGCCATTTTTTGGTTAATTTTCCATTTTAAATATTTTTTAATATTATTTTTAATATTATTTTAATATTATTTTTTAAAAATATCTAAAAAAGAAAAGACTCTTCTGTTGGTGTGTGCTCTCATTTGCTGTCTCCTGCCTGTGTTTGGTCCACATTTGGGCCATTTTTTGGTTAATTTTCCATTTTAAAATATTTTTTAATATTATTTTAATATTATTCTTAAGAAATACCAAAAATATTCTAAAAATTCGTTAATATTTACAAAATTTCTTAAATACCAAAACTTTTTTTTGGAAAGTTTTGTAATTATTTTAAATATCGAAACAAAAAAACACCCCAATTACAAATCGATTTTAGAAACAAATTTTTTCTTGATCAAACAGGCTACTATCTATCTATCTATCTATCTATCTATCTATCTATCTATCTATCTATCTATCTATCATCTATCTATCTATCTATCTATTATTAACCATATTTACATACTGCCTTTCTCAGCCTGAGAGCAACTCAGGATGGATTATTAGACTCTACACTGCCAGATAATCTGGGATCAGATCCTGGAACAGATTGCAGTGTAGATCCAACCTCAGAGACTTCTTTGCATCCCACTTACAACAGAGACATTAAACCTAATGTCCAAAAGTGGAAGGGCCTTCCTTCTTAGACTGCTTCTACAGTGCCATATAAAATCTAGATTATCTGCTCTGAACTGGATTATATGGCAGTGTAGTAAAGGTAAAGGTAAGGTAATGGTTTTCCCCTGACATTAAGTCCAGTAGTGTCCGACTCTGGGACTCTGGTGCTCATCTCCATTTCTAAGCCAGCATTGTCCATAGACACCTCCAAGATCATGTGGCCAGCATAACCACACTGGGACTGTAGTACCAAGACTGTGGCACAGCTGACTGGGAGTCAGCTGCATTAAGATCACTACTGACTGAAAGGTCATGAGTTCGAAGCTAGCTCAGGTCAGAGTAAGCCCCTGACCATTTGTCTAGCTTGCTGTCGACCTTTGCAGCCTGAAAGACAGTTGCCTCTGTCAAGTAGGAAATTTAGGTATTGCTTATGTGGGGAGGCTAATTCAACTAATTTACGAGGACATAAAAATCTCCAGCAAGCATGCAAAGAATGAGGAAGTACTCCATCAGTGCCACAAATGGATGGTGAAGCGACCGCTCTCCTGGTGGCCAGAATCCCTTTCTGGGTTGGAAAACCGGTTAGCCGAAGGATGTCTCCATGTCCCCGTGAGGTCCATTTAGGTCTCAACGGTGAGGCCTTTTGCTCCAGGACTCTCTATTTGGGGCATCCTTTTTGCAGCATAGAAATCTCTCCTTCGGGAGGCCAGCCTTTGCTTTATCAGATGGGAACATTTTAATTCATGTTTTGTTTTTATCGGGCGGCAGCTGCCTTGCTTTATTTTATGGCTCTTGCCGCCCTGACGTTTTTATGGCTTTTATAATTAGCTTTCCTTTTGCACACCCCCGAAATGAGTGGTGTGCCCGTGCCAAAAGGAAATGCACACACACACACACACACAGAGCGCAAAACGGAGCAGAACGTGATGGAAGACACAGTCAGTCAGACAGGCAGAGTTGGGAAAAGTTCCTTTTTGGATTCCAACTCAGCCGCCAGAGGCCCCACCTTGTGATGCAGTTCAATGAAACTACACTATATGGTCAGTGTAGATGCATATATATAATGCAGTTCAGACTGTATGGTAGGAGTCTATGGCCCTATCTACACTGCCATATAATTGAACTGCATTATATGAGTCTAAACTGTATCATATGGCAGTGTAGATGGGCCTTTGGCTGTATCTAAGCTGTTGAATAGTTGCAGTTTGATGCCTCTTCCATCTTCCAGGAGCTTGGTTTGCATTGCCCTTTAGTTGCTTGAGATAGCACCCCTTTGCTTCTTCCCCAGGGTTGCTGCAGTCTTAGCAGCACCCTAAAGTTAATTGGGTTGTTGTAGGTTTTTCCGGGTTGTATGGCCATGTTCTAGAGGGATTTTCTCCTGATGTTTCACCTGCATCTATGGCAAGCATCCTCAGAGGTAGTGAGGTCTGGAGGTCTCTTCCAACTCTTTGATTCTATGACTCTGTAACTTTTTCCGGCTTGTGATCCCACCAGTTCTTTGTCGCAGGCAGATGGTGTTTGTGGCACAAGTTCCAATGGATCATCTGAGCAACGGTGTTGTGCCTCTGCTTGGAGTCTGTCTGCGCGAACTTCTTTCAGCAGCTCAGGATGTGATCCATCGTTTCGTCTGCTTCCTTGCAGAGTCTACACTTGGAATCTGTCGTTGAATTTTCAATTCTGGTTTGGGTGGCATTGGTTCTAATGGCTTGTTCTTGGATTATTATTATTATTATTATTATTATTATTATTATTATGTTTATTTATACCCTGCTTTTTCTCTCCATAAGGAAACTCAACTTACAATTCCTTCACACTGAAGGTGTTCCTAAATTGCATTCATTCTGCAATGCAGAGGCATCCTAAAGCCATCCTATTGATTGGACTGTGGTCCACACTCTTGTTACATCCCGAATAGATTACTGCAACACACTCTACGTGGGGTTGCCTTTGAAGACTGTTCGGAAACTTCAATTAGCCCAACGGGCGGTGGCCAGATTACTCACCAGAGCATCATACAGGGAACATAACATCCCCTGTTATGTCAGCTCCACTGGCTTCTGATCCAGTTCCGAGCACAATTCAAAGTGCTGGTTTTGACCTACAAAACCCTATTCAGCTCCGGCCCAGCGTACCTGTCCGAATGAGAGGTGAGAGGAAGCCACAGGGAGGAGGGAGCAAGCTTGTTTTCTGCTTCCTTGGAGACTAGGACCGGAACAATGGCTTCAAACTACAAGAGAGGAAATTCCATCTGAACATAAGGAAGAACTTCCTGACTGTGAGAGCCGTTCAGCAGTGGAACTCTCTGCCCCGGAGTGTGGTGGAGGCTCCTTCTTTGGAAGCTTTTAACAGAGGCTGGATGGCCATCTGTCAGGGGTGATTTGAATGCAATATTCCTGCTTCTTGGCAGGGGGTTGGACTGGATGGCCCATGAGGTCTCTTCCAACTCTTTGATTCTATGATTCTATGATTCTATGATTCTATGAATGCATCTCCCTCTACGTCCCACCTCGGAGTTTGAGATCTTCTGGGGAGGCCCTGCTCTTGGCCCCGCCTCTATCACAAGTGAGATGGTGGGGACGAGGAGCAGGGCCTTCTCGGTGGTGGCCCCTCGCCTGTGGAATTCGCTTCCCGGGGAAATTAGGTCATCAACATCCCTCCTCTCTTTTAGAAGGAAACTAAAAACATGGATATGGAACCAGACCTTTGGGTAATTTGGCAGACAGGCAAAGGACAATGACAACTAGAACTGGATAGAATTATGACAATGCGGAATGAACTTACGGATTTCGAGCTTGGCGAACATTGATCACTAGTTTGGTTTTTATTAGTTGTATTGTATAATTTGATTGTTTTAATTGTTTTATAATTGTTGCTGCTATGTATTTTATCTTACTATGTGTATTGCTGGCATCGAATTGTACCTTTTGTAAGCCGCCCTGAGTCCCCCTTCGGGGGTTGAGAAGGGCGGGGTAGAAATGCTCGAAATAAAGAAAGAAATAATATTTGAGAGAACCCAAAGCCGTTCCCTTTCTCCGTCGCTCCAGTTGACCGATCTCTTTGACTCAATGGCAGGTTGAGCGAGGTTTCCTCCCACGAACTCCGTGGTTTGGTTCCCTTGAAAGCAGCGGTGAGACAGGAATCGGCTGCATGCCTCTTTCAAGACACCGTAATTGCAAGGCAAAGTCTGGCACATTTTTTTGCATCTCATTCTAAAAGAACATCAGCAAACGCTGGCACATCATAAAGAGGGAGACAGATGAAAGTTAGGAGAAAACAAACTCCCCAAAGAGGACATTTTGGAGCAAGGGAGCAAATACTTGAAGGTGGAGCAGGCATGCAAAGCATCGCCATCTTGGGAAGGAAGGAAATATGAACCCATGGCAAGTGCAAAGCTACTAGGCTTGGTTGATTAAAAAATGATTCAAAACTAATTTCGGATGTAGGGGGCGCTGTTGGCTTGATTCGGAATTGATTTCCAAATTTTTCCGAAATTTTGGAACTTTCCAAAATTTCCAAAACTTCCAAATTGCTTCGTTAATGGCTGATGCAATTGCACAATATGCAAAAAACAGATTTAGGAACTGGGTTGTTGTAAGTTTTTTTTGGGCTATCTGGCCATCTTCTAGAGGCATTCTCTCCTGATGTTTCGCCTGCATCTATGGCAAGCATCCTCAGAGGTAGTGAGGATGCTGGCCATAGATGCAGGCGAAACGTCAGGAGAGAATGCCTCTAGAACATGGCCATATAGCCTGAAAAAACCCACAAGAACTGAGTGATTCCAGCCATGAAAACCTATTTAGGAACCTTTTAGGAAGGATATTCTTGATTATTTGGGATTTGTAGTGTCTTTTGGCAAGCAACGCACAGCAAACAAAGAAAACACAGAGCAGAGAGAGGCCTTTTGTGGTTTTGGAAGGTGATTTCACAACTTTAGGAAGAATATTCTTGACTTTATGGGATTTCTAGTGTCTTTTGGCAAGCAACACACAGCAAACAAAGAAAACAAACAAAGCAGAAAGAGGCCTTTTGTGGTTTTGGAAAGTGATTTCACACCTTTAAGAAGGATATTCTTGACTTTATGGGATTTGTAGTGTCTTTTCTGGCAAGCAACAGACAGCAAACAGATTTAGGAACCTTTTAGTAAAGATATTCTTGACTATATGCGATTTGAAGTGTCTTCTGGCAAGCAGCGCACAGCAAACAAAGATAACAAATAGAGCAGAGAGAGGCCTTCCTTCCTTCCTCTCTTTTTCTTCCTTCCTTCCTTCCTTCCTTCCTTCCTTCCTTCCTCCCTTCCTTCCTCCCTCCCTCCCTCCCTCCCTTCCTTCCTTCCCTCCCTTCTCTCTCCCTCTTTCTCTCTTTTTCTCTTTCTTTCTCTCTTTCTCTTCCTTCCTTCCTTTTTCTCTTTTACTTCCTTCCTTTCTTCCTTCCTTTTTCTCTCTTTCCCTTCCTTCCTTCCTTCCTTCCTTCCTTCCTTCCTTCCTTCCTCCTCTCTCTCTCTCCTCTCTCCTCTCTCTCTCTTTTTCTCTCTTCCTTCCTCCTTCCTTCCTTCTTCCTTCCTCCTTCCTTTCTCTTCCTTCCTTCCTTCTTCCTTCCTCTCCCTCTCTCTCCTTTCCCTTCTTTCCTTCCTTCCCTTCCCTCTCTGTTTCTCTTCCTTCCTTCCTACATACCATACCTTCCTTCTCACCCCTATTCTTCCCTTCTCCTTCCTCTTTGTTTTCCTTCATTCCCTTCTTCTCCCCCTTCCTTCCTTCTTATTTGTTTTTCTCCTTCCTTCCTTCCTTCCTTCCTTCCTTCCTTCCTTCCTTCCTTCCTTCCTTCCTTTTCCTTCCTTCTCATTTCCTATCTTTCCCTTCTTTTATTTATTTGTTTGTTTCCTTTCTTTCCCTCCTCCTTTCCTTTCTTGCCCTTCTTTTTCCTTCCTTCCTCTTCCTTCTCTTTTCCATTCTTTCCCTTCCTTTTTCTCCTTCCTTCCTTCTTTCCTTCCTCTTCCTTTTCCTTTCCCTTTTTCTTTCTTTCTTTCTTTCTTTGTTTTTTCATTACTTCCTTCCTCTTTTACTTCCTTCCTTCCTTCCTTCTCCTCCCTCCCTCTCTCTCTCTTGTTTCTCTTCCTTCCTTCCTTCTTCCTTCCTCTTCTTCCTTCCTTCTTTCTTCCTTTTTCTCTCTCTCTCTTTCCCTTCCTTCCTTCCTCTCCCTCTCTCTCTGTCTCCCTCTTCTCTTCCTTCCTGCCTGCCTGCTTTCCTTCCTTCCTTCCTTCCTTCCTTCCTTCCTTCCTTCCTTCCTTCCTTTCCTTCCTTCCTTCCTTCCTTCCTTCCTCTTTCTTTCTTTCTTTCTTTTGTTTTTTCTCTTCCTCTCTTTCTCTCTTTTCCTTCCTTCTTCTCTCTCTCTCTCTCTTACCCTTTCTTTCTTTCTCTCTTTCTCCGAAGCTCTCTTGGTGGCACCACGTCCTGGCTGCGATTGGCGCCCGGGATTTAGTTCATGAGACACGGAGGCACCAGGAAACTCTTTTGGAAGGAACGCTCTTTCGTCTTCTCCTTCTCCTTCTTTTTTCATAAAAAAGGTATTTTTTTCCTATTAAGTCCAAGGATGGAAACAAATTATTTTCTGAAACCGGGAACCCTTTCAGCGTTATTTCTGGCCCTCGGCGCCTCTCCAAGTCTTTCAAGGTGGAAAAAGCCGAGGTTTCATAACCAGCGCCGGGACAGGAGGCGGAAATGTCTGGAGCCGGTGGAATTCACCTTTCGGGAGAAAAAGCAGGAGTTCTAGTTCCAGGACATAGGACACTTGCAGTTGAGATCCTGATTTCGTGTAAGGTTGTGTTATGCATCCTTTTATGATGTGTTTACCTCTTGGCCAGGCCTTTGGATTGCTATTAGGGACATCTAATCACCTCTCAACAAAAGATTGCTCCAGGCACTGCCAGGCAACCAAATGCTAATCAAGGTGGTCAGTTGAAACATTCACACCTAGCTCCAGCAGACAAGAGTCCTTTGTCTCACCCTGGTCATTCCACAGATATATAAACCCATTTTCCTAGTTCCAACAGACCTCACTACCTCTGAGGATGCTTGCCATAGATGCAGGCGAAATGTCAGGAGAGAATGCCTCTAGACCATGGCCATATAGCCCGAAAACACCTACAACAACCCAGTGATTCTGGCCATAAAAGCCTTCGACAATACAAATTCATAGTTCAATTCTATTCCACTTGGGTCAGACTTCGCCTGGAATAATCCTATGTTTACAATTCAAGAAGGATATTGACAAGCTGGAAGAAGTCCAAAGAAGGGCCACCAAAGTGGTCAGAAGTCTAGAAACTATGAATCCCTATGAGAAAAGGCTTAGGAAGTAGCGGATGTTTCATTTGGAGAAGTGACAGTTGAGAGAAGGGGACAGGAGAGCCATGTTTAAATATCAGAAAAAAGATCCCATTGAGGAGGATGGGGCGAACTATTTAACCTCAGCAGACTGAAAGCCAAAACCAAGGTTACAACAACATCTGTTATAGAACTCCAATATGCTGTTGATAACGTCATCTGTGCGCGTTCAGAAGAAGACTTACAAGCCACTCTAAACGCCTTTGCAGAAGCATACGAGTAGCTCCGCCTGTCATTGAACATGGAGAAAACCAAAATGTGATCCGAGTGAAAGGCACCAGCCAATCCTTCTCCAATGCCAGAAATACAGCTTAATGGTGTAATTTCCTATTATGGGAAGGCACATCGGAACAGCCAGGTCTTCAAGTTCTTTCTGAAGACTGCCAACGTAGGGGCCTGTCTAAGATCTTTGGGGAGGGTGTTCCAGAGTCGGGGGGCCACCACAGAAAAGGCCCTGTCTCGTGTCCCCACCAAACGTGCTTGCGACGCAGGCGGGATCACGAGCAGGGCCTCTCCAGATGACCGAAGTGAACGCGTGGGTTCGTAGACGGAGATGCAGTCACGCAGGTAGGATGGTCCCAAATCGTTCAGGGCTTTGTAGGTAAGCACCTGCACATTAAATTGGGCTCGGAAAATAAACGGCAACCAGTGGAGCTCCTTGATCAGAAGGGTTGACCTCTCTCTGTAAGAAGCGCCAGTTAACATCCTGGCCGTTGGACCAGTTGGAACTTCTGAGCCGTTTTCAAGGGCAGCCCCACGTAGTGCGCATTACAGTAGTCCAATCTAGAGGTGACCAAGGCATGGACCACCCCGGCCAGATCAGCCTTCGCGAGGTACGGTCGCAGTTGGCGCACAAGTCTCAATTGTGCGAAAGCCCAATGAAGCAGTTGGGCCATTCAAGGAGCATCCATAGGGAAACCAAGGTGCTTGTTGATAAAGCTATTGTCCTCCCAACCCTGCTATACGCCTGTGAAATGTGCACTGTCTACAGACATCAACCTTGAGACTGAAATACAACACTGCCTGAGGTCTGTGAGTGCAGCATTCTTCCAAATGAAGCAGAGAGTGTTTGAGGACCGGGACATCCATAGGGAGACCAAGGAACTTGTTGATAAAGCGATTGCCCTCCCAACCCTGCTATACGCCTGCGAAACGTGGACTGTCTACAGATGTCACACTCAACTCCTGGAATGATTGTATCAGCACTGCCTCCAGAAAATCCTGCAAATCTCTTGGGAAGAAGACAGGTGGACAAAGGTCAGTGTGCTGGAAGAAGAAGCAAAGACCACCAACACTGAAGCGATGCTCCTACACCATCAACTTCTCTGCACTGAAGGCTACATTGTCTAAATGCCCAAAGATCACCGTCTTCCAAAGCAGTTACTATACTCCCAAAAAAATAGAAAACAGACAGGAAAAGAGATTGAAAGATGGACTCAAAGCCAACCTTTAAAACTCTGGCATAGACACTGAGAATTAGGAAGCCCTGGTCCTTGAGCACAGTAACTGGAGGTCAGCTGTGACCAGCAGTGCTACGGAATTCAAAGAAGCATGAATGCAGGGCGAAAGAGAGAAATGTGCCAAGATGAATGAGGCACATCAAGCCAACCCTGAGCGGGACCACCTTCTGTCTGGAGACCAATGTCCTCACTGCGGAAGGGAGAAGATGCGGGTCAAGAATAGGGTTCCACAGCCACCTACAGACCCACCATCCTTTGATGGCCATCATCCTCGGGTTACGAGGGATCGTCTAAATAAGTAAGTAAGTAAGTTGCGTGCTTCTCCAGAGACTGGGGCACAATGGAGCAATGCAAATTGCAGGAAAAGCCATCCCACTTGAAGATGAGGAAGAACTTCCTTTATGGTAAGAGTTGTTCCTTATTGGGAAGCCATCTGCAAACCATCAATCACCTTGCTTTGAGAGCAATCTCTTCTCCAATGGGAAGAATCCTGACTAAGCCCTAGAAGGGCCACAGTGTAGGAACAAGAGATGCAAGAGATCATCCCTGGATTATCACGGGGTGTCGCATTATCACGGGGTGCCGCATTATCACGGGGTGTCTACGCCCAACACCACTGGAGAAATTACACTGCTTAGCCGGGATTGCACCACCTGACATCCGCCGGGAAGTAGCAGCCAATAGTGAAAGGACCAAGGCAGAGACATCTCCAGCTCATCCCTTGTTTGGGTATCAGCCAGCACGTCAACGACTTAAATCAAGAAATAGTTTTCTAAGATCTACAGAGACACTCGCTGGAACACCTCAGCAAGCGAGAGTCCAAAAGTGGCAGGCTCAAACCCAGAACCTTAACCAATGGCTGATACCAAATGAGAGACTCCCCCCTGGGCACACAGAGGACTGGGCGACTTGGAAGGCGCTGAACAGACTGCGCTCTGGCACCACGAGATGCAGAGCCAACCTCAAGAAATGGGGCCACAAAGTGGAATCCACGACATGCGAGTGTGGAGAAGAGCAAACCACTGACCACCTGCTGCAATGCAACCTGAGCCTGCCACATGCACAAGGGTGGACCTTCTTAGAGTAACACCAGAGGCATTCCAAGGGGCCAGATACTGGTCAAAGGACATTTAATCCACTACCAAGCTTGCAAATTCTGTGTTTTGTCTGTTTGTTTTTGCTAAAAATGTAATACAAATGTCTGGTTGCTAATGACACGATAAATAAATACTCTGCTTTGAGAGCCATCTCTTCTCCAATGGGAAGACTCCTGACCAACATGGTAAGCCCTAGAAGGGCCACAGTGTAGGAACAAGGGCTGTTTTGAGCAAGACATCATCCCTGGAAGGGTCAAAGGTGAGAAACGGCAAGGATGGGTTTCTAGACAAAGCCATGGACCAAGCCAGGACTCTGGAAGGAAAGTGATGGAAAGATTGGTCTCAAGGTGGAAATCCCTCTTGGTCCCAGCCCGGGGGGGGGGGGGGGCTCCCAGGGCGGGGCCGAAATGGCCGAGCGTTCCACAGAAGCCCTTTTTGGGGGGCCGGGGGAGGAGGAGGCAGCGGCGGAGGCTTGGATGGTGGAGGAACTGGAAGCAATTTAGGCTTGTCAAGGGACCTCCACCGCCAGCCAAATCGGCAGCTCTCTGGGCAAGCGTCCAGGCCCCGCGTAATGGGAAACAGCAGCCGCTGATAAGCAAAAGTGATCAGGATAATGAGGAGGGGGACAATGGAAGGCCTCCGGGGAGCTACCACTCTGGCAAGGCCTCCTCCACGCCTGCCCATGCCTCCTCCTCCCATCTCTTCCTGCCTCCTTCCATCCCTTCTTCCTCCTGTTTCCATTCTTTTCTTCCTCCTTAAATTTCTTTCTCCTTCCCTTCTTCTTCCTGTTTCTATCCCTTTCTTCCCTCCTTCCTCCTTCCATGTCTTTCTCCCTCCTCTTTCCATCCCTCTTCCTTCCTTCCTTCCTTCCTTCCTTCCTTCCTTCCTTCCTTCCTTCCTTCCTTCCTTCCGTTTCCATCCTTTTCTTCCTCCTTCCATCCTTTTCTCCTTCCCTTCTTCTTCCTGTTTCTATTCATCCCTCCTTCCTCCTTCCACACACATGCATGCTCTTCCTCCTCTTCCTTCCTTCCTTCCTTCCTTCCTTCCTTCCTTCCTTCCTTCCTTCCTTCCTTCCTTCCTTCCTTCCCCCTTCCCTCTTTCCTTCCTTCTTTGTGTTTCCATCCTTTTCTTCCTCCTTCCATCCCTTTCTCTTTCCCTTCTTCTTCCTGTTTCTATCCCTTTCTTCCCTCCTTCCATGGCTTTCTCTCTCCTCTTTCCTTCCTTCCTCCCTCCCTTCCTTGTGTTTCCATCCTTTTCTTCTTCCATCCCTTTCTCCTTCCCTTCTTCTTCCTGTTTCTATCCCTTTCTTCCCTCCTTCCTCCTTCCATGTATTTCTCCCTCCTCTTTCCATCCCTCTTCCAACCTTCCTTCATTCCTCCTTTTCCATCCTTTTCTTCCTCCTTCCATCCCTTTCTCCTTCCCTTCTTCTTCCTGTTTCTATCCCTTTCTTCCCTCCTTCCTCCTTCCATGTATTTCTCCCTCCTCTTTCCATCCCTCTTCCAACCTTCCTTCATTCCTCCTTTTCCATCCTTTTCTTCCTCCTTCCATCCCTTTCTCCTTCCCTTCTTCCTGTTTCTATCCCTTTCTTCCCTCCTTCCTCCTTCCATGTCTTTCTCCCTCCTCTTTCCATCCCTCTTCCTTCCTTCCTTCCTTCCTTCCTTCCTTCCTTCCTTCCTTCCTTCCTTCCTTCCGTTTCCATCCTTTTCTTCCTCCTTCCATCCTTTTCTCCTTCCCTTCTTCTTCCTGTTTCTATTCATCCCTCCTTCCTCCTTCCATGCCTTTCTCCCTCCTCTTTCCATCCCTCTTCCAACCTTCCTTTCTTCCTTCTGTTTCCATCTTTTTCTTCCTCCTTCCATCCCTTTTTCCTTCCCTTCTCCTTCCTGTTTCTATACCTTTCTTCCCTCCTTCCTCGGCTTTCTCCCTCCTCTTTCCTTCCTCTTCCTTCCTTCCTTCCTTCCTTCCTTCCTTCCTTCCTTCCTTCCTTCTTCTTTCACTCCTTCCCTCCTCCTTCCTCCTTTCTCTTTCCTTCTTCTTCCTTTTCCTCTTCCTTTCCTTTTCTCCTCCTCTTTCTTCCCTCTTCCTTCCCTTCCTTCCTTTCTTCCTTCTTCTTCCCTTCTTCCTTCCTTCCTTCCTTCCTCCCTTCCTTCTTCCTTCCCTTCCTTCCTTCCTTTTTTCCTTTTTCTTTTTTCCCCTTTTCTTCTTTCCTTCTTCTCCTTTTCTATCCTTTCTTCCCTCCTTCCTCCTTCCATGTCTTTCTCCCTCCTCTTTCCACCCCTCTTCCTCCATCCCTCCCTTCCTTGTGTTTCCATTCTTTTCTTCCCCCTTCCATCCCTTTCTCCTTCCCTTCTTCTTCCTGTTTCTATCCCTTTCTTCCCTCCTTCCATGGCTTTCTCTCTCCTCTTTCCTTCCTTCCTTCCTTCCTTCCTTCCTTCCTTCCTTCCTTCCTTCCTTCCTTCCTTTCTAAACAGAGGCTGGATGGCCATCTGTCAGGGGTGCTTTGAATGCAATATTCCTGCTTCTTGGCAGAATGGGGTTGGACTGGATGAAGGCCCAGGAGGTCTCTTCCAACTCTAGGATTCTATGATTCTATGATTCTCTCAAATGGAGTCCGAGTGACCATCTATCGGGAGGACTCTGATTGTGTCTTCCTGCCTGGCAAAGTAGGGTTGGACTGGATAGAATCATAGAATCATAGAATACTAGAGTTGGAAGAGACCTCCTGGGCCATCCAGTCCAACCCCATTCTGCCAAGAAGCAGGAATATTGCATTCAAAGCACCCATGACAGATGGCCATCCAGCCTCTGTTTAAAAGCTTCCAAAGAAGGAGCCTCCACCACACTCCGGGGCAGAGAGTTCCACTGCTGAACGGCTCTCACAGTCAGGAAGTTATAGAATCATAGAATCCTAGAATCCTAGAGTTGGAAGAGACCTCCTGGGCCATCATCCAGTCCAACCCCATTCTGCCAAGAAGCAGGAATATTGCATTCAAAGCACCCCTGACAGATGGCCATCCAGCCTCTGTTTAAAAGCTTCCAAAGAAGGAGCCTCAACCACACTCTGGGGCAGAGAGTAGCCTTTGGGGCTCCCTTCCCAACTATGTGGTTCCGCAAACCAAAGCCCCACCCTCCCGTCTCCCCCCCTCCCCCCCAGGCTGGCCTCCTTGGTGTCGGGAAAGAGTCTCAGGAGCCCAGCAGAGATAATCACACCCCTGCAAACGGGAGCCTTTCTGGGGCTGGCCTATCAGTCTGATGTGGCCGCCAATGACTTCATCTGTTATCCTTCGAGCTCCACATCTTGTTGTGAGTGGGTTTGGCACCGGGTTGGCCTTCCCTGCTCACGATTAGCGCTGTTTTCTTTAGCAAAGGCATTCGTGGCCATTGTGGGTTCATTTTTCTTCCCCTGTAATCGAGGCCGCGTGATGAATGGGCCCAGTAATCTCTTCCCCGAGTCCCTGGACATAAATCACCCGTTAATGAGGATTTGTGGCACGAGAACAGAGGAGACCAAGCAAGAAGCCCTGGAAGCGAGCGAGTGAGTGGGCACCGCCGGGGACAAGAAAGAAAAGAGGGCAGCCGGCCTACGCTTCCCCGCCTCTGGATCAGGGCTGCGCTGATAAATTCAGAACATGAGACAAGTTGGGGGAGAGCTTTATTTATAGGAGTCTTGGAAATGGCAGGACCATGCATCGCAAACACACACACACACACTGGAAACTTTCCTGAATTAGTCTTGGAGGAGCAGAAAACAAGCCTGCTCCCTCCTCAAAAGGACCTCCTTTCCAATATTGTATCATGGCTCACGTGTCCTCTTCTCTCAACCTCTTCATGACTTCTCAGCAGACCATGAAACTGGTCCTCGCTCCATCCATGTTCAACATCTACACAAATGACCAGCCACTGCCAGAAGGGACAGAGAGTTTCATCTATGCTGATGATCATGCCATTACCGCTCAAGCAAGGAGCTTTGAGATGGTTGAACAGAAGCTCTCCGAAGCTCTAGGTGGTCTAACTGCCTATTACAGGGAAAACCAGCTGATGTTGCATCCCAGTTTAAGAAACGAGACCATAAGATTAAATCCACCACACTGGGCTGTAGGAAAATCAATCCTTGTTTATTGATGAAGAATTGGTTACAAAAGAAAGGTAAATGCAAAGTCAAAAAGCCACAGAAAAACAAAGCAGTCAGTAGAATCTCTGAACTTGAGCAAAATTTCAAAAGCCATGATACAAGAACCAGGAATCTGTTAGCCTTTTACTAACCATGAACTTGAAAACTAGAAGCCTCTGGGATTACCGGCCATGAAACACAGGAATTCTGCCAAGGCACAGCCACAGTCCCAAACGTTGCTTGATCTAAAGAGACACCCGGCAGGAGGCCCCTTAAACCAAAGAAGATATTCTTTGAAACGCCCCTTGACTTTGAAGCCTGGGCCTGTCTCTCCTGTAAACGATGTGACCTTCGTAGAAACTGGGAAATATTTCTGTCTCTAACTATCTGTTCTCTTCGGTCCTCATTAAAAACCCCAGGTGGAGAGATATCACTGCTAGTGATATCACGGCTAATTTCCAAAACATTTTCCTCCAGCTGTTGAGTTTCGTTTTCATCTCCGCTGACCTCTGCATCAACAACAGATTCCACACTGTCAGGGTCAGGGAGAGCTTGCTCAGTTGGAAAAACTATCAGAGAATCCGGTTCACACAGATCAGGATCAGGCTGAAAACCAGCTGATCCCTAATCCATCTAAAACACAGACATGTGCCTTTCACCTTAAGAACAGACAAGCATCCCGAGTTCTGAGGATTATTACCTGGGAAGGAATCCCACTGGAGCATTGCAGCGCACCCAAATACCTGGGAGTCACTCTGGACCGTGCTCTGACCTACAAGAAGCACTGCCTGAACATCAAGCAAAAAGTGGGTGCTAGAAACAATATCATAGGAAAGCTGACTGGCACAACCTGGGATCACAACCAGACACAGTGAAGACATCTGCCCTTGCGCTATGCTACTCTGCTGCTGAGTACGCATGCCCAGTGTGGAACACATCTCACCACACTAAAACAGTGGATGTGGCTCTGAATGAGACATGCCGCATTATCACGGGGTGCCTGCGCCCTACACCACTGGAGAAATTACACTGCTTAGCCGGTATTGCACCACCTGACATCCGCCGGGAAGTAGCAGCCAATAGTGAAAGGACCAAGGCAGAGACATCTCTAGTTCATCCCTTGTTTGGGGTATCAGCCAGTACGTCAACGACTTAAATCAAGAAATAGTTTTCTTAGATCTACAGAGACACTCGCTGGAACACCTCAGCAAGCGAGAGTCCAAAAGTGGCAGGCTCAAACCCAGAACCTCAACCAATGGCTGATACCAAATGAGAGACTCCCCCTGGGCACACAGAGGACTGGGCGACTTCGAAGGCGCTGAACAGACTGCGTTCTGGCACAACGAGATGCAGAGCCAACCTTCAGAAATGGGGCTACAAAGTGGAATCCACGACATGCGAGTGTGGAGAAGAGCAAACCACTGACCACCTGCTGCAATGCAACCTGAGCCCTGCCACATGCACAATGGAGGACCTTCTTGCGGCAACACCAGAGGCACTCCAAGGGGCCAGCTACTGGTCAAAGGACATTTAATCAACTACCAAGTTTGCAAAATTTGTGTTTTTTTTATCTGTTTGTTTGTTTTGTTCTGTTAGAAATGTAATACAATGTTCTGGTTGCGGATGACACGATAAATAAACAAACAAATAAATAAATAAAATCCTTGTCATGTATCATGTTCCGCGGTTGATGGTTTTTGTTGGGAAAAGTATTCTGTCACGATGCCAGATCCCTGCCTTTTCAAAGGCAGAGATGAACCAAACAGAAACCCAGTTTGATGGTGGTTGATGGTGGCAGCTGGGAGTTTCTGGATTTAAGGAGCTAACCTTGGGACTGATCTTTGGGAGAAAAGTATTCTGTCACAATGCCAAGGCTCTGCCTTTTCAAAGGCAGAGATGAACCAAACAGAAACCCAGTTTGATAGTGGTTGGTGGTTGCAGCTGGGTGTTTCTGGATTTAAGGAGCTAATCTTGGGACTGATCTTTGGGAGAAAAGTATTCTGTCACAATGCCAAGGCTCTGCCTTTTCAGAGGCAGAGATGAACCAAACAGAAACCCCGTTTGATGGTGGTTGGTGGTGGCAGACCTAGAAGTTGGCGATGGAAGGGTTAATGCAAGTCTTTGTTCTAAAGGGCTGAGTAGTTTGTAGGTAACAGTTTACAAGTAAAAGCAATTGAGGGTGGAGGTCTGCAGGGGATAGGTGGCAGCTGGGTGTTTCTGGATTTAAGGGGCTAACCTTGGGACTGATCTTTGGGAGAAAGGTATTCTGTCACAATACCAAGGCTCTGCCTTTTCAGAGGCAGAGATGAATCAAACAGAAACCCAGTTTGATGGTGGTTGGTGGTGGCAGACCTGGCAGTTGGCGATAGAAAGGTTAATATAAGTCTTTGTTCTAAAGGGCTGAGTAGTTTGTAAGTAACAGTTTACAGGTGAAAGCAATTAAGAGTGGAAGCATGCAGGGGATAGGTGGCAGCTGGGTGTTAAAGAGCTAACCTTGGGACTGATCTTTGGGAGAAAAGTATTCTGTCATGATGCCAGGGCTCCGTCTTTTCAGAGGCAGAGATGAACCAAACAGAAATCCAGTTTATTGGCGAAGGCTTTCATGGCTGGAATCACTAGGTTCTTGTGGGGGTTTTCAGGCTATAGGGCCATGTTCCAGAGGCATTTCTCCTGACGTTTCGCCTGCATCTATGGCAAGCATCCTCAGAGGTAGTGAGGTATGTTGGAACTAGGAAAATGGGTTTATATATCTGTGGAATGGCTGGGGTGGGACAAAGGACTCTTGTCTGCTGGATCCGGTGAGCCTGTTTTGTTTTGAAAGTCCTTTTGTCTGCGAGAAATTGTGGGATGTTATCTGTGTCTCTGCAGCGTAGAAGGAAAGTCAGGGAGCACAGTAGATGTGCTTTCCTGGTCCTTAGTTTTTCCAATATCCGTGTGTCTTGGAACAGTTTCTCCCCGTAGAGATGTTCAATGTATTGACGAAGGCTTTCATGGCTGGAATCACTAGGTTCTGAAATCCAGTTTGTATAAAACAATTTAATTAAAACAGCACTTACTTTCTGGCTGTTTCAATAGCCCAAAACATAAAGATACATAAAGATAGCACTCAGCCACAAAATAAACAAAAACCGATAGCAAACGTCAAAGGGTCAAGTCCAATGGTCAAACGCTGAGAGTTCAATAAGCAAAGTCCAGGGATCAAAAGTCTATACCGTAGTCAAAAGCCGGTCCAGAGATTCAACGTCCCAAGATTCCAAAAGTACAGGAGACAGGTCAGGATACCAAAAATGCAACAAACCTGGGGGGAAACCAGCAGCATCTCCCCTTTTTGCATTGGATGCGGGGAAATCTCTCTCACGGCAGGCAGCAACTGCATTACCCTCCATGAACTTCGGAAAATCCCAGCTGTTTTTACTTTTGTGCATAATTTATTTGGTTAAGGGAGAGAGGCTTTTTCTGGCTTTCATCTCCTCCTTTTTTTGGCCCCGCTCTTTTCCCCTCGCCCCTTCTTTCGGTTGTTTTACTTTTGACATTTTCTTCCCCCTCCGGTCTCTCTTTCTTTGCGCGCCTTCTTCTTCTTCTTTGCAAGGCTTTGCATTCTGAAGCGTACAAATGGGCTCTGGGTCTGGATCTCTCTTCGCCTCCTCCCTTTTCTGCCCAGATTTATAGGCTTTTGAAGAGAATATTTGCTGCATCTCTGTAGCCATATGTGTTTCATTATAGACATACATATACATATCTTAAAAGTGCAGCAACATGAAAGAAGGGCAAGGATCCAGCTGATGCAAACATGGGCATGAGTTCCCTCGTAGTCTTACTTCGCTTGCCCTTCCACTTGGAAAATTCACCCAGGAACCCAGTTTTGCTCTTTCTCTACCCTCTTCTCTCAGCTTTCTCTTTGCTTTTGTGGTGCTTTATATTGGGTTGTTGTAGGTTTTTCCAGGCTATATGGCCATGTTCTAGAGGCATTCTCTCCTGACGTTTCGCCTGCATCTATGGCAAGCATCCTCAGAGGTAGTGAGGTCTGTGGGAACTAGGAAAATGGGTTTATATATCTGTGGAATGACCAGGGTGGGACAAAGGACTCTTGTCTGCTGGAGCTAGGTGTGAATGTTTTAACTGACCACCTTGATTAGCATTTAATGGCTTGGAAGTGCCTGGGGGGAATCTTTTGTTGAGAGTGATTTGATGTGCCTGATTGTTTACTCTCTGTTGTTGTGCTGTTGTAATTTTAGAGGTTTTTTAATCCTGCTAGCCAGATTTTGTTCATTTTCATGGTTTCTTCCTTTCTGTTGAAATTGTCCACATGCTTCTTGTCGATTTCAACGGCTTCTCTGTGTCGCCTGACATGGTGGTTGTGAGCGTGGTCCAGCACTTCTGTGTTCTCAAATAATATGCT
>NW_026847549.1:206123567-206140931 GCF_025583915.1 Anolis sagrei ordinatus | reverse complement strand
TTGTTTGTATGTTGTGTTTCCTCATCAGCTTCCCTATGCGGTCAGTGGTTCCCTTGATGTATGGCAGGAATAATATTTTATTTCATTAGACTGTTTCTCTAATGAAGGTGGTCAGTTGAAACATTCACACCTAGCTCCAGCAGAGAAGAGCTCTTTGCCCCACCCCAGCCATTCCACAGATATATAAACCCATTGTCCTATTTCCAACAGACCTCACTACCTCTGAGGATGCTTGCCATAGATGCAGGCAAAACGTCAGGAGAAATGCCTCTAGAACATGGCCCTATAGCCCGAAAAAACCCACAAGAACCTAGTGATTCCAGCCATGAAAGCCTTCGACAATACATAAAATAATGTTAGGAATTGTGGGAGTTGTAAGTTTGCCCATGCCTGATTTAGAATCATAGATTTGGGACCCCCAGGGAACATCTAGACCAGTCCCCTCCTGCCAGGTAAGAAAAGCATCATCAATCAATAATAATCGTAATACCAATAATAACTTTATTTTTATACCCCGCCTCCATCTCCCTGAGGGGACTCGGGGCGGCTTACAAAGGGACAAGTCCAAAAAGAAAAACCACAGATTAAAACACAGTGCAATACAGTAAAACCAAAAAACCAAATCAAAATATCAAAAACAATAAATAAACACATCATAATAACACAATACATCATAAAAGCAATCCATGGGCTATTTATTTATTTATTTATTTATCGTGTCACGAGCAACCAGACAGTTATATTACATTTTTAACAAAACAAACAAACAGACAGACAAAACACAAAGTTTGCAAGCTTGGTAGTTGATTAAATGTCCCTTGACCAGTATCTGGCCACTTGGAGTGCTGCTGGTGTTGCCGCAAGGAGGTCCTCCATTGTGCATGTGGCAGGGCTCAGGTTGCATTGCAGCAGGTGGTCAGTGGTTCGCTCTTCTCCACACTCGCATGTCGGGGATTCCACTTTGTAGCCCCATTTCTGAAGGTGCCAGAGCGCAGTCTGTTCAGTGCCTTCCAAGTCGCCCAATTTTTTGTGTGCCCAGGGGGGAGCCTCTCATTTGGTATTAGCCATTGATTGAGGTTCTGAGTTTGAGCCTGCCATTTTTGGACTCTCACTTGCTGGGGTGTCTCAGCAAGTGTCTCTGTAGATCTTAGAAAACTATTTCTTGATTTAAGTCATTGACATCCTGGCTGATACCCGAACGGGATGAGCTGGAGATGTCACTGCCTTGGTCCTTTCACTATTGGCTGCTACTTCCCGGTGGATGTCAGGTTGTGCAATACCGGCTAGACAGTGTAGTTTCTCCAGTGGTGTAGGGCGCAGACACCCCGTGATAATGCAGCATGTCTCATTAAGAGCCACATCCACTGTTTTAGCATGGTGAGATGTGTTCCACACTGGGCATACGTATTCAGCAGCAGAGTAGCATAGTGCAAGGGCAAATGGTATATAAGTAAGGTAAATAAATAAATAAATGTCTTCACTGTGTCTGGTTGTGATCCCCAGGTTGTGCCAGTCAGCTTTCGTATGATATTGTTTCTAGCACCCACGTTTTGCTTGATATTCAGGCAGTGCTTCTTGTAGGTCAGAGCACAGTCCAGAGTGATTCCCAAGTATTTGGGTGCGCTGCAATGCTCCAGTGGGATTCCTTCCCATGTAATCCTCTGAGCTCGGGATGCTTGTCTGTTCTTAAGACGAAAAGCACATATCTATGTTTTAGATAGATTAGGGATCAGCTGGTTTTCCCTGTCATAGGTAGTAAGAGCACGTAGAGCTTTGGTTCAAACATCTCAAATCTCCCTGCTTGAATGGTAATGGCACAATCATCAGCATAGATGAAACTCTCTGTCCCTTCTGGCAGTGGCTGGTCATTTGTGTAGATGTTGAACATGGATGGAGTAAGTACGCTCCCTTGAGGGAGGCCGTTCTTCTGTTTACACTGAAACAGAATCAATGGGCTGAAAAGTAAAACTATTACTACTGCTACCAGGGGCGGCTCGTCCATTACGCAAAGTAAGCGGTCGTGATATACTTTTTTTGCCAGGGGCGCAGAGGCACCTCTGTAAATGCCCCCGCCACTTGAGGAGCGCCCACTCGGCTCACAACAGCTCTAGCAGTAAGGGGGGAGCCTTGGCTTCCTTGCCTCACTGCCGGGCGATCCTCTTCCCGAAGGGGACGGGCCCTTGAGCCTCGCCTAGCCCCTCTCGTTCCTGCTCCATATCAATGATTGGTTGGGGGGGGGGGGTGTCAAAATACTGTTTGCTAACCGTTGAAAATTAGGACCTGGGCCTGGTCCTGTTCAACATCTTTATTAATGACTTAGATGAAGGGCTAGAAGGCATGATCATCAAGTTTGCAGACGACACCAAATTGGGAGGGATAGCCAATACTCCAGAGGACAGGAGCAGGATTCAAAATGATCTTGACAGATTAGAGAGATGGGCCAAAACTAACAAAATGAAGTTCAACAGTGACAAATGCAAGATACTCCACTTTGGCAGGAAAAACGAAATGCAAAGATACAAAATGGGGGACGCCTCACTCGAGAGCAGTACGTGTGAAAAGGATCTTGGAGTCCTCGTGGACAACAAGTTAAACATGAGCCAACAATGTGATGTGGCGGCAAAAAAAGCCAAGTCTAGATCTAGGGATATCATGCTACCCCTCTATTCCGCTTTGGTTAGACCACACCTGGAATATTGTGTCCAATTCTGGGCACCACAANAAAGATCTTGGAGTCCTCATGGACAACAAGTTAAACATGAGCCAACAATGTGATGTGGCGGCAAAAAGAGCCCATGGGATGTTGGCATGCATCAATAGGAGCATAGTGTCTAGATCCAGGGAAGTAATGCTCCCCATGCTCTATTCCACACCTGGAATATTGTGTCCAATTCTGGGCACCACAATTCCAGAGAGATATTGACAAGCTGGAATGTGTCCAGAGGAGGGCGACTCAAATGATCAAGGGTCTGGAGAACAAGCCCTATGAGGAGCGGCTTAAGGAGCTGGGCATGTTTAGCCTGAAGAAGAGAAGGCTGAGAGGATATATGATGAGGTCCATTTATAAATATGTGAGGGGAAGCCACAGGGAGGAGGGAGCAAGCTTATTTTCTGCTTCCTTGGAGACTAGGACGAGAAATAATGGCTTCAAACTACAAGAGAGGAGATTCCACCTGAACATGAGGAAGACCTTCCTGACTGTGAGAGCCGTTCAGCAGTGGAACTCTCTGCCCCGGAGGGAGGTGGAGGCTCCTTCTTTGGAAGCTTTGAAACAGAGGCTGGATGGCCATCTGTCAGGGGTGCTTTGAATGCAATATTCCTGCTTCTTGGCAGAATGGGGTTGGACTGGATGATGGCCCAGGAGGTCTCTTCCAACTCTTTGATTCTATGATTCTATGATAACTGGGGTCTCTTACAGGGATCGATCAACCCCCCTGTTTAAAGAGCTCCATTGTCTTCCGTCCATCTTCCGGTCCCAATTCAAGGTACAGGTTGTTACCTATAGAGCCCTAAACGGTTTGGGACCCGCCTACCTTCATGACCGTATCTCTCTCCACGAACCAGCCCGAACTCTTCGATCTTCGGGGGAGGCTCTCCTTTTGCCCTTGCCAGTTTGTCAGGCTCGCCTTGTGGGTATAAGGGAGAGAGCCTTCTCCTCTGGCCCCTCGACTCTGGAACTCATTGCCCGGAGAGATTAGGAAAACACCTACTTTAGAAACCTTTAAAAAGAGTCTCAAGACCTGGCTTTGCCGTTGCGTCTTCGGAGAGTAGTCACACAACCCTATGCTATTGCTCCCTCTGCGTTTTGTCCCAGGAGTTTCTCTCCCCCTCCCCTCCCTTGTACGTAGGTTTGTTTATCATCCCGTCTCTTCATGAATTCTCCCTAAAATTAGTTTTTCCCTCTTATCGCACCCGGAGTTTTTAAATCACTTTATGTACAAGCCACACCTAAAAACTGTCAGGCCATCAAATGCTAATCAAGGTGGCCAATGGAAACATTCACACCTCCCTCCAACAGACAAGAGTTCTTTCTCCCACCCTGGACATTATTCCACAGATATATAAAGTCCACTTGCATAGTTTCCAACAGAACTCACAACCTCTGAGGATGCCTGTCATAGATGCAGGCGAAACATCAGGAGAGAATGCTTCTAGAATATGGCCATGTTGTTGTTCATTCGTTCAGTCGTTTTCAACTCTTCATGACCTCATGGGCCAGCCCATGCCAGAGCTCCCTGTCGGCCGTCACCACCCCTAGTCGGACTTCACCACCCCCAGCTCCCTGTCAGCCGTCACCAACCCCAGCTCCCTGTCGGCTGTCACCCCCCCCAGCTCCTTCCGTTGTCACCCCCAGCTCCCTGTTGGTCGTCACCACCCCCAGCTCCCTGTCAGCCGTCATCACCCCAAAGTTCCCTGTCGGCCGTCACCACCCCCAGCTCCCTGTCGGCCGTCACCACCCCCAGCTCCCTGTCAGCTGTCACCCCCAAGTTCCCTGTCGGCCGTCACCACCCCCAGCTCCCTGTCGGCCGTCACAACCCCCAGCTCCCTGTTGGCCGTCACCCCCCAGCTCCCTGTTGGCCGTCACCACCCCCAACTCCCTCAAGGTCACTACGCCAAAGCTCCCTGTCAGCCGTCACCACCCCCAGAACATGGCCATGCAGCTCAAAAAACCTACAACAACCCAAATGAAAACAATGTGTGAATGCCTTTCAGAGTGTGAAGGTAAGGTAAAAATCTGTCAGGGGTGCTTTAATGGTGCTTTTCCTGCACGGCAGAAGGGGGTAGGACTAGATGTCCCATGTGGGCTCTTCCAACTCAATAATTCTATGGTTCTTTGTGCATTTATGGGTCTTCTCTTCTCAGCCAGGCTTGTCCTCCTGTGGGCTTTCCCCAGCTTTATCTTTCTCAGACCCTTCAACTCCACTTCCCAGAATCCAATCGTTTTACTATTCCGGATCAGGCCCCTCTCCATCTCCGGTAGCATCAAAAGCAGAGGCAGAATCTGTGCCGGACCCATTAAAGCCCCCGCCAGCCTCCCTTTCCCTCCTTTCCTCGCTCGCGTGGGCCAAAAGCGGAGAAGGCAAGCAATTAAGCTCTGTCTGGCTTCCAAAGCCCAGCCTTGGTGGAGTTTAATGGAAGAAGAAGAAGCCATGTGGTTTTTTCCTGGGGAGCGTTGTGCGCCGAGGTGTCTTCCAGACTTGCAAGGTACAGCAAACGTGGCCGTTAAAACTCACGCCGTTGGGTTTTCTCATCAGGCCCAATGCCACGGCGGCCACGTTTGCGCTGTTTTTGTTCCTTTGCAGGAAGGAGGAACGAGGCACAGAGACGGTGGACACATTCATGATGGAACCAACTGCAGATCTGTGCTGCCTTGGGCTGGTGGCAAGGCCCAATTAGGGCCGTGTCCTGGGAGCTGCAACACGCTTGCTTTCATAGCTCTGGCACGGAGTTTCCAAAGACTTGGCTTCCCCTTTGGCTTGGCTGCCAGGAACGTTTTCCAGGAGAAGGCGGCACTGGTCACAGCAGCAGGTTTGATTTGGAAAAAGAAGGCAAAATCTCCAAACTCCTGACGTTGATCCACTTGGAGGACGGCAAGTCCGAGGATCATGGAACAGGAAGAGACCTCAGTCGAGGCAGGATAGGTGCGTGATTTATAGTTTCCCTTCCAATCACGCCCTCCTTGGATACACTGCGCAATGGATGGAATGTCTCAAAGGCAAGCTAGAAAAATGAATCCATACATAGCAGAGTCCTTATCAGTTGTCAGCAGAGTGTAACTGCACTGTCTGACCTTGTGCTGCCCACTGCTTAAGAAAACCCGCTGGTTCAGTTTTCATCCAAACTCACAGTGGCTATTAATCTTGACACGTTGCTCTATGTTCCCTATCAGTCAATGGCATATACAGTGATATACTCACAACATAGGCAACAAGCTAAGATATGGAATGTGTCCAGAGGAGAGCAACTAAAATGATCAAGGGTCTGGAGAACAAGCCCTATGAGGAGCGGCTTAAGGAGCTGGGCATGTTTAGCCTGAAGAAGAGAAGGCTGAGAGGAGACATGATGAGAGCCGATGTATAAATATGTGAGAGGAAGCCACAGGGAGGAGGAGGGAGCAAGCTTCTTTCTGCTTCCCTGGAGACTAGGACGCAATGGAACCATGGCTTCAAACTACAAGAGAGGAGATTCCACCTGAACATAGGAAGAACTTCCTGACTGTGAGAGCCGTTCAGCAGTGGAACTCTCTGCCCCGGAGTGTGGTGGAGGCTCCTTCTTTGGAAGCTTTTAAACAAAGGCCGGATGGCCATCTGTCAGGGGTGATTTGAATGCAATATTCTGCTTCTTGGCAGAATGGGGTTGGACTGGATGGCCCAGGAGGTCTCTTCCAACTCTCTGATTCTATGATTCTATGATTCTATGATAACAGCAACAGATGTACGGCAAGAAATTTCCTATGGCAAGAGAAAGAACACTCGTTTGCTGCCTTCTTTTATAGCCACTGCTTGTTTGTCATCAGCCAGGGACAAAAATGAACGATGCAACCCTTCATCTTGAATGGAACTGTTGTGGTTCAGCCAGGTGGAGTTGTCTTTGCCTGCTCAGCCTTCCCACAGTGATTTGGTCCAGCTGGACCAAACTGATAAGGACAGCACTGAAGATAGTGAATTAATGCCGATTTGCTGCCGATTTGCTACCAGGCTCAATTCAAAGTGCTGGCTTTGGCCTATAAAGCCCTAAACGGTTCGGGCCCAAGCTACCTATCCGAACGTATCTCTGCCTACGAACCCACCAGGACTCTAAGATCTTCTCGGGAGGCCCTGCTCTCGATCCCTCTTGCATCACAAGCACGGCTGGCGGGGACGAGGGACAGGGCCTTCTCTGTGGTGGCCCCTCGGCTGTGGAACGCCCTTCCCATGGACATTAGATCAGCTCCTACGTTAATGGTGTTTCGAAGAAAACTAAAAACCTGGCTGTTTGAACAGGCATTCGGATAAATAGTGCAATGAATACGATTAATATAGGAACGGAATTATGGACGACGAATTGGATCACGATTCTAGTTACGAGATGTTAATGTGTTGTTATTGATGTGACATTACTTTGTATACTATGCTGTTAATGGTTTTTAAATTGTATGTTGTTATGATTGTCTTTTTTCTCTTGTTGTGAACCGTGTTGAGTCGCCTACGGGCTGAGAAACTGCGGTATACAAGCAAAGTAAACGAATAAATAAATAAATAATGAGCAGGCAAGAATGCTTAGATTGGAGGATCAGGAGGAGTTCTCGCTTAGCTAGCAAGAAAGAAGCCAAGTCTGTCAAAGGTCAGCGCAATGCCTTCATGGGTGCTAAGGGTATTTAGGTCTCTGACTGACAAAGAGAAATGGTCAGTTCAACGTGGCTCTTTCCATGCAAAGTTCTATGGATTAACCTTGGCTTTAAGCAGCACACTTTTGACTTCCTAAATCTGGGATTTTGGGTCTTGTGTTTCACTGTTTTACCATGGATTCTTGTTTGATCATTGCCTAAGGATTATGCTTCATGTTTTTGCCTCTGGATCTTTGGAACTGTATTTTTGCATTTAACTTTTGCATCTCTTACTCTATGTTTTGACTTTGCTGTTTCCTCAATAAACTACAAATTCTACAGCTCTGGTGTGGTGGTGTTGGGAGCAAGGTGAAACTACCCTGAGTTGCAACAGCTACAGACAATGCTTTTGCTGTTGCCCGTTTTTGGTCCAAAGATATTTATTTATTATTTGTTGCCTATGTTGTGAGTATATCACTGTATATCACCACCTTTTCTGTGGTGGCCCCCCGGCTGTGGAACGCCCTTCCCATGGAGGTAAGATCAGCCCCCTCGCTAATGGTGTTCCGAAGAAGATTAAAAACTTGGATGTTTGAACGGGCATTCGGTTAAACAGTGCAACCAATGTGATGATTACAGGAATTGGAAAATTGGACGACGAACTGGATCATGATTTTAGTTATGAGATGCATTGTGTTTATTAGAATCATAGAATCAAAGAGTTGGAAGAGACCTCATGGGCCATCCAGTCCAACCCCCATTCTGCCAAGAAGCAGGAATATTGCATTCAAATCACCCCTGACAGATGGCCATCCAGCCTCCGCTTAAAAGCTTCCAAAGAAGGAGCCTCCACCACACTCCGGGGCAGAGAGTTCCACTGCTGAACGGCTCTCACAGTCAGGAAGTTCTTCCTCATGTTCAGATATTGTATTTTATGCCTTTGTGGTTTTACATTGTATATTGTTGTTGATTTTATCCTTGTTGTAAACCGCGTTGAGTCGCCGGTCAGGCTGAGAAACGGCGGTATACAAGTATAAGAAATAAATAAATAAATAAATAAATAAATTTAGCTGCCTGCACACCTTCTATTTTTGTCAGTTTTATACCAATTTATGCAATGCTTTTGATACGAAATAAAATAAATGTAATGCTAAGGCGCAACACAATGGGATTCTGGGATTTGTAGTATGATGAGGCTTGTAAAACTGCAACTTCCACAAGCATTGACAGTTCAAGTGGCGTCAAACTGCATTAACTCTACAGCGTAGATGTACTTCTTCTTGAAAACGAACCCAAGTTAAGGATGGTTTTTGTGACCCTGATTCCATGGTTTGTTCCATCTTGCATTTCCTCAACAGCCCATTGTTAAAAATAGCCCTATAATTCCTCAACAGGGGCCGTGGGCTTCCCTCCTCCTTGATCCGTTCCTCTTTACTACCAAACTTTAATGGCAACCCACGGTTGTTGTGTTCTTTTTCGTTTGCAAAAATAACACCACGCTCCCGTAAAGTTTAAGAGATTGGCTCCTGTGCCGCTGTTGTTCTCTTACACGTAAAGGGGGGAAGATCTGGCTTTCAACGGAGACGATATACAGCCGGGTTTTGGAAATATTCAATTTGTGCCAATCTCCTTATTTAGAACAGCGTAAAAGTCCAGAAACGGCACCTGGCCCAAAGAAACCAGGAAGTCAAGTCAATATAATTCTCGTTCCTCTCTCCACCACTGCCCTGCATTGTGTGTGTGTTTGTGTTTGGTTTCCAAATTTGAGATGGAAAGAAGCATTGGAAACATTTCAAAATTAGGATGCGTCTACACTGTAAGCGAATGCCTTTGGGCAACACTTGAGACGCCTTGGCTCTGTGCTATGGAATTCTGGGAGTTGTAGTTTGGGGAGGCACCAACCCTCTTGGGCAGAAAAGGGTAAAGGCCTTGCGAAACTACAGCTCCCATAGTTCCTTATCATGGAGCACAACTGATCAACACACAGTCTTCACAGAGTGAGGTTCCACTGGTGGTGTAGTTTAACACAATGACCGTGGCTTCTCAGTCTGTTGCAGCCTTCTTCCGCCTTCACAGCCGTTGTAACATGTACCATGTTATCCTCCGCCTGCTCCGCCGTTGAGGTCTTTGGGTCTTCGGACTGTGCTTGGTCTGGAACCTCCCCCGCGGCCACTCCTGGGAGTGCACGACTCCAGTTGTGCCTACAGGTTCATCGGAACACGCAAGCCCCCTCACCACGACAAGGTGACAGTCCATCAAGGGGAGTTATAGAACTCCAGTATGCTGATGACAATGTCGTCTGTGCGCAAACAGTGGATGTGGCCCTTAATGAGACATGCCGCATTATTACGGGGTGTCTGTGCTCTACAACACTGGAGAAACTACACTGTCTAATTAGTATCGCACCACCTGACATCTGCCGGGAAGTAGCAGCCAATTGTGAAAGGACCAAGGCAGAGACATCTCCAGCTCATCCCCTGTTTGGGTATCAGCCAGTACGTCAATGACTTAAATCAAGAAATAGTTTTCTAAGATCTATAGAGACACTTGCTGGAACACCTCAGCAAGTGAGAGTCCAAAAGTGGCAGGCTCAAACCCAGAACCTCAATCAATGGCTGATACCAAATGAGAGCACACAGAAGACTGGGCGACTTGGAAGGCGCTGAACAGACTGCGCTCTGGCACCACGAGATGCAGAGCCAACCTCAAGAAATGGGGCCACAAAGTGGAATCCACAACATGCGAGTGGGGAGAAGAGCAAACCACTGACCACCTGCTGCAATGCAACCTGAGCCCTGCCACATGCACAATGGAGGACCTCCTTGCAGCAACACCAGAGGCACTCCAAGTGGCCAGATACTGGTCAAAGGACATTTAATCAACTACCAAACTCGCAAATTTTGTATTTTGTCTGTTTGTTTGTTTTGTTCTATTAGAAATGTAATATAAATGACTGGTTGCCCTGACACGATAAATAAAATGGGATCATTCCAGCCTGGTGTCCTTGGCAAAATTAGGAATTCCCTGATTTTGATTCCTACCAGCTGCTAGGAATTGTGGGAGTTGAAGTCCAAAACACCTGGAGGGCCCAAATTGGCCCATGCCTGGTGTAGATGCTCCCTCCCAAAAATAAACTCTCAGCTTTGCAGGGAGCAAGGCCAGTTTAGGAGTCTAACCACAATCCTTTCCTCGTTGCTTGCTTGGCCCTCTTTCTTCTTGGGTTCAGTTTCCACCCCAAGAGCTGGCAATGAGAGGCCGTGCAGCATTTTGGGCGTAACTTGAAACACTCCCAAAAAGCCAATTCAAGACCGACGTCCAAAATAACCCTTCCTCCTCCTCCTCCTCTTGCCCTCCTCTTGCCCTCGGATCCCTTGACCAAGACGGGCTTTCCATCTGTTTGGGTTCTGACGGAGCCAGGCGCTGTTGATTTTCTTCCTGGGTTGCTTTCCATGGGAAATGTGTGTCATGATGTTCCTCAAGAGCTCTGGCCTGTGGATGGGAGGAAGAGGAGGAGAAGGGAAAAGGAGTGGGCGGAGGAGGTCGTCCCCCTTTCCCCTTGCGTCAGGACATCTGGGCTCCGCTTCAGCTGCATCATAGGCTTTGGTCACCACTGGAAAGCCACGGTTGGCATCTGGCAAGGCGCTTTGCAAGACATCTGGAAGAAAAGTAACACTGCAGGAGGACTCGAATAAGGAGATTTACATCACTCCAAAGGGGTGACAACAAAGGCACTGAAAGCTGTTGGTTCAATTAGAGGGGTGTGCATTTCAAGGGAAGGAACAGGCAAAGCCACCTCTGAGGGTCCCTTGCCCATGGAAACCCTATTGGAAATGCATGGGGTTGCCTTCAGTCCATACGTTAGCAAAGGCAACCAAGTGTATGCATGGACTTCCAAATCTCCTCTGGACTTAGGGCCACCTCATGGATTTTGCACACATGCAATCAGAATAAGGCACTAGATCAGTTGTTCCCAACCTTTTTTTTGACCAGGGACCACTTTGATCGGGAACCACTTTGACCAAGGACCACTTGACCAAGGACCACTTGACTGGGGACCACTTGACCGGGGACCACTTGACCGGGGACCACTTGACCGGGGACCACTTGACTGGGGACCACTTTGATCAGGGACCACTTTGACGGCGATCACTTTGACCAAGGACCACTTGACCAGGGACCACTTGATCCAGGGACCATTACCCCACTTTGACCCGGGACCACTTGACCAGGGACCACTTGGACCAGGAACCATTTGACCAGGGACCACTTTGACCAGGGACCACTTGACCAGGGACCACTTGGACCAGGAACCATTTGACCAGGGACCACTTTGACCAGGGACCACTTGACCAGGGACCACTTGGACCAGGAACCATTTGACCAGGGACCACTTTGACCAGGGACCACTTGACCAGGGACCACTTGGACCAGGGGCCACATTGACCAGAGAGCACTGTGACCAGGGAGCACTTGACCAGGGATCACTTGGACCAGGGACCATTTTGACCAGGGACCACTTGACCAGGGGCCACTTGACGAGGAACCACTTGGACCAGGGGCCACATTGACCAGAGAGCACTGTGACCAGGGAGCACTTGACCAGGGATCACTTGGACCAGGGACCATTTTGACCAGGGACCACTTGACCAGGGGCCACTTGACGAGGGACCACTTGACCAGGGACCACTTTGACCAGGGACCACTTGACCAGGGATCACTTTGACCAGGGACCACTTTGACCAGGGACCACTTTGACCAGGGACCACTTTGACCAGGGACCACTTTGACCAGGGACCACTTTGACCAGGGAACACTTGACCAAGGACCACTTAATCAAGGACCACTTTGATCAGGGACCACTTGACTGGGAACCACTTGATTGGGGACCACTTGACCGGGCACCACTTTTACCAGGGACCACTTTGACCACGGACCACTTTGATCACGGACCACTTCGTCCATGGGCCACTTTGACCATGGACCACTTCTTGGCAGAAAGGGGTTGGGCTGGATGGCCCATGAGGTCTTTTCCAACTCAATAATTCTACGATTCTGGTTCACATGTACTAGATGTGCCCTTAGTTACCTATTGACTTTTGTACTTCCTGGAGGAAAAATTCTAGAACCTTAGAACTGGAAGTGTGCAGGTACAGCTGTACCAGGAGCTCCAATTTTGTTTGCTTTGCATTGAATGTTTGTTGTAGTCCTAAGTTTCAGGGACTCTGCAGATAGGTGGCTTCTTTTGGCTGCAATCATAGGGCAAGCCACCTGTCAATTATGGTTAGGTTCCCTGGTCCCGCCTCCTTTTGAGTTTTGGAGGGAATAGGAGCCAGTTTGGGTTCAGTCCACACAGAGAAGCTTTCATGCAGGACATAATACCAAGAGCTCCTGTAGAAAGCTTCGTCTTCTACAGCTTGGCCGGGGAGAAAGGTCCCATAGCTTGGCCGAGGATTATACAGCCTTACAGCTCCTTCGCTGAGGGACTTCAGTCAGCCATCACCGAAGCCTGAATTCCTTCTTTTTTCCCCTGGAAGTCTACAAAGCTCTGCTTGGTAAGGGTCACTCGCGGAAGCCAGAAGCAGTTGGTACCGGGTGCAGGGGCTCCACGCCAACAGAGGCAAAGACAGACTGCCCAGATTAGAAGTTAAGGATTTCCCCATTAGTTAATGTACAGTTTATGAAGATAGTGCCTGTTTCCTGTGGACAAGATTGAGAGAGAGCCAATAGACTATTAAGAAAGCCTCAAAGTACCTGTTTGTTTTCAATAATAAAGAACTTTGTTGAACCTTTAAGCAATCTAAAGACTCTGTTTTAAGGAAATCCAAAGGCCTTTAATCTGAGGCAGCCCCGGCGTCCCGTTGGGCACACAGAATTTATGTCCTGTCTACAGTTTTATGCACAGGCCCAGCGTGCGACAGCACAGGGTATTTCTCCTTTCAAAGTGCCCTAGTCCCGCCCCTTCTTTCAGCCAGGCAGGAAAACACAATCCAAGCCCTCCCGACAGATGGCCATCCAGCCTCTGCTTAAAAGCCTCCAGGGAAGGACACTCCACCGGACTCCCAGGCAGAAGCCTCTTCCCCTGTTGGGCATCTGCCTGCCAGGAAGACCTTCCTCTGGTTTAGGTGGGTCCCTCTTGCTGGATTCCATTCCTCTGAGCCTCCCATCACTTTGGTTTACTTTCACTTTTCCTTCCAATTAGTTGTGCGGAACCCGCCGCAAATGGAGTGTCGGGTGAAGCCACGGCTTGGCTTGCCTCAACTTTTCAACCCTTTGTTCTGGTTCCTTTTTCTCTCTCCTCCTGGAAATTGCAGGAAATGACTGGGTTTAATTTTCCAAATGGTCTATGAAAAACTACAGCCTTTCCCTTTCCATAACTCCATAATACCTGATCTTTCGGAATTTTCCTAGTTTGCAATAAGCATTAGTCCTAGGAAGCGCCCAGTGAAAACAGGAGGAGAAAAATCGGAACCAAACCCAAGCAACACTAGTGGGTATTTATGCTAAGATATGGAATAAAGCCTGCCCTCTGTATCCATGGATTCCCACTATCCACACCTTGAAAACGTCCCTAAAAGCAAACGTTGGTTTTTCCATTTGATAGATTTCCATTTTGTGGCGCTGAGGTGAGCAGCATCTGCAGATTTTGCTCTTGGGAAAGGCGAATCCCACAGAGAATTAGGTACCAACAACAATTGGGTACTGTAGGGAGACCAAGGTGCTTGTCTATAAAGCCAATGTCCTCCCAACCCTGCTCTATGCCTGCGAAACGTGGACTGTCTACAGACGTCACATGCAACTCCTGGAACGATTCCATCAGCGTTGCTTCTGAAAAATTCTGCAAACATCTTGGGAAGACAAGCAGACAAAAGGTCTTCTTCTGAATGTGCACAGACGACATGGTCATCAACCCTGCTCTACGTCTGCAAAACGTGGACTGTCTACAGACGTCACATGCAACTCCTGGAATGATTCCATCAGCATTGCCTCCAGAAAATCCTGCAAATATCTTGGGAAGACAAGCAGACAAAAGGTCTTCTTCTGAATGCGCACAGACGACACGGTCATCAACCCTGCTCTACGTCTGCGAAACGTGGATTGTCTACAGACGTCACATGCAACTCCTGGAATGATTCCACCAGCGTTGCCTCTGGAAAATTCTGCAAATATCTTGGGAAGACAAGCAGACAAAAGGTCTTCTTCTGAATGCGCAGAGATGGCATGGTCATCAATCCTGCTATATGCCTGTGAAACGTGGACTGTCTACAGACATCACATGCAACTCCTGGAATGATTCCATCAGTGTTGCCTCTGGAAAATCCTGCAAATCTCTTGGGAAGACAAGCAGACAAAAGGTCTTCTTCTGAATGCGCACAGATGACATGGTCATCAACCCTGCTCTACGCCTGTGAAACGTGGACTGTCTACAGATGTCACATGCAACTCCTGGAACGATTCCATCAGCATTGCCTCTGGAAAATCCTACAAATATCTTGGGAAGACAAGCACACAAAAGGTCTTCTTCTGAATGCACACAGATGACATGGTCATCAACTGGTGTTCAAATCTGGGCATATTGATTATTTGTGCCAAGTTTGGTCCAGATCCATCATTGTCTGAGTCCATAGTGCTTTCTGGATGTAGGTGAACTGCAACTCCCAAACTCAAGGTCAACGCCCACCAAACCCTTCCAGTATTTTCTGTTGTTCATGGGAGTTCTGTGTGCCAAGTCTGGTTCAATTCTATCATAAGTGGAGTTGAGAATGCTCTTTGATTGTAGGTGAACTATAAATCCCTGCAATTACAACTCCCAAATGTCAAGGCCTATTTCCCCCAAACTCTACTGGTATTCAAACCTGGGCATATTGCGTATTCATGCCAAGTTTGGTCCAGATTGATCATTGTCTGAGTCCACAGTGCTCTCTGGATGTAGGTGAACTACAACTCCCAAACTCAAGGTCAATACCCACCAAACCCTTCCAGTATTTTCTGTTGGTCATGGGAGTTCTGTGTGCCAAGTCTGGTTCAATTCTATCGTTGGTAGAATTGAGAATGTTCTTTGATTGTAGGTGGACTATAAATCCAAGCAACTACAACTCCCAAATGTCAAGGTCTGTTTTCCCCAAACCCCACCAGTGTTCACATTTGGGCATATTGAGTATTTGTGCCAAGTTTGGTCCAGATCCATCATTGTTTGAGTCCATAGTGCAGTGTTTCTCAACCTTCCTAATGCCGCAACCCCTTAGTACAGGTTCTCACGTTGTGGTGACCCCCCAACCATAATGTTATTTTCGTTGCTACTTCTTTAATTTTGCTGCTGTTATGAATTGTGATATAAATATCTGATATGCAGGATGTATTTTCATTTACTGGACCAAATTTGGCCTCACTTTCCATGTCCAGGGAAGAGACCCCTTTGAAAAGGACAAAGTGCGTCTACACTGCACTTTGGCCCCACTTGAACTGCCATGGCTCCATGCTATGGAATCCTGGGAGGCTTTTAGATAGCTGCCAAATGCAGGTGCCACACTAAAACTACAACTCTCAGAATTCAGCCCTGACAGTTCAAGTGAGGTCAAACTGCATTCATTCTACCGTGTAGATGTATCTTTGGATGCAGGAGAAGATGGGAGCCAAGCCATTCCTCCAGACGCAAACGGCAGAGGGCAGCGGAGATACACACCCTCACATATGGAATATGGAAACTTTTGAAAAATCATTTTTTTGTCATAACAGAAAGAAAGGGGAAAGGGGGGGTGTTGCATCTGCTTGATATTTATGGTGTGCGAGGCCTGAGCAGCGGGTGGGGAGGCCCCAAAATGGAACATGCTCTTGAACCACGTCGCGAATCTTGCAAGGAAGAGGTGTTGCCTTGAATGAGACACCTCCGCCCCAGGAACGCATCCCCAAAGCCGAAGGTGCAGCTCAAGCAACACGCGGTTTCCTGCAAACATTTGGGGTTCGATAGATAGACAGATAGATAGATAGATAGATAGATAGATAGATAGATAGATAGATGATAGATAGATAGATAGATAGATAGATAGATAGATAGATAGATGATAGATAGATAGATAGATAGATAGATATGGAAGCCGATGAATGAACACAACATGCAAACAATCTACAGAGCCACAAACGAAAATCCAACAAATGCTCTGTTCAGCAAAGGACAAGAGGGATCCTCCAACTACTTTAGGAGTCATAGAATCCTAGAATCCTAGAGTTGGAAGAGACCTCATGGGCATCCAGTCCAACCCCATTCTGCCAAGAAGCAGGAATATTGCATTCAAAGCACCCCTGACAGATGGCCATCCAGCCTCTGCTTAAAAGCTTCCAAAGAAGGAGCCTCCACCACACTCCGGGGCAGAGAGTTCCACTGCTGAACGGCTCTCACAGTCAGGAAGTTCTTCCTCGTGTTCAGATGGAATCTCCTCTCTTGTAGTTTGAAGCCATTCCTCCATTGCGTCCTAGTCTCCAAGGAAGCAGAAAACAAGCTTGCTCCCTCCTCCCTGTGGCTTCCTCTCACATATTTATACATGGCTATCATATCTCCTCTCAGCCTTCTCTTCTTCAGGCTAACATGCCCAGCTCCTTAAGCCGCTCTTCATAGGGCTTGTTCTCCAGACCCTGGATCCTTTTAGTCGCCATCCTCTGGACACATTCCAGAGGAATATAGGCCTGGGCAATGCATGGTTCTAAAGTACTTACAAAACTAAATTTCTGGTGGTGAAAATTTCAGAACTCTAACAAAACTCTCAAAATTTCATTATAAATGGCAGTTCCTAATTGGTTCTGTCATAAAAATCACCAATAATGAAATAATAATTAAATTTTGAAAGTTTTGTTAGAGTTCTGAAATTTTCACCACCAGAACTTTAGTTTTGTAAGTACTTTAGAACCACTTAGAACCATGCCTTGAACGGGCCTAATAAATATATCATTTTAAACAGGTTAAATCTATATAAATAAAAATGTAATGTTCATTTGTGGGATTAACAGAACTCAAAAACCACTGGACGAATTGACATCAAATTTGGACACAAGACACCTAACAACCC
>NW_026847549.1:206111379-206123111 GCF_025583915.1 Anolis sagrei ordinatus | reverse complement strand
GCCTTCTCTTCTTCAGGCTAGACATGCCCAGCTCCTTAAGCCGCTCCTCATAGGGCTTGTTCTCCAGACCCTGGATCCTTTTAGTCGCCATCCTCTGGACACATTCCAGAGGAATATAGGCCTGGGCAATGCATGGTTCTAAAGTACTTATAAAACTAAATTTCTGGTGGTGAAAATTTCAGAACTCTAACAAAACCCTCAAAATTTCATTATAAATGGCAGTTCCTAATTGGTTCTGTCATAAAAATCACCAATAATGAAATAATAATTAAATTTCGAAAGTTTGGTTAGAGTTCTGAAATTTTCACCACCAGAACTTGAGTTTTGTAAGTACTTTAGAACCACTTAGAACCATGCATTGCTCAGGCCTAATAAATATAATCATTTAAAACAGGTTAAATATATATAAATAAAAATGTAATGTTCGTTTGTGGGATTAACAGAACTCAAAAACCACTGGACAAATTGACATCAAATTTGGACACAAGACACCTAACAACCCAATGTATGTCAGTTCTGCTGACTGTGAGAGCCGTTCAGCAGAGGAACTCTCTGCTCCGGAGTGTGGTGGAGGCTCCTTCTTTGGAGGCTTTGAAGCAGAGGCTGGATGGCCATCTGTCAGGGGTGATTTGAATGCAATATTCCTGCTTCTTGGCAGAATGGGGTTGGACTGGATGATGGCCCAGGAGGTCTCTTCCAACTCTTGGATTCTAGGATTCTCTGAAAAACCTACAACAACCCAACAGATAGATAGATCCCTTCTCTTTTCAAGGATTTTGCTCTTCTTCTCATATTGTGTTAATGGCACATCTGTGGAAATGGTGCACCTGTGCCTTTAAGTGGCCCTCGTTTGCCCTCCAGAGTATGGAGCCATGGTAATTCAAGTCATGCAAAACTACATTAATTCTATAGTGTAGATACTCCCTGAGTCCAACATGCAAAGTGTGACACCACCAAAGTACCTGAGAGTATTTCTACACTGCAGAATTAATGCACTTTGGCATCACTTTGGCTATAAGATTGTGGGAGTTGTAGTTGGAAGAGACTCCAGCCCTCTTTGGTAGAGAAGGCTCTTGCAAAACTACAGCTCCCAGCATGCCATCCCATTGGGCCCTGGACACAAACTGCATTCATTCTGTAGCATAGATTGACTGAATAAATCAGCAAACTACAGCTCTGGGGATTTTTTCACATTGAGCCACTGCAGGTCAAGTGGCGTCAAACTGCATTAATTCTACCATGTGGATGTAGGTTTCCCCTATGCAAAATCTCAGCTTTGGAATGGCAGCCTGGCAGCAAGCAGCGTGAGCCTCTCCGCCCGCAGACCTGACCAAGAGCACACAATGTACCGCTCCTGTCCCAGCGCTTGTGCCTTTTGCACATTTAATTGCATCTATTTTTTGAGAATCACCTCGTAACTTCTGGTTTTTCCACTCTGTTAAAGAGCTCTGACTCTATATATAGACGGAGTCCCCGTTCCAACAAGTGGCTGCTGGGCCCAGCCCTTGAGGCGGGTGAGAAACCGACGATCTCAAAAACTCCTCGCCTGCCACAGGGACAGCGAGCCAGAAGCCTCTCCAAGGTCCCCATTGTGCGCATAGCCTCACCTTCCCAAACTGCATTGGACCCGAGTGTTGCAACTCAGAGTAAGCTTCACCTTGCTTCCAAACACCACCACACAAGAGCTGTAGTTTTATAGTTTATTGAGGAAAAAGTCCAAGTCAGAATAAAGAATAAGCATTGCAAAGTTCCAAAGATTTAGGTTAAATGCAGAATATAGTTCCAAAGATCTTCAGGTAAAAGCAGGAGACACAATCCTATTGGCAAAGTTCAAACCAGAGTCCCAGGTACAAGCAATGAAACAATTGCCTCATGAATCACAATGCAAGAAATTCCAAGCGTACTGCTTTCCAGGCTGAGGTTATTCCATGAAGCTTCCAGGCTAGTAAGCTACGTTGAACTGACACTTTCTCAGGGTTTGCAAGAAGCCTAAATACCTTTCTAACATGAAAACATTACATGAAATCATTGCAATGACCTTTCACCGAGCTGGCCTCTCATCTGCCGGCCAGGTGAGAACTCCGCCTGACCTGGAGATCAAGACGAGCTTGCCGGGTCAGGTCACTGTCAAGGCTTTCAGTACTTTCAGTATCAGCGTGGGAAGGAGGTGAATGCCTCCCCACCTGTTCGCTATCTCCTTCGTTAAAATTCCTTTTCTTGAGAACCGCTGTGTTGATGTTGACTCTGCACTGTCTGTACTGTCTGTGGGAGCCACAGGCCCAGAGATCTGAGGCACAGAAAAAGAGCCAGGAATCTGAATCCCATCATCCTCATCATCACAGAACATCTCAGCCACAACACCGAGTGTCACCTCTTTGGGGGTCCCTCTTGGGGCCAAAGCGTGCTCCTCTCTCTTTCTTTGGCCAGCCTTTGACGGCAGAAGAGAAAGGGGAACACTTCTTAGAGGTTTACTGGATGGATCCCTTTTGTGTTTTCTTTTGAGGGTATTTTTTAGGGGAGGGGGCAATGTTTCTCGCCCTTTCTTTGGCCAATGATTGACAGCACAAGAAGAAGCAGAACCAAAACAGGTTTCAAAGAGATACTGGAGCGGGGTCAGACTTTTTTTTTTTCTTATTTTTTTTCTTTTTTTTTTTTTCTTTTTTTTTTGTTTGTTTAGTTGTTGTTTTTGTTGTTTTAATTTTTTTCTTTTCCAAATTTTATTTTTATTTTATTTTTTTCTTTCTTTTCTTCTTCTTTTTTAAATTTTATTTTTATCTCTCCTCCTCCTTTTCCCCCTTTTTATTTTTATTTTTTATTCTACACTTTTTTGCAATTTCCATTTTTTACACCCAATTTTTTTTATTTCATTTTTCTCTCTTTTTTTTTCTTCTTTTTTTAAAAAAATATTTTATCTCTCCTCCCCCTTTTTCCCCTTTTTTATTTTTTATTCTACACTTTTTTGCAATTTTTACACCCAAATTTTTACACCCAAATTTTATTTTTTATTTCATGTTTTTCTCTCTTTTCTTCTTTTGATTTTTTTTTTTTAATATAGTGTGTTTTTTTTTTTTTTTTTTTTTTCTCTTTTTTTTTTCTTTTTTTTTTAGTTTTTAAAAGAGGTCAAAGACAATATTTCTCAACCTGGGGGTTGGGACTCCTGGGGGGGGGGTCACAAGGGCGTGCCAGAGGGGTCACCAAAGAACATTAGAAATCACAGTGTTCTATGTTGGTCATAGGGGTCCTGTGTGCCAAGTTTGGCCTAATTCTATCATTGGTGGGGCTCAGAATGCTCTTTGATTGTGAGGTCTAACCCAGAACTCCCTGCTTTCATACTAATCTGACCTGCAGCAGGGAGTTCCTCAGTTCTCTACTGCCCGCTTGGGCCAACTTCCATGAAATGTGGCCACATCAGCAGCTACAATCAAGAAACATTCTTCTTGCTTCACTTTCTTCCCCTCTCCTAACATTTTAACCAATCCCCCCCAAAAAGTACCAATTAATTGGAACTTTTTCTCATCCTGGTGTTACTTTGTGTCTTTTATTGCTTTCAAACCTTTTTCTTCATGAACCTTTCCTCTCCTGGGCTGCAGATGGCTGCCGGCCCACCATGTGATTTCTGTGTCACAGGGAAGCTGAAACTGCATTCCTCTGAACCGCAGATACGGAAACCCATCGGGTCCCCGTATCCACGGGTCAATGGATCGCTTCAAAATCGGTGCCATTCTTCTCCTGGGCAAATTCTAAGATTAATGGCTATCTTGCTTTTGCTCCACTAACCCCTCTGCCCCGGGAATAACCATTTTTGTCTCTAAAAACCCAACATGGAGCCCAGCGGGCTCCTCCGATGACGCCGCTTCGTTGCCGCCATTTCATTGATGTCCAGAGAGCCTGCCGATCTGGGGAACCTGTCACGGTCACCCCTTGGGATCCCCAAGATGTCGGCAGACCGTTTTGGTCCTTGAGAAGAAGGGATCTGTAGTTTTCTCCATTTTCCAACGTGGAAAGGGATCTGTAGTTTTCTCCATTTTCCATTTATTTGCCTTGCCTTTGATGGTGCAAGAGGAAGGAGGACCAACATGGGTTTCAGATGTTCTTTTGGTGCTTCTTTTGGTGGATTTGGGGATCTATTTGGGGGTTCCTTTTGGAGCCAGCATGTATTTTTCTCCCTTCTTTGGCCAGCCTTTTGACGGCACAAAAAGATGGAGAACCAACATGGATTTTGGAAAGGTACTACTTGGGGTTTGTTTGTGGTCCCTTTTTTGGAGCAAAGTATGTTTTGGAAAGTACTGGGGGTTTCTTTTGGGGTTTCATTTTAGTCCCTTTTGGGGTCCCTTTTGGAGCCAGAGTGTATTTTTCCCCATTTCTTTGTCCTGCCTTTGATGGTGCAAGAGGAAGGAGGACCAACATGGGCTTCAGATGTTCTTTTGGTGTTGGTTTTGATGGATTTTGGGGTCTATTTGGGGGTTCCTTTTGGAGCCAGCATGTATTGCTCTCCTTTCTTTGGCCAGCCATTGGATGGCACAAGAAGATGGAGAACCAACATGGGTTTTGGAAAGGTCCTACTGGGGGTTTCTTTTGGGATTTGTTTGTGGACATTTTTTGGAGCTAAGTGTGTTTCTTCCCCATTCTTTGTCCAGCCTCTGATGGTGCAAGAAGACGGAGAACCAAAATGGGTTTTGGAAAGATACTACTGGGGGTTTCTTTTGGGGTTTGTTTGTGGTCCCTTTTGGGGTCCTTTTTAGAACCAGTGTGTTTTCTCCCCTATCTTTGTCCATCCTTTGATGGTGCAAGAGAAAGGGGGACCAAAATGGGTTTCAGAGAGGTATGGGGGGTTTCTTTTGATGTTCTTTTGGCATTGCTTTTGGTGTCTTTTGGTGTCCTTTGGGCCCAGACAGTGTTTCTCTCCCTCTCTTTGGCCAGCCTTTGACGGCACAAGAAGCAGGAGCACCACAATGGGCTTTGGAGAGGTCTGAGAGGGACCGCCAACTGCGTGCCTTGGCTGCCCTTTGCACTTAGAGGGGGGCCTCCCATTCATGGAGGAACGAGGACGTGACACCTAATCACTGGGCTGACCGCTTGGCTTCCAGCTCTTCCAAGCAAAGAAAGGAGCGAAGGAGAGATATTCTGAGAAATAATTGCAGCCTCCTCCAGCCAGGCATCGCAGCAACAGCAGCAGAAGCAGTATTTTTAGCCAGGCAGGCTTCTGAAAAAGTCTTCGCAGAGCTCTTTGATGGAGAACTTCAAACTGCGTGGAATAGTGGTGTCAGTCTTTGCAAATTCCCTCCCTGAAAGACACAATTATAGCCATTGTCTTCCTGCTGAGAGAAGAAGTGCATCTATACCAGGCACGGGCAAACTTTGACCCTCCCTCCAGGAGTTTTGGACTTCAACACCGACAATCCCTAACAGCCACAACCTCTAACAACATAGAGTTAAGGGGAAAACTGCATACCAGTACAAACACACAATAGTGTTGTGACTCAGCTGGAATCACAGACTGATAGTGTTGTGACTCAGATGGGGTCTCAGAGTGACTCTGATGAGGATGATGGGATTCAGGTTCACAATCAGGCTCAAAATGTTCCTGTTTTAGACAATGAGGAGCAGGGTGTGCAAATTCAGTTTCCCACAGCAGGGAATGTTTTGGATACTGAAACTAGCCAGGTGCAGATTGACTCGGAAAAGGAGGACCGTTCTCAGCCTGAGAGTAAGCAGGAAGGCAACCAGGCTGACACTAACGAGCAGCCTGACCTTGAGGAAACAGGAATCTTAGATCGGGCTGACTGTTTGGAATTCAGCGTTCGAAGGAGTGTGAGAATAGCCAACAAGAAGGAGACCAGATGCCAAAGAAATGCTTTCATGTGTTGCAAAGGGTGTTAAGCAGTGTGTTTGAAAACAAACCTTTGTCAGAGCAACTTTGCGCTCAACCAAGCAGCTTGTGCTCGTTTGCCTGGATTATCTTGTAGTTTTTGTGTCCATGGTCTTGGGATATTGTCATGTTCTCATGGGACTTTGTTTCGTTGGTGCCTCTTGGAATCCTGCTTTACAGTGCTATGCCTTATTGATCTTTTGGAACATTACTTGCTTTTATGTACTTTTATTTTTCAATAAACTACAAAGACTTCGGCCTGTGTGCAGTTTTGGTGATTTTGGCAAGGTGAATCAACTCTGAGGTGCGACAAATATAGTCAGTAATCGCAATTATATACATATCAAATAACTAGTATAGGAGGCTCGTAGAAGGTTGCTATTTCCAACAAAACAGATAGCCAAAGCCTGAAGGACATTTCACACACAATAATTCTAAGACAAATTTGTGTCCACTAGAAAGGGGACAGTTTTGGAATTTGGAGTATTTCAGATCTCGGAATTCCGGATAAGAGGTGTTCAACCTGTACTTATTTTCGCCCCTGATATTTTTGCAAAGACGTGTCCTGACAGGACTCGGTTGACGCAAGAGCAAGGCCTGCAAAGCCTTAATAAAATGGTGACTACACCCTGAAACCCCAGAGCAATGGAAAGAATGTGCATTTTCTCAAAAGTGTTATTATTTGAGTGTTTATAAAATCCTGGCACAAAGGCCTCATCTAAATTGTCATATAATGGAGTCTTGAAATTGTATGAAATGCTCAGTGTGGACCATTGTCTTGTGGGGTCCTGCAGGGGTCAATACTGTCTCCCATGTTGTTTAACATCTACATGAAGCTGTTGGGAGAGATCATCCGGAGTTTCGGGGCGCAGTGTCACTTGTACGCAGATGATGTCCAACTCCTTCCCACCTTCTACTAAGGAGGCTGTCCAGGTCCTGAACCGGTGCTTGGCTGCTGTGATGGTCTGGATGAGGGCAAACAAATTGAAATTTAATCCAGACAAGACAGAGGTACTCCTGGTCAGTCGCAAGGCCGAACAGGGCATAGGGTTACAACCTGTGTTGGATGGGGTCACACTCACAGCTTAGGAGTGATCCTGGACTCATCGCTGAGCCAGGTCTCGGCGGTGACCAGGGGAGCATCTGCACAGTTAAAACTTGTGCACCAGCTGCGCCCATTCCTTGGGAAGTCTGACTTGGCCACGGTAGTCCACGCTCTAGTTACATCCCGTATAGACTACTGCAACGCTCTCTACGTGGGGTTGCCTTTGAAGACTGTTCGGAAGCTCCAAATGGTCCAATGGGTGGCAGCCAGGTTGCTAACAGGAGCGGAGCGCAGGGAGCATACAACTCTTCTGTTGCGCCAGCTCCACTGGCTGCCAATTTGCTACCGGGCACATTTAGGGCTATAAAGCCCTAAATGGTTCTGGCCCTGCTTACCTGTCCAAACGTATCTCTCCTTACGAACCCTCTAGGACAGTGGTTCTCAACCTTCCTAACGCAGTGACCCCTTAATACAGTTCCTCATGTTTTGGTGACCCCAACCATAACATTAGTTTTGTTGCTACTTCATAACTGTAATTTTGCTACCATTACGAGTCATAGTATAAATATCTGATATGCAGGATGTATTTGAATTCACTGGACCAAATTTGGCATTTGGGAGTTGTAGCTGATTTTGTCATTTGGGAGTTGTAGTTGCTGGGTTTTATAGTTCACCTTCAACCAAAGAGCATTCTGAATTCCAGCAATAACGGAATTGGACCAAACTTGATACACAGAACTCCCATGACCAACAGAAAATAGTAGAAGAACTTGGTGGGCATTGACCTTGAGTTTTGGAGTTGTAGTTCACCTACATCCAGAGAGCACTGTAGACTCAAACAATGATAGATCTGGACCAAACTTGGCATGAATACTCCATATGCCCAAATTTGAACACTGGTGGAGTTTGAGGAAAATAGATCTTGACGTTTGGAAGTTGTTCACCTACAATCAAAGAGCATTCTGAACTCCACCAACGATGGAATTGAACCAAACTTGGCACACAGAACTCCCATGACCAACAGAAAATATTGTTTTCTGATGGTCTTTGGTGACCCCTCTGACACTCCCTCGCGACCCCTCCAGGGGTCCCGACCCCCAGGTTGAGAAATGCTGCTCTAGGAGTTTAAGATCTTCTGGGGAGGCCCTGCTCTCGGCCCTGCCATCTTCACAGGCTCGATTGGCGGGGACGAGGGATAGGGCCTTCTCAGCGGTGGCCCCTTGGTTGTGGAATGCCCTCCCCAGGGACATTAGATCAGCCCCCACCCTCTTAACGTTTCGCAAAAAAGTTAAAACCTGGCTCTATGAGCAGGCTTTTCCAAACGCAGTGTAGCTATGAAACTCTGATCTCGGAACGGTTGGACAACGTGACTGGATAATGACTGATTAATGAAATGCGGAGGACTTATAGTTTTTATTATGTTTATTGATGTTAATTGTAATGAATTTTTTTATCCATGTTAAATGTTTTTAATGCTTAAATTATTTTTGTATTGTTGTGGGCATCGAATTGTGCTGTTTTGTAAACCGCCATGAGTCGCCTTCGGGCTGAGAATGGCGGTATAGAAGTGTAGTAAATAAATACACTGTATTGTCGAAGGCTTTCATGGAATCACTAGGTTCTTGTAGGTTTTTTCGGGCTATAGGGCCATGTTCTAGAGGCATTTCTCCTGACGTTTCGCCTGCATCTATGGCAAGCATCCTCAGAGGTAGTGAGGTCTGTTGGAATTAGGAAAATGGGTTTATATATCTGTGGAATGACTGGGGTGGGGCAAAGAGCTCTTCTCTGCTGGAGCTAGGTGTGAATGTTTCAATTGACCACCTTCATTAGCATTTGAAGGCTGGTCAACCAGGCACATCTTAACACCTCTCAACAAAAGATTTTCCCAGGCTCAGGCAGGCCTTCAAATGCTAATGAAGGTGGTCAGTTGAAACATTCACACCTAGCTCCAGCAGAGAAGAGCTCTTTGCCCCACCCCAGTCATTCCACAGATATATAAACCCATTTCCTATTCCAACAGACCTCACTACCTCTGAGGATGCTTGCCATAGATGCAGGCGAAACGTCAGGAGAAATGCCTCTAGAACATGGCCGTACAGCCCGAAAAAATCTACAAGAACCTAATAAATACACTTCTGCAATGAACGCATTATATCCCATCTAAACTTCATATAATGCAGTTGATTATATTTATTATATGTCAGTTTAGATAGAGCCAAAGACTCATGTTCTGTTGAACAGCCTAGCAATCCAGAACTTACTATACACAAAAGTCCTGTTGTTGTTGTTGTTGTTGTTGTTGTTGTTGTTTTGTTATTGCTGTTGCTGCTGCTGCTGTTGTTGCCGAAGAACATTTCGAAACACACTGTTGTTTCCAAAGACTGTTTGTGGTTCAGGATACATTCTGTGCAAAACTGACACAAGGAAGTATCTTGCAAATGAAACAGTATTTTCTGCAGAGGAAACCATATTTTCAGCACATTTCCTGTTTTCTGCCCAGAAAATCCTGTTCTGTCTGCAAAACAATTCCAGAACGTGCACAGAATGTGCACCAAAATGTGATTGAAAGTGATACTGTTTTGCAAACTGTTCTTGGAACAAAAAGAAAATTTGTCCAGAATTCCTTCCTTTAAGGACAAATCAGAAACAAATTATGATCTCCCTGGTATGTAAGCAATCTGCTCTGATGCTGTGAATATTTGGTGTTTGTTGATGTGGCTCCAGCTGTGCCTCAAGGGAAGGCGGATTACTTGTCCCGAGTCCTTCTTCCGTCCATTTGTCTTCTTCCAGACATTCGTGGCCAGTTTGTTCCAGGCTCCGGGGTCCCAACGGGGTTGTCCCAAATGCTGGAAGATGACTCAGTCGGCGGCCTCGACATCCCATCCCAAAGGAGCAGAAGGGGAATCCGCAGGCCGGCCAGGGATGAGCAACACTTTCCTGACCCCTCCTGGACCCCAAGGGCTTCCCTTTCCATCCCAGGACTTCTTCTCTGGGATGGAAAGAAAACACAAAAATCCTCCTTCAGATGGGATGTGGCCATGGGTAATCTTTCCCCTCTTATTTCCACTGCTGGACGGACACGCACACACACACACACACACATTGGACAACCTTTGCAAGTTGCACTCTTCAAGCAACAAGGAAGAAGAAAGGAGGAGGAGGAGAAGAGAGGAAGAAGGAAGGAGGAGAAAAGAAGGGGAAAGACCAAGAAGTAGCAGTAGAATTATTGGGTTGTTGTTGGTTTTCAGGCTGTATGGCCATGGTCTAGAGGCATTCTCTCCTGACGTTTCGCCTGCATCTATGGCAAGCATCCTCAGAGGTAGTGAGGTCTGTTGGAACTAGGAAAAAGGGTTTATATATCTGTGGAATGACCAGGGTGGCAAAGGACGCTTGTCTGCTGGAGCTAGGTGTGAATGTTTCAACTGACCACCTTGATTAGCATATAATGGCCTGACAGTGCCTAGAGCAAACTTTTGTTGAGAGGGGATTAGCCATGAAAATGAACAAAATCTGGCTACTAGTATTAAAAACTCTAAAATTACAACAGCACAACAACAGAGAGGAAACAAACAAGGACATCTAATCACCTCTCAACAAAGGTTTGCTCCAGGCACTGTCAGGCCATTATATGCTAATCAAGACCTTATGGCCTTTTCTTCATAGAAGACCTTCTGGCCTTTCCTTCATAAAACTTCTGGCCTTTCCTTCATAGAAGACCTTCTGGCCTTCATAGAAAACCTTCTAACCTTCCCCTCATAGAAGACCTTCTGGCCTTTCCTTCCTAGAAGGCATCCCATCCTTCTCCCCATAGGAAGACCCATTGACCTTTCCTCAGCCTTCCTTCCATATCCAAGGCCTGTGGGCCAGAGGTGATGGAGGTCCAGGCTTTTGTTATATCCCTGGAAGCCCTTTTTCATTGGGGGACAGATCAGCAAAAGAATTAGGTCCTTGCTTTGCTTCATAGAAGATCTAATAGCCTTCCCTTCATAGAAGACCTTCTGACCTTTCCTTCATAAGACCTTCTAGCCTTTCCTCCATAGAAGACCTTCTGGCCTTCCCTCCATAGGAAGACAGCTTTTCCTCAGCCGTCCTTGCATATCCAAGGCCTACAGACTTTTTTCATTGGGGGACAAATCAGTGAAAGAATGAGGCCCTTGCTTTGCTTCATAGAAGACCTTCTAGCTTTCCCTTCATAGGAGATCTTCTGGCCTTTCCTTCATAGAATTCCTTCTAGCCTTTGCTTCATAGAAGACATTCTGGCCTTTCCTTCATAGAAGTCCTTCTAGCCTTCTCTTCATAGAACACTTCATAGACTTTTCTTCATAGAAGATCTTCTGGCCTTTCCTTAATAGAATTAGGTCCTTGCTTTGCTTCATAGAAGATCTAATAGCCTTCCCTTCATAGAAGACCTTCTGACCTTTCCTTCATAAGACCTTCTAGCCTTTCCTCCATAGAAGACCTTCTGGCCTTCCCTCCATAGGAAGACAGCTTTTCCTCAGCCGTCCTTGCATATCCAAGGCCTACAGACTTTTTTCATTGGGGGACAAATCAGTGAAAGAATGAGGCCCTTGCTTTGCTTCATAGAAGACCTTCTAGCTTTCCCTTCATAGGAGATCTTCTGGCCTTTCCTTCATAGAATTCCTTCTAGCCTTTGCTTCATAGAAGACATTCTGGCCTTTCCTTCATAGAAGTCCTTCTAGCCTTCTCTTCATAGAACACTTCATAGACTTTTCTTCATAGAAGATCTTCTGGCCTTTCCTTAATAGAATACCTCCTAACCTTCCCTTCATAGAAGTTCTTCTGGCCTTTTCTTCATGG
>NW_026847549.1:206091459-206105168 GCF_025583915.1 Anolis sagrei ordinatus | reverse complement strand
CCTTCTGGCCTTCCCTTCATAAAAGACCTTCTGACTTTTCTTTCAAAGAAGACCATCTGGCCTTTCCTTCATCGAAAACCTTATAGCCTTCCCTTCATAGAAGACCTTCTAGCCTTTCCTTCATAGAAGACCTTCTAGCCTTCCCTTCATAGAAGACCTTCTGGCCTTTCGTTCATAAAACTTCTGGCCTTTCCTTCATAGAAGACCTTCTGGCCTTCATAGAAAACCTTCTAACTTTCCCCTCATAGAAGAGCTTCTAGCCTTTCCTTCCAAGAAGGCATCCCACCCTTCTCCCCCTAGGAAGATCCACTGGCCTTTCCTCAGCCCTCCTTCCACATCCAAGGCCTGTGGACTGGAGGTGATGGAGGTCCAGGCCTTTGTTATAACCCAGGCGGCCCTTTCTTCATTGGGGGACAAATCAGCAGAAGAATGAGGCCCTTGCTTTCCTTCATAGAAGACCTTCTAGCCTTTCCTTCACATGACCATCTAACCTTTTCTTCATAGAAGATCATCTGGCCTTTACTTCATGGAATACCTTCTGGCCTTTTCTTCATAGAACACCTTCTAGCCTTTCCTTCATAGAAGACCTTCTAGCCTTTTCTTCATAGAAGACCTTCTGGCCTTTTCTTCATAGAAGACCTTCTAGCCTTTCCTTCATAGAAGACCTTCTAGCCTTCTCTTCATAGAAGACCTTCTAGGCTTCTCTTCATAGAAGACCTTCTAGCCTTTCCTTCATAGAAGACCTTCTAGCCTCCTCTTCATAGAAGACCTTCTATTCTTTTCTTCATAGAAGACCTTCTAGCCTTTCCTTCATAGAAGACCTTCTAGCCTCCTCTTCATAGAAGACCTTCTATTCTTTTCTTTCATAGAAGACCTTCTAGCCTTTCCTTCATAGAAGACCTTCTAGCCTACCCTTCATAGAAGACCTTCTGGCCTTCCCTTCATAAAAGACCTTCTGACTTTTCTTTCAAAGAAGACCATCTGGCCTTTCCTTCATCGAAAACCTTATAGCCTTCCCTTCATAGAAGACCTTCTAGCCTTTCCTTCATAGAAGACCTTCTAGCCTTCCCTTCATAGAAGACCTTCTGGCCTTTCGTTCATAAAACTTCTGGCCTTTCCTTCATAGAAGACCTTCTGGCCTTCATAGAAAACCTTCTAACTTTCCCCTCATAGAAGAGCTTCTAGCCTTTCCTTCCAAGAAGGCATCCCACCCTTCTCCCCCTAGGAAGACCCACTGGCCTTTCCTCAGCCCTCCTTCCACATCCAAGGCCTGTGGACTGGAGGTGATGGAGGTCCAGGCCTTTGTTATAACCCAGGCGGCCCTTTCTTCATTGGGGGACAAATCAGCAGAAGAATGAGGCCCTTGCTTTCCTTCATAGAAGACCTTCTAGCCTTTCCTTCACATGACCATCTAACCTTTTCTTCATAGAAGATCATCTGGCCTTTACTTCATGGAATACCTTCTGGCCTTTTCTTCATAGAACACCTTCTAGCCTTTCCTTCATAGAAGACCTTCTAGCCTTTTCTTCATAGAAGACCTTCTGGCCTTTTCTTCATAGAAGACCTTCTAGCCTTTCCTTCATAGAAGACCTTCTAGCCTTTCCTTCATAGAAGACCTTCTAGCCTTTCCTTCATAGAAGACCTTCTAGCCTTCTCTTCATAGAAGACCTTCTAGCCTTTTCTTTCATAGAAGACCTTCTAGCCTTTCCTTCATAGAAGACCTTCTAGCCTTTCCTTCATAGAAGACCTTCTAGCCTTTCCTTCATAGAAGATCTTCTAGCCTTTCTTTCATAGAAGACCTTCTAGCCTTTCCTTCATAGAAGACCTTCTAGCCTTTCCTTCATAGAAGACCTTCTAGCCTACCCTTCATAGAAGACCTTCTATTCTTTTCTTTCATAGAAGACCTTCTAGCCTTTCCTTCATAGAAGACCTTCTAGCCTACCCTTCATAGAAGACCTTCTGGCCTTCCCTTCATAAAAGACCTTCTGACTTTTCTTTCAAAGAAGACCATCTGGCCTTTCCTTCATCGAAAACCTTATAGCCTTCCCTTCATAGAAGACCTTCTAGCCTTTCCTTCATAGAAGACCTTCTAGCCTTCCCTTCATAGAAGACCTTCTAGCCTACCCTTCATAGAAGACCTTCTGGCCTTCCCTTCATAAAAGACCTTCTGACTTTTCTTTCAAAGAAGACCATCTGGCCTTTCCTTCATCGAAAACCTTATAGCCTTCCCTTCATAGAAGACCTTCTAGCCTTTCCTTCATAGAAGACCTTCTAGCCTTCCCTTCATAGAAGACCTTCTGGCCTTTCGTTCATAAAACTTCTGGCCTTTCCTTCATAGAAGACCTTCTGGCCTTCATAGAAAACCTTCTAACTTTCCCCTCATAGAAGAGCTTCTAGCCTTTCCTTCCAAGAAGGCATCCCACCCTTCTCCCCCTAGGAAGATCCACTGGCCTTTCCTCAGCCCTCCTTCCACATCCAAGGCCTGTGGACTGGAGGTGATGGAGGTCCAGGCCTTTGTTATAACCCAGGCGGCCCTTTCTTCATTGGGGGACAAATCAGCAGAAGAATGAGGCCCTTGCTTTCCTTCATAGAAGACCTTCTAGCCTTTCCTTCACATGACCATCTAACCTTTTCTTCATAGAAGATCATCTGGCCTTTACTTCATGGAATACCTTCTGGCCTTTTCTTCATAGAACACCTTCTAGCCTTTCCTTCATAGAAGACCTTCTAGCCTTTTCTTCATAGAAGACCTTCTGGCCTTTTCTTCATAGAAGACCTTCTAGCCTTTCCTTCATAGAAGACCTTCTAGCCTTCTCTTCATAGAAGACCTTCTAGGCTTCTCTTCATAGAAGACCTTCTAGCCTTTCCTTCATAGAAGACCTTCTAGCCTCCTCTTCATAGAAGACCTTCTATTCTTTTCTTTCATAGAAGACCTTCTAGCCTTTCCTTCATAGAAGACCTTCTAGCCTACCCTTCATAGAAGACCTTCTATTCTTTTCTTTCATAGAAGACCTTCTAGCCTTTCCTTCATAGAAGACCTTCTAGCCTACCCTTCATAGAAGACCTTCTGGCCTTCCCTTCATAAAAGACCTTCTGACTTTTCTTTCAAAGAAGACCATCTGGCCTTTCCTTCATCGAAAACCTTATAGCCTTCCCTTCATAGAAGACCTTCTAGCCTTTCCTTCATAGAAGACCTTCTAGCCTTCCCTTCATAGAAGACCTTCTGGCCTTTCGTTCATAAAACTTCTGGCCTTTCCTTCATAGAAGACCTTCTGGCCTTCATAGAAAACCTTCTAACTTTCCCCTCATAGAAGAGCTTCTAGCCTTTCCTTCCAAGAAGGCATCCCACCCTTCTCCCCCTAGGAAGACCCACTGGCCTTTCCTCAGCCCTCCTTCCACATCCAAGGCCTGTGGACTGGAGGTGATGGAGGTCCAGGCCTTTGTTATAACCCAGGCGGCCCTTTCTTCATTGGGGGACAAATCAGCAGAAGAATGAGGCCCTTGCTTTCCTTCATAGAAGACCTTCTAGCCTTTCCTTCACATGACCATCTAACCTTTTCTTCATAGAAGATCATCTGGCCTTTACTTCATGGAATACCTTCTGGCCTTTTCTTCATAGAACACCTTCTAGCCTTTCCTTCATAGAAGACCTTCTAGCCTTTTCTTCATAGAAGACCTTCTGGCCTTTTCTTCATAGAAGACCTTCTAGCCTTTCCTTCATAGAAGACCTTCTAGCCTTTCCTTCATAGAAGACCTTCTAGCCTTTCCTTCATAGAAGACCTTCTAGCCTTTCCTTCATAGAAGACCTTCTAGCCTTTCTTCATAGAAGACCTTCTAGCCTTTCCTTCATAGAAGACCTTCTAGCCTTTCCTTCATAGAAGAATTTCTAGCCTCCTCTTCATAGAAGACCTTCTAGCCTTTTCTTTCATAGAAGACCTTCTAGCCTTTCCTTCATAGAAGACCTTCTAGCCTACCCTTCATAGAAGACCTTCTATTCTTTTCTTTCATAGAAGACCTTCTAGCCTTTCCTTCATAGAAGACCTTCTAGCCTACCCTTCATAGAAGACCTTCTGGCCTTCCCTTCATAAAAGACCTTCTGACTTTTCTTTCAAAGAAGACCATCTGGCCTTTCCTTCATCGAAAACCTTATAGCCTTCCCTTCATAGAAGACCTTCTAGCCTTTCCTTCATAGAAGACCTTCTAGCCTTCCCTTCATAGAAGACCTTCTAGCCTACCCTTCATAGAAGACCTTCTGGCCTTCCCTTCATAAAAGACCTTCTGACTTTTCTTTCAAAGAAGACCATCTGGCCTTTCCTTCATCGAAAACCTTATAGCCTTCCCTTCATAGAAGACCTTCTAGCCTTTCCTTCATAGAAGACCTTCTAGCCTTCCCTTCATAGAAGACCTTCTGGCCTTTCGTTCATAAAACTTCTGGCCTTTCCTTCATAGAAGACCTTCTGGCCTTCATAGAAAACCTTCTAACTTTCCCCTCATAGAAGAGCTTCTAGCCTTTCCTTCCAAGAAGGCATCCCACCCTTCTCCCCCTAGGAAGATCCACTGGCCTTTCCTCAGCCCTCCTTCCACATCCAAGGCCTGTGGACTGGAGGTGATGGAGGTCCAGGCCTTTGTTATAACCCAGGCGGCCCTTTCTTCATTGGGGGACAAATCAGCAGAAGAATGAGGCCCTTGCTTTCCTTCATAGAAGACCTTCTAGCCTTTCCTTCACATGACCATCTAACCTTTTCTTCATAGAAGATCATCTGGCCTTTACTTCATGGAATACCTTCTGGCCTTTTCTTCATAGAACACCTTCTAGCCTTTCCTTCATAGAAGACCTTCTAGCCTTTTCTTCATAGAAGACCTTCTGGCCTTTTCTTCATAGAAGACCTTCTAGCCTTTCCTTCATAGAAGACCTTCTAGCCTTTCCTTCATAGAAGACCTTCTAGCCTTTCCTTCATAGAAGACCTTCTAGCCTTTCCTTCATAGAAGACCTTCTAGCCTCCTCTTCATAGAAGACCTTCTATTCTTTTTCTTCATAGAAGACCTTCTAGCCTTTCCTTCATAGAAGACCTTCTAGCCTTTCCTTCATAGAAGATCTTCTAGCCTTTCTTTCATAGAAGACCTTCTAGCCTTTCCTTCATAGAAGACCTTCTAGCCTTTCCTTCATAGAAGACCTTCTAGCCTTTCCTTCATAGAAGACCTTCTAGCCTTTTCTTCATAGAAGACCTTCTGGCCTTTTCTTCATAGAAGACCTTCTAGCCTTTCCTTCATAGAAGACCTTCTAGCCTTCTCTTCATAGAAGACCTTCTAGGCTTCTCTTCATAGAAGACCTTCTAGCCTTTCCTTCATAGAAGACCTTCTAGCCTCCTCTTCATAGAAGACCTTCTGGCCTTCATAGAAAACCTTCTAACTTTCCCCTCATAGAAGAGCTTCTAGCCTTTCCTTCCAAGAAGGCATCCCACCCTTCTCCCCCTAGGAAGACCCACTGGCCTTTCCTCAGCCCTCCTTCCACATCCAAGGCCTGTGGACTGGAGGTGATGGAGGTCCAGGCCTTTGTTATAACCCAGGCGGCCCTTTCTTCATTGGGGGACAAACCAGCAGAGGAATGAGGCCCTTGCTTTGCATAATCTATTTATCTTGGAGGAGCGGGCTCCCTTCAAGCTATCCAAGAACCCAAGTGCTGAAACCAAGACTAAGTCAACAGCACTTAGAGTAATGAAATAAATTCTTTGGAGGGATCCGGCAGGCGGAGTTGACGCGGGGCTTGGGGCGCCTTGTTTTTCCAAAACTCCCTCTTTCGTGCAAGCCGGCATTGTCTGTGATTCTTGGAAGTGAGCGACACGGAGGAAAGTGCAAAGTCTCCCCCGGCGTTTATTTAGTCTGCCTGCCTGGAGCAAAGGAAAATAGAATGCTTAATAAAAGATTTCCTTTTGCGGGAGACCCGGCAAATTGCAGATGCGAAGATAAGCGGCCTCTCTGGTGGAAGGTATAATTCCACAACTAAACAGGGATGACCTTCCTCGGTGGAAGCTGAAAGGAATCTATCCAGAGCGCTCGGTTAACCGCAGCCCTGACTTAGAAGCCGCGAGAAGCCAGGGCTTAAACAGTTCCTAATTGTACTGTAAAACTCTAAGGAAAATATTTTCAATGCGCCGTCCCCTTTAATCTAAACATGATTTAATTTCAGCTGCACCATTCACCTCGTGCCACCAAGAAGCTCACATTTGTCTTTCATAACTTTGGGTCGGCCTACCGGAGATTGCGTTTCAAAGAGGGGGACCGGGGCCAACGAGGGGCAAGAATCACCCGGCAAGAGGCCCAGATCCCAACCGTATGGGATGGCAGGACAAAGGGGAGTTCCTCAAAGGAGGCCAGCAAATGAATGGCCTTGACCTCTCTCTCTGGACTCCTAGGATGGACAAGAGGGGTGTGACCACCCCAAGCGGCACTGAAACCATTACGCATGGGGCATTGAGCATCACCTGCAATGGTCCACAAGAGATCATGCAGAGGTGGCACAGAGGGAGGAAGAGGAAGAAGGAGAAGAAGGGAAGAGGGGGAGAAAGAGGAGGAGAAGTAGAGGAGGAATAAGAGGAGGAGGAGGAGGAGGAGGAGAGAAGGAAGGGGAGAAAAGGAGGAGGAAGAAGGGAAGAGGAGGAGAATAGGGGAAACGAAGAGGAGGAAGAGGAGAAAAAAAGGAGGAGGAACAGAAGAAGGAGAGAAGGAAGGGGAGAAAAGGAGGAAGAGGAAGGGAAGAAGAGAATAGGACAAAAGAGGAGGAAGAGGAGAAAAAAGGGAGAGAGAAGAGGAGGAAGAAGGGAGAAAAGGAGGAGGAAGAGGGAAGAGGAGGAGAAGAGAGAAAGGAAGAGGAGAAAAGGGGAGGAGGAAGAGAAGGGAAACAAGGGGGAGTTCCTCAAAGAAGACCAGGGAATGAATGGCCTTGGCCCCTCTCTCTGGACACTTCCCTCTCTGGACCAAGGCACAGTCTCCTAGGGTGGACAAGAGGGGTGTGACCACCCCAAGCAGCACTGAAACCATTACACATGGGTCATTGAGCATCACCTGCAATGGCCCATAGAAGATCATGCAGAGGTGGCGGAGGAGGAGGAAGAAGGAGAAGAATGGAAGAAGGGGAGAAAGAGGAGGAAAAGTAGAGGAGAGGAGAGAAGGAAGAGGAGAAAAAGGAGGAGGAGGGGAAGAAGAAGAGGAGGAGGGAAAAGGAGAGGAGAAGAGGAGAGAGGAAGAGAAGAAGAAGAGAAGGAGGGGGAGAAAAGGAGGAAGAAGAAGGGAAGAGGAGGAGAATAGGGGAAAATAAGAGGAGGAAGAGGAGAAAAAAGGGGGAGGAAGAGAAGAAGGAGAGAAAGCAGGGGAGAAAAGGAGGAGGAAGAAGGGAAGAGGAGAACAAGGGAAAAGAAGAGGAGGAAGAGGAGAAAAAGGGGGAGGAAGAGAAGAAGAAGAGAAGGAAGGGGAAAAAGGAAGAGGAAGAAGGGAAGAGGAGGAGAATAGGGGAAAAGAAGAGGAGGAAGAGGAGAAAAAAGGGGGAGGAAGAGAAGAAGAAGAGAAAGGGGAAAGGAGGAGGAGAGGAAAGGAGAGGAAGGAAAGAAGAGGAGGAAGAGGAGAAAAAAGGGAGGAAAGAGAAGAAGAAGAGAAGGAGGGGGAGAAAAGGAGGAAGAAGAAGGGAAGAGGAGGAGAATAGGGGAAAATAAGAGGAGGAAGAGGAGAAAAAAGGGGGAGGAAGAGAAGAAGGAGAGAAAGCAGGGGAGAAAAGGAGGAGGAAGAAGGGAAGAGGAGAACAAGGGAAAAGAAGAGGAGGAAGAGGAGAAAAAGGGGGAGGAAGAGAAGAAGAAGAGAAGGAAGGGGAAAAAGGAAGAGGAAGAAGGGAAGAGGAGGAGAATAGGGGAAAAGAAGAGGAGGAAGAGGAGAAAAAAGGGGGAGGAAGAGAAGAGGAGGGGAGAAAGGAGGAGAAGAAGGGAAAGAGGAGAAAAGGAAAGAAGAGGAGGAGAGGAGAAAAGGGGAGAAGAGAAGAAAGAAGGGGAGAAAAGGAGGAGGAAGAAGGGAAGAGGAGAACAAGGGAAAAGAAGAGGAGGAAGAGGAGAAAAAGGGGGAGGAAGAGAAGAAGAAGAGAAGGAAGGGGAAAAAGGAAGAGGAAGAAGGGAAGAGGAGGAGAATAGGGGAAAATAAGAGGAGGAAGAGGAGAAAAAAGGGGGAGGAAGAGAAGAAGGAGAGAAAGCAGGGGAGAAAAGGAGGAGGAAGAAGGGAAGAGGAGAACAAGGGAAAAGAAGAGGAGGAAGAGGAGAAAAAGGGGAGAAGAAGAGAAGAGAGAAGGAAGGGGAGGAAAAGGAGAGGAAGGAGGAATGGGGAGAAAGAAAGAGAGGAGAAGAAGAGAAAAAGGGAGCAAAAGAAGAGAAGAGAAGAGAAGGTAGGGAAGAGGAGGAGGAGGAAGAAGGGAAGAGGAGGAGAAAGAGGAGGAATAAAAAGAGGAGAAAGGGGGGGGAGGAGGACAAGGAAAAGAAAAAGAGTAGAAAGACAGGAAGAGGTGGAGGAGAAAAAAGAGGTGAGATAAATAAATAAATAAACAAACACAGCTTTATTTCTATCCTGCCCTATCACCTCGATGGGGACTCAGGGTGGTTCACAACATAGAGTGGCAAACATTCAATACATAAAGCGCAACCAAAACCAAACCATAAATCAACTCAGAACACATTAGACATCACATTAGGAAGAGAAGAAGAGAAAGAAGAGGTGGAGGGAAGGATGGTATTAGCCACAGGTGCAGGTGAAACATCAGGAGATAATGCTGCTGGAACATGGCCATACTGTCCGAAAAACTCACAGTAATCTATTAGTCAGAACTTCTTGACCCTAAGAGCATTTGGAGCTCTAGAAAGGTGACCAGCTGTCCTCCTCTGGTTGTTTCCAAAAGGAAGCTGGACAGCTCCTGCTAGAGATGCTGTCGCTGGAGATCATGCGTTGAACAGGGAGGTGGACGATGACCTTGGCAGAACGATGACATTTGCAGACCACATTCCCTTGCAGGTCAGCAATGAACCCAAACACCCTAGAGCAGGTCTTGAGGCTCAGGCGTCGGCGGTGTCCGGCAGGGCTTTTGCACAATTAAGACTCGTGCGCCAGCTGCGACCGTACCTCGCAAAGGCTGATCTGGCCGGGTGGTCCATGCCTTAGTCACCTCTAGACTGGATTACTGCAATGCGCTCTACGTGGGGCTGCCCTTAAAAACGGCTCGGAAATTCCCATTGGTCCAACGGGCAGCAGCCAGGATGTTAACTGGGGCCCATTACAGAGAGAGGTCAACCCTCCTGTTTAAGGAGCTCCACTGGCTGCTGTTTATTTTCCGAGCCCAATTTAAGGTGCAGGTGCTTACCTACAAAGCCCTGAACGGTTTGGGACCCGCCTACCTGTGACCGCATCTCCGTATATGAACCCACACGTTCCCTCCGTTCATCCGGAGAGGCCCTGCTCACGATTCCACCTGCGTCTCAGGCACGTTTGGTGGGGACGAGGGACAGGGCCTTCTCGGTGGTTGCCCCCCGACTTTGGAACACCCTCCCCAAAGACATCAGACTAGCACCTACGTTGGCAGTCTTAACGAAGAGCTTGAAGTCCTGGCTATTCCGAAGTGCCTTTCCAGAATAGGATAACCTCCAGCACTATGTCCCAGAAGCACCTTATTAGAGCTTAAGACTCTCTGCACTCTGCACTTGCCCAGAATCCCAACAGATCACCTCTTACACCCAGCACTTTTTAACCTGTACCCTTCATTGGCCCGGCCCTGGTTTTATTGCGTAATAGTGTAATGTTTTGTTGTTATTATTGCTTATGTTTTTAATTTGCTTGCATTGTATTGTTATTGTCTGTTGTTGTTGTTGAGGCCTTGGCCTTTGTAAGCCGCATCGAGTCCTTCGGGAGATGCTAGCGGGGTACAAATAAAGTTTAATAATAATAATAATAATGATCAGGGTCTGGAGAACAAGCCCTATGAGGAGCAGCTTAAGGAGCTGGGCGTGTTTAGCCTGAAGAAGAGAAGGCTGAGGGGAGACATGATAACCTCTGGACACATTCCAGCTTCAATTCTGGGGAGCAGCGTGAGCTTCCGCTGTCAGCCCTAGCTTCTGCCAATCTAGCAGTTCGAAAACATGCAAATGTGAGTACATCAATAGGTACTGCTCTGGCAGGAGGGTTAAAGCGCTCCATGCAGTCATGCCGGCCACATGACCTTGGAGGTGTCTATGGACAACGCCGGCTCTTTGGCTTAGAAATGGAGATGAGCACCAGAGTCCCAGAGTCTGACATGGCTGGACTCAATGTCAGGGGACAACCTTTACCTTTACCTTTTTAAAGGTTCTAGTAAAACCAAATAAATGGTTGAAACTAGGCATTGGATGCCTCTCATGAAGCACTTTGCGGTCGCCTTTGTATTTATTTATGTTTGTTGCTGAAAGATCTCACCAGATAGAAAGGAACAATTCGTTTGTTAAGTGCTTCTTTTGGAGTCATTACCTTTGGGCAGCCTTTTCAGATAGGCAAAGCATCAATTCATTCTTCCCTATCAGCCTGCTAGATCTCTCCTTGAACTGCCTAAGAACAGGAACTTGCAACTGGAATTGCCTTTTAGCTGCACGGTTGTGCCAGCTCTCTTCTGGAAATGGTGCCGCGATTGTGCAACGTGTGTAAGTGAGACCAAATTGGCACTGTCTCTCGAGCGTCTTCCAGGAGACATACAAATGGGCAACGGAAGCAGAGGTGAACGAACAACAGGAAGAGAAAATGTCACGGAGAAGCGGTCAATCGATGCCCAAAGGGAGCCATTCTTCCAAGGACTGATAGGAAATAAAAGTCAGATATTTACAGGCAGGAAGAAGAAACCTGATACGCCAGAAGGCATAAAACTTATATAAGGTCCATTGAAAAGAAACCATGCAAACGTCTTTAACGCTTAAGATCTCAAACTATAAAAGTTTGCAGAAAATTGCACCTATAAAGCAACGGATTACAAACCTAAACCCAAAACTGTACTTAAAGTTTGTGATGAGCTGGCCAAAGGGTTTGTGGTTGTAAACACCACTCTGCTCTGAGGCCATGGACTATCTCGTTTTGCACAAGAACAGCCTGTGCGTTGCACTCTTTGTGAGGTACAAGGAGGGGACTTGGAAGCACAGCACAACCACAGCAACGACAACATGTACAGAGCGCTTGAATCAATGGGATCTCGCCAAGCCAAATGTATAGAAGCTCCATTGTTGTTGTGGGTCTGCCTTACTTGGGAGAAACAGTGGGATTCAGGTCTTTGGTTGCATTCCTTCCCTTCTGATTCAGGGACCGTGGAGACATGCATTCAGTGAACCAATCGGGTTTTGGCCTACGAATCTGGTGCTGGCCCATTTCATCTCCTCCAAGGATGCAACACCAAGCTCTTTCCCTAAGCTCTTTCCCATTCATTGCATTTAATCCTCCCAGGAGATGTGCATTCCGTTCTGCATGGAAGTGTCTGTTCAGTTCAGTATTCTGTTCTGCGTGTAGTTCTGCAGATATGTGTTCAGATCTGCATTCAGTTCTGCATTCAGATGTCTATTAAATACTGCATTTAGCTCTGCATTGAAGTGTCTGTACAGTTATGCATTCAGTTCAAACTACAAGAAAGGAGATTCCATCTGAACATGAGGAAGAACTTCCTGAGAGCCGTTCAGCAGTGGAACTCTCTGCCCCTGAGTGTGGTGGAGGCTCCTTCTTTGGAAGCTTTAAAACAGAGGCTGGATGGCCATCTGTCAGGGGTGATTTGAATGCAATATTCCTGTTTTTTGGCAGAATGGGGTTGGACTGGATGGCCCAGGAGGACTCTTCCAACTCTTTGATTCTAGGATTCTATGATTCTATGATTTCATTCTCCCTTTGGTTATGTATTCACATTGGTGCTCAGTTCTACATTCAGTTCTGCATTCAGATGTATGTTTGAGTCTGCATTTGGTTCTACATTCAAATGTGTGTTCAATTCCACATTCAGTTCCGCATTTAATTCTGCATTCAGATGTCTGTGCAGCTTTGTATTAAGTTCTGCATTTGGTTCGGCATCGATTCTGCATTCAGATGTGTGTTCAAGTTGCCATTCCATTCTGCATTTAATTCTGCATTCAGATGTCTATTCGGCTTTGCATTCAGTTCTGCATGAAGAGAACTGACATTCAGTTCTGCATTTGGTTCTGCATTGATTCTGCATTCAGATGTGTTTTCAATTCCACGTTCCATTCTGCATTTAATTCTACGTTCAGATGTCTATTCATCTTTGCATTCAGTTCTGCATGAAGAGATGTGTTCAGTCTGACATTCAGTTCTGCATTCAGACACGTGTTTTATACAGTTGGTCCTACATTCAGTTCTGCATTTCATTCTGCCCTTGGTTATGTATTCAGATTTGTGTTCAGTTCTACATTCAGTTCTGCATTCAGACGTGTGTTTGAATCTGCATTTGGTTCTGCATTCAGATGCGTGTTCATTTCCACATTGCATTCTGCATTTAATTCTGCATTCAAATTTCCATTCAACTTTGCATTCAGTTCTACATTCAGAGATGTGTTCAGTCCGACATTCAATTCTGCATTCAGATACGTGTTTTATGCAGTTGTTCCTACATTCAGTTTTGCATTTCGTTCTGCCCTTGGTTATGTATTCAGATTTGTGTTCGGTTCTACATTCAGTTCTGCATTCAGGTGTGCGTTTGAATCTGCATTTGGTTCTGCATTTGGTTCTGCATTTGGTTCTACATTTAAATGTGTGTTCAATTTCACATTCTGTTCTGCATTTCATTCTGCATTCAAATGTCTATTCAGCTTTGCATTCAGTTCTGCATGTAGAGATAGGTTCACTCTGACATTCAGTTCTGCATTGATTCTGCATTCAGATGTGTTTTCAATTCCTCATTCAATTCTTCATTTAATTCTGTATTCAGATGTCTATTCATCTTTGCATTCAGTTCCGCATGCAGAGATGCGTTCAGTCCGGCATTCAGTTCTGCGTTCAGATATATGTTTTATGCAGTTGGTCCTACATTCAGTTCTGCATTTCGTTCTGTCCTTGGTTATGTATTCAGATTTGTGTTCAGTTCTATATTCAGTTCTGCATTCAGACATGTGTTTGAATCTGCATTTGGTTCTGCATTCAGATGCGTGTTCATTTCCACATTGCGTTCTGCATTTAATTCTGCATTCAAATTTCCATTCAACTTTGCATTCAGTTCTGCATGCAGAAATGAGTTCAGTCCAACATTCAGTTCTGCATTCAGATACGTGTTTTATCCAACCGGTGCTATATTCAATTCTGCATTTCGTTCTCCTCTTGGTTATGTATTCAGATTTGTATTCAGTTTTGCATTCAGATGTGGATTTGAATCTGCATTTGGTTCTGCATTTGGTTCTGAATTCAGATGTGTGTTCAAGTCTCCATTCCGTTCTGCATTTAATTCTGCATTCAGATGTCTATTCAGCTTTGCATTCAGTTCTGCATTTCTACGTGTTTTTTGCAACTGGTCCTATATTCAATTCTGCATTTCATTCTCATCTTGGTAAAGTATTCAGATTTGTGTTCAGTTCTACATTCAGTTCTGCATTCAGATGTGTGTTTGAATTTGCATTTGGTTCTGTATTACTTCTGCATTCATATGTGTGTTCAATTCTACATTCCATTCTGCATTTAAT
>NW_026847549.1:206043226-206089992 GCF_025583915.1 Anolis sagrei ordinatus | reverse complement strand
ATTCTGCATTTCTTAGCACGTGCCCTTCTGCAGCCACACCATTCATCACCATCGATGCCATGCTCTCCATGCAGAAACTGAAGCCGTGCAACCTCAGCATGGGATCTGGGCTCAGTAGAAAAGCATGGCACCACTAACAATAAAGGACTTCCACTCTTTGCCCCATTGAACCCTTGCAAGGAACCTATCAAGATGCCAGGCTGGCCTCTGGCACTCAGGATTTCCTGAGAAAAGAGAGATCCTTGGGGAAGGTGGAAGTCAGAGAATGCAAAAGACGTGCAACCATCCGTTCAGGGAACCAACAGGCTTTTGGCCTCCAAGGCTGGCTTTGGCCCATTTCACTTCTCCTTTGGATGCGACACGGATTTGCTCCCGCATCCTGGAGAACTGCAGCCAACCACCCAGAAGATCCAAACCCGGGCACAGCGGGCAGTTAAGGCCCCTGTACTAGGAAAGAGGGATGGCCTCCCCATTGCAGCCGATTTTTAGGAGGAGGAGGAGGAGAAGGAGGAGGGGGTGAAGCAGCCCCTTTGGGACCCAAAGAGCCCAAGAACCTCACATGAAGGATTCAAAGCCGAATGGCGGCGGCGGAGGATATTAATGATCATATAATGGGAACCAAATGCTGAAGTTCAAAGTTAAATCCTTAATAATATACAGTCACTTTAGGTTACGCCAGGCTCCAAAACAGATTGTTTTTCAAGGGAAAAGGATTGTGGGTAAAATGTTCTAAATTCCCAAGGAGGCAATATGGTTGGGATATTTTTGGCCGTCCTGAGAACAGCCCCCCCCCCCCTTGCAACCCTGGCTCCACCGCCCCACCCGCTCTTTGCTTCCCACACAGAACAGAGGGGCCTTTGCTCGTGTTCATGCTCCCCATTTTTCACTTTGTACATTGATGGCTGATCCTCGAGACAGGTGGCCGGCTGCCATTTGGAAGACCTCTGCCCATTAAAGGCCTCCTCCTGCCGAGGAAGCCAGAGGAAAATAAGTTTCCCAGCAGGACCAAAGGTTTGGGATCAAGAGCTTCCGTACAGCCAAAGCGAGCCAGAGCTCGGATTTGGAGGCTTGTGGGGTTGATCCAAAGCTCCGTGCAAGAGGAGAAAATGCCACTGAAGAAGAAGACCTTCTCTCCAAAGAAGCCCCATTGGAAGAAGAACGCTGCATCTCCAAAAAAGCCACTTGCAAGAAGAAAATTATTTCTCCAAAGAAGCCACTTGCAAGAAGAATGCTTCTCCAAAGAAGTCACTTGGAAGAAGAAGACTGCCTCTCCAAAGAAGCCACTTGGAAGAAAAATATTGTCTCCAAAAAAGCCATTTGCAAGAAGACTGAATCTCCAAAGAATCCACTAAGAAGAAGAAGTCACTTGCAAGAAGAACATTGCATCTCCAAAGAAGTCACTTGGAAGAAGAGGACTGTGACTCCAAATAAGCTACTTGCAAGAAGACCATTGCATCTCCAAAGAATCCACTAGGAAGAAGAAGGCTGCATCTCTAAAGAAGTCACTTGCAAGAAGACCATTGCATCTCCAAAGAAGTCACTTGGAAGAAGAAGACTCTGTCTCCAAATAAGCCACTTGCAAAAAAAATATTATGTGTCCAAGGAGATCACTTGCAAGAAGAATGCATCTCCAAAGAAGCTACTTGGAAGAAAAAGACTGTGTCTCCAAAGAAGCCACTTGCAAGAAAAATATTGTCTCCAAAGAGGTCACTTGCAAGAAGAATGCATCTCCAAAGAAGCCACTTGGAAGAAAAAGACTGTGTCTCCAAAGAAGCCACTTGCAAGAAGAATGCATCTCCAAAAAAGCCACTTGGAAGAAGAAAATTATTTTTCCAAAGAAGCCACTTGCAAGACGAATGCTTCTCCAAAGAAGCCACTTGGAAGAAAAATATTGTCTCCAAAAAAGCCATTTGCAAGAAGACTGAATCTCCAAAGAATCCACTAGGAAGAAGTCACTTGCAAGAAGAACATTGCATCTCCAAAGAAGTCACTTGGAAGAAGAGGACTGTGACTCCAAATAAGCTACTTGCAAGAAAAATATTGTGTCTAAAGAAGCCACTTGGAAGAAAAACATTATGTCTCCAAAGAGGTCACTTGCAAGAAGAATGCATCTCCAAAGAAGCCACTTGAAAGAAGAAGGTGGCATCTCCAAAGAAGTCACTTAGAAGAAGAAGACTGTATCTCCAAAGAAGCCACTTACAAGAAAAATATTGTCTCCAAAGAGGTCACTTGCAAGAAGAATGCATCTTCTTTGGATCTCCAAAGAAGCATCTCCAAAGAAGCCACTTGGAAGAGAAATATTATGTCTCCAAAGAGGTCACTTGCAAGAAGAATGCATTTCCAAAAAAAAAATCCTTTTGGAAGAAGAAGATTGTGTCTCCAAAGAAGCCACTTGCAAGAAAAATATTATGTGTCCAAAGAGACCACTTGCCAGAAGAATGCATCTCCAAAGAAGCCACTTGGAAGAAGAAGGTGACATCTCCAAAGACGTCACTTAGAAGAAGACTGTGTCTCCAAATAAGCCACTTGTAAGAAAAAATATTGTCTCCAAAGAAGCCACTTGGAAGAAGAAGATAGCATCTCCAAAGAAGAAAAATATTATGTCACCAAAGAAGCCACTTGCAAGAAGATGGCATCTCCAAAAAAGCAACTTGCCGGGTACCGCCAGGGTCCAATTCTATGGGATCATGGAGGCTGTAATTTTGTAAGACCTTCAGCCTTCTTTGCCAAAGGGTACATCTTCATTCTAGAATGAATGCTGGAATCCCATAGCATTGAGACATGGCAGTGCAAGTCGTGCCAAAATGCATTAATTCCACAGTGTAGCTGCAACCTTAGTGTCCAAGATGCTACAAGATCCCTTGGGCATCCAGACTTGTGATGTGAACACATTGACCTAGTGGGAGAAAGTTTTTGCAAGTGGAAATGATATAGCTGAATGCTATGGAATCCTGGATTTATAGTTCACCCACAACGAAATAGCATTCTGAACCTCACCAATGATAGAATTGGACCAGACTTCCCACACAGAACCCCCATGACCAACATAAAATACTATGTTTTCTGATGGTCTTTGGCGACCCCTCTGACACCCCCTTGCAACCCCCAGGTTGAGAAACACTGGTGTAGATGCACACTAAAAGCCACCTGAGAATACGTTCCCTGCCGCCTTGCCCAGCAATTCAATGTCCCACCGGTGAGTCCCTTTCCTTGCACAGCTCTTGCATTTCCCTGTGTTTTGCATCCCAGTTTTCCCACAACTGCTTTTAAGTCTCTGGATGAGGAAAGGCTCGATGGCGGGACCCTTCCTTGAATGCTTTCTTCCCCTAAATCAAAAAAAGAGGCCGGTGGAGCGTGTTGGTGGGGAAAGGAAATGGGTCTGGATGTGAATTTATTATGAAACGTCCATTTATTTGGTTCTTGCCTCAATTTTCTTCCTTTGAAGCTCGCTCCCTTCCAAGATTGTCAGAATGAGAATATATATATATATATATATATATATATATATATATATATATATATGAGATCTGCTCTCTTCCTTTGTCTCTCTCTGTTCTCTTCTTTTCTTTTCCTGCCCCCTTCTTCCCTCTCTCTCATTTGCTGTTCCAAACAGAAGGAGAATTTAAGTTGGAACAGGTCACAGATGTGGAACCAGCGAAGGCAGGCTCCAAAGACCGGCTTTGGGGGGAAGTTCATCCAAGGGTCAGAACTCTTGGCGGAGAGACAAGAGCCAAGGCAAGGCGGGAGGAGGAGGAGGAGGAGGAAGAGAGGGAAGGAGGAAGGAGGACGAGGGATGAGGGCGGCCACGCCGGGTGCCTGGATCTCCCCGCAGAAGGCCACAGAAAGGGCACCCAGGTGGGCATCCAGACTGCCCAAGTGGCTAGCAGGGCAGGAAAGGGGAAAGGAACCCCACCGTAGAAGGTGGCCCAATGGGCAACAGAACTGTCCCAAGTGGCTAGCAGGACAAGAACAAGAGGGTCACCCAAACAGGCAACTGGACCTGAACTGGCAATCGGACTGCCAAACTGGCTAGCAGGACTAAAAAGGGTAAATGAACTCCACGGTAGAAGGTGGCCCCAACGGACAACCAAACTGTCCCAAGTGGCTAGCAGGACAAGAACAAGAGGGTCACTCCAAAGGGAACCCAAATGGCAACTGGACCTAAATGGCAAAGGGACTGCCCAAATGACTAGTAGGACAGGAAAGGGGAAAGGAAACCCACAGCAGAAGGTGGCCCCAACGGGCAACCGAACTGTCCTAAGTGGCTAGCAGGACAAGAACAAGAGGATCACTCCAAAGGGAACCCAAATGGCAACTGGACCTAAATGGCAAAGGGACTGCCCAAATGACTAGTAGGACAGGAAAGGGGAAAGGAAACCCACAGCAGAAGGTGGCCCCAACGGGCAACCGAACTGTCCTAAGTGGCTAGCAGGACAAGAACAAGAGGGTGACCCCAAAGGCAAAGGGAACCCAAATGGGTAACTGGACCTGAATGGGTAACAAGACTGCCCAAATGGCTCACAGGCCAAGAAAGCAAAAGGAACACCATTCAGGTCCATGGCAGAAGGAGACACCAATGGGCAACCAAACTGTCCCAAGTGGCTAGTAGGACAACAACAAGAGGGTACCCCAAAGGCAAAGGGAACCCAAATGGGCAACTGCACCTAAATGGGCAAATGGACTGCCCAAATGACTAGTAGGACAGGAAAGGGGAAAGGAATCCCACAGCAGAAGGAGACCCCAATGGGCAACCAAACTGTCCTAATTGGCCAGTGGTATAGAAAGGGAAAGGTGACCCCACAGCCAAAGGGAACCCAAATAGGCAGCTGGACCTGAATGGGCATCTGGACTGCCCAAATGGCTAGCAGGACAGGAAAGGGGAAAGGAACCCCACAGCTGAAGGGGGTCCCAATGGGCGACTGAACTGTCCCAAGTGGCTAGCAGGACAAGAACAAGATGGTCACCCAAATAGGCAACTGAACCTGAACAGGCAATCGGACTGCCCAAATGGCTGGCAGGCCAAGAAAGGGTAAAGGAACACCACAGCGGAATAGGGGCCCCAATGGGCAACCAAACTGTCCTAATTGGCCAGTGGTATAGAAAGGAAAAGGTGACCCCACAGCCAAAGGGAACTCAAATAGTCAACTGGACCTGAATGGGCATCTGGACTGTCCAAATGGCTAGCAAGTCAGGAAAGGGGAAAGGAACCCCACAGCAGAAGGTGGCCCCAATGGGCAACTGAACTGTCCCAAGTGGCTAGCAGGACAAGAACAAGAGGGTCACTCCAAAGGCAAAGGGAACCCAAATGGGCAACTGGACCTGAATGGGCAACAAGACTTCCCAAATGGCTCACAGGCCAAGAAAGCTAAAGGAACACCATGGCAGAAGGAGACACCAATGGGCAACCAAATTGTCCCAAGTGGCTAGCAGGACAAGAACAAGAGGGTGACCCCAAAGGCAAAGGGAACCCAAATAGGCAGGTGGACCTGAATGGGCATCTGGACTGCCCAAATGGCTAGCAAGTCAGGAAAGGGGAAAGGAATCCCACAGCAGAAGGGACCCCCAATGGGCAACTGAACTGTCCCAAGTGGCTAGCAGGACAAGAACAAGAGGGTCACCCAAATGCAAAGGGAACCCAAATCGGCAACCAGACCTGAATGGGCAACTTGACCACCCAAATGGCTAGCAGGGCAGGAAAGGGGAAAGGAACCCCACAGCAGAAGGCAGCCCCAATGGGCAACTGAACTGTGCCAAATGGCTATCAGGACAAGAACAAGAGGGTGACCCCAAAGGCAAAGGGAACCCAAATGGGCAACTGGACCTAAATGGGCAAATGGACTGCCCAAATGACTAGTAGGACAGGAAAGGGGAAAGGAAACCCACAGAAGAATAGGGGCCCAATGGGCAACCAAAGTGTCCCAGTTGGCTAGCAAGACAAGAACAAGAGGATGCACCCACAGACAAAGGGAACCCAAATGGGCAACTGGACCTGAATGGGCAACAGGACTGCCCAAATGGCTATCAGGACAAAAAGGGTTAAGGAACTCCACAGCAGAAGGAGACACCAATTGGCAACCAAACTGTCCTAATTGGCCAGTGGTATAGACATGGAAAGGTGACCCCACAGCCAAAGGGAACCCAAATAGTCAACAGCACTTACATGGGCATCCGGACTGCCCAAATGGCTAGCAGGACAGGAAAGGGGAAAAGAATCTCACAGCTGAAGGGGTCCCAATGGGCAACCAAACTGTCCCAAGTGGCTAGCAGGACAAGAACAAGAGGGTCACCCCAAAGCCAAAGGGAACCCAAATAGGCAGCTGGACCTGAATGGGTATCCGGACTGCCCAAATGGCTAGCAGGACAGGAAAGGGGAAAGGAACCTCATAGCTGAAGAGGGTCCCAATGGGCGACTGAACTGTCCCAAGTGGCTAGCAGGACAAGAACAAGAGGGTCACCCAAATAGGCAACTGAACCTGAACGGGCAATCGGACTGCCCAAATGGCTTACAGGACAAGAAAGGGTAAAGGAACCCCACAGCAGAAGGAGACCCCAATGGGCAACCAAACTGTCCCAAGTGGCTAGCAGGACAAGAACAGGAGGGTGACCCCAAAGGCAAAGGGAACCGAAATAGCTAGCTGGACCTGAATGGGCAACAGGACTGCCCAAATGGCTAGCAGGACAAAAAAAGGGTAAATGAACCCAAGAGCAGAAGGGGGCCCCAACGGGCAACCAAACTGTCACAAGTGGCTAGCAAGACGAGAACAAGAGGGTGACCCCACAGACAAAGGGAATTCAAATAGGTAACTGGACCTGAATGGGCAACAGGACTGCCCAAATGGCTAGCAGGACAAAAAAGGGTAAAGGAACCCCACAGCAGAAGGAGGTCCCAATGGGCAACCAACTGTCATAATTGACCAGTGGTATAGAAAAGGGAAGGTTACCACACAGCCAAAGGGAACCCAAATAGGCAGCTGGATCTGAATGGGCAACCAGATTGTCCAAATGGCTAGCATGACAGGAAAGGGGAAAGGAACCCCGCAGCAGAAGGGAGTCCCAATGGGCAACCAAACTGTTCCAAGTGGCTAGTAAGACAAAAACAAGAAGGTGACCCACAGGCAAAAGGAACCCAAATAGGAAATTGGACCGCCCAAATAGCTAGCAAGACAGGAAAGGGGAAAGGAATTGCAGATGGCAACTGGACTGCCCAAATGGCTAGCAAGACAAGAACAGCAAGATGATCCCACAGACAAAGGGACAACCAAACCATTCAAATGGGTAGCAGCACAGGAAATAGGAAAGTGCCCCCACATCCAAAGGCAGCCCAAATGGGCAACCAGACCACCCAAAAGGCTAGTGGAAAACAAAGGGGAAGATAAACCCACAGCCAAAAGGAACCCAAATAGGCAACTGGCCCTGAATGGGCCACTGGACTGCCCAAATGGCTAGCGGGACAGGAAAGTGAAAGGCATCCCTCAGGTGAAGATAACCTTCATGGGCAATTGGACTGCTCAAATGGCTAGCAAGACAAGAACAAGAGGATGGCTCCCCCTTACAAAGACAACCCAAATGGACAATCGGACCACTCAAAAGGCTAGTGGAAAAGAAAGGGGAAGGTGACCCCACAGGCAAAGGGAACCCAAATAGGTAACTGAACTCCCTAAACAGCTCATAGGACAAAAAGGGGTAAAGGAACCCCATAGCAGAAGTTAACCCCAATGGGCAACCAAACTGTCCCAAGTGGCTAGTAAGACAAAATCAGAAGAATGATCCCACAGTCAAAGGTAATCCAAATGGGCAACCAAAGCACCTGAATGGCTAGCGGGACAGGAAAGGGGAAAGGAACCTCACAGCAGAAGAAAACCCTAATGGGCAACTGAACTGTACTAATGGCTAGTGACATAGAAAGATGACTCCACTGTCAAAGGGAACCCAAATAGATAACTGGACCTAAATGGGCAAACAGACTGCCCAAATGGCTAGTAGGACAGGAAAGGGGAAAGGAACCCCAGAGCAGAATAGGGGCCCAATGGGCAACCAAAGTGTCCGAGTTGGCTAGCAAGACAAGAGCAAGAGGATGGTCCCACAGACAAAGGTAATCCAAATGGGCAACCAAAGCACCTGAATGGCTAGCAGGACAGGGAATAGAAAAGGGGCCCCTCATCCAAAGACAACCTGAATGGGCAACCTGATCTCCCAGATGGCTAGTCGGACAGGAAAGAGGAAAGGAACACAGCAGGAGACCCCAATGGGCATCCAAACTGTCCCAAGTGGCTAGCAAAACAAGAATGGGAGGATGGTCCCATAGGTGTGGTGGAGGCTCCTTCTTTGGAGGCTTTCAAACAAGGGCTGGATGACCATCTCTTGGGGGTGCTTTGAGTGTGATTTTCCTGCTTCTTGGCAGAATGGGGTTGGACTGGATGTCCCACCAGGTCTCTTCTATGGTTCTATGAGCGGGTGCCGGTCTCCTTCCAGAACCCTGCGGAAGCTCCTGGCCCGTGTTCCTCCTCTGGCTTTCTTGGCCCGGGGTCCCTCTCGGCAGACCTTTCCAATCAATGGCTGCATTGCTCCCCGGCTATCTCTCACCAAACCTGATCCTCCACCAAACTCCGGAGCAGAGAGTTCCACTGCTGAACAGCTCACAGTCAGGAAGTTCTTCCTAATGTTCAGATAGAAACTCCTTTCTCTGGCTCCAAACTACAAGTAAGGAGATTCCATCTGAACATTAAGAAGAACTTCCTGACTGTGAGAGCTGTTCAGCAGTGGAACTCTCTGCCCCGGAGTGTGGTGGAGGCTCCTTCATTGGAGACTTGGAAACAGAGGCTGGATGGCCATCTGTCAGGGGTGCTTTGAATGGGATTTTCCTGCTTCTTGGCAGAATGAGGTTGGGCTGGATGATGGCCCACCAGGTCTCTTCTATGGTTCTATGACCCTGTTTGCAGGTGTCGGCCTCCTTCCAGAGAACAAGCCCTATGAGGAGCGGCTTAAGGAGCTGGGCATATTCAGCCTGAAGAAGAGAAGGTGGAGAGGAGACATGATAGCCATGTATAAATATGTGAGAGGAAGCCACAGGGAGGAGGAGGGAGCAAGCTTCCTTTCTGCTTCCCTGGAGACTAGGACTTAATGGAGCCATGGCTTCAAACTACAAGAGAGGAAATTCCACCTGAACATGAGGAAGAACTTCCTGACTGTGAGAGCCGTTCAGCAGTGGAACTCTCTGCCCCGGAGTGTAGTGGAGGCTCCTTCTTTGGAGGCTGGATGGCCATCTGTCAGGGGTGCTTTGAATGCAATATTCCTGCTTCTTGGCAGAATGGGGTTGGACTGGATGGACCTTGAGGTCTCTTCCAACTCTAGGATTCTAGGGTTCTATGACCCCGTGTGCGGGTGCTGTTCTCCTTCCAGAACCCTGCGGAAGCTCCAGTTCCGCGTTCCTTCTCCGGCTTTCTTGGCCCGGGGTCCCTCTCGGCAGGCCTTTCCAATCAATGGCCGCGTTGCTCCCCGGCTATCTCTCTCCGAACCTGATCCGTCCATAAACACAGAATAAATGAAGCAATTAGGCAAAAGGAGGTAAACAGGATGAAAGGAGGCCTTTCTTCGCCCCCCCCCCCCCCCCCCCCCCCCCCCCAGGAGGGCCCAGGAGAGGGAGAGGGAGGCAGGAGGGGAGCCAAAATGGACCTGCGATTCAATTTCCCCGAGACGAGGGAGACAACAAGAGTGTTCGCTCTTTGTGTAAACTAAAAGAACACACTCTTATTACATTACAAACTAATTCCTCGTGTCAGGAAAGGAGGGGCGGGGGGGGGGGGGGGGAGAAATGCGCTCTGGAAAGCATCACAAGCAAGGCCCACAGCTATGGATTGTGGACCAAGGGCAAGGTGCAAATGGCACAGGAGGAAGAAAGGGTGCTTGGAATGGGGCATGAGTCCCCCCAAATGTCTCCTTGGGGGTCTTCATAGGGCAGGAAAGGGACCCCAGGAAACAAGAAGGCCCCCAAAGGCCTCCTTAGGGAGTCATGAAGGGCATCAGTGATGCAGGAGATGGAAAGAAAGGAAGAAGAGACAAGAGGAGAGAAGTGGAGAGAAGGGAAGGGAAGGCAGGGGAAGGGAAGAAAAGAGAGAAGGGAGGGAAGTTGAAGAGAAGAGGGAAGGGAATAGGGAAAGGATGAGAAGAGAGAAATGAATCGATGAGGGAAAGGAAGGGAAAGGAAAGGGAGGGGAAGAGAAGGAAGGAAAAAGGAGGGAAGGAAATAGAGGAGACAGAAGGGAGAGGAATGAGTGGGAAAGAAAATAGGGAAGGGAATAGGGAAAGGATGAGAAGAGAGAAACGAATAGAAGAGGGAAAGGAAGGGGAAGGAAAGGGAGGGGAAGGGAAGGAAATAGAGAAGGGAAGGAAGCAGGGAAGAGAAGAGAAGAGGGAAGGGGAGAGAAGGGAGAGGAATAAGAGGGAAAGGAAATAGGGAAGGGAAGGGAATAGGGAAAGGATGAGAAGAGAGAAATGAATAGAAGAGGGAAAGGAAGGGAATGGAAAGGGAGGGGAAGGGAAGGAAATAGAAAAGGGAAGGAAACAGAGAAGGGAAGGACGGAGGGAAGAGGGAAGGGGAGAGAAGGGAGAGGAATAAGTGGAAAAGGAAACAGGGAAGGGAAGGGAATAGGGAAAGGATGAGAAGAGAGAAACGAATAGAAGAGGGAAGGGAAAGGGAAGGGGAAGGGAGGGGAAGGGAAGGAAATAGAGAAGGGAAGCAGAGAAGAGAAAGGAAGAAAAGAAAGAAGAGAAGAGAAAAGGAAAATGAAAGAAGAGGAAGGGAAGAGAGGATGGGGAGAAAAGTGAAGAGAAAGAGAAAAGAAGGTGGGGAATGAGAAGGGAATGACACAGAGAAGGGAAGGGAATAGGGAAGGAATTAGAAGAGAGAAATGAATATAAGAGGGAACAGGGAAGGGAAGGAAGAGAAGGAAGGAAGAAAAAAGAAAGAAGGGGAAAGAAATGGAAAGGAAGAGAGAAAGGAAGAGAAGAGGGAAAGGAAGGGAAGGTAAGGAAATAGAGAAGGAAAGGAAACAGAGAAAAGAAAGGAAGAAAAGAACGAAGAAGAAACAGGAAAAGGAAAGAATAGGGAAGGGAAAAGAGGAAGGGGAGAAAAGTGAAGAGAAAGGGGAAGAGAAGAGAAGGGGGAGGAATGAGAAGGGAAGGAAACAGAGAAGAGAAGGGAATAGGGAAGCAATGAGAAGAGAGAAATTAGTATAAGAGGGAACAGGGAAAGTAAGGGAAGGAAGCAGAGAAGGGAAAGGAAGCAAAGAAAGAAAAGAAGGGGAAAGAAATGGAAAGGGAAAAGGGAAAGGAAGAGAAGAGGGAAGGAAAGAGAGGAAGGCAAGAAAAGGAAGAGAAGAGAAAGGGAGGGAAGGAAGGAAACAAAAAAGGGAAGGGAGTAGGGAAAAGAGAAGAAGAGATAAATAAAGGGAAGAGAAGAAAGAGAAGAGGAAAGGGAAAAGAAAATAGAGAAACAAAGAGAAGACAGAAGAGGAGGCGAGAGGGAAGGAAAGAGAAAGAAGAGGGATGAAAGAAGAGAAGAGAAGAGGGAAGGAATGGGAAGAGGAGAAAGAAGGGAAGGATAAAGGGAAGGGGAGGAAAGGGAAAAGAGAAAGAAAGAAAAGAGGGAAGGGAAGAGAGAAAGGAAGGAGTGCATCACTCCCCTTTTCCGGATTATAATCACCCAATTGCATGAGCAACTAGCAGGCTGCTGGGTCCCAGCTCAATGGGCCCATGAAGTTGAGATCACCAGAGTTCTCAGGAGCTCTCCAGAGTGCTGAACCGTATCTGCCAAAGAGCTTTAGCACCATGGATGGCACAGATTTTAAGAAGCTCTGAAGATGTCTCCCCTTCAGAAGCACTTTATCAGAACTAAGATTGCCGCACACTGCACACTGCACTTGCCCTATAATCCTCATATACCACCTGTCACATCAGCACTTTTAATTCTGTACCCATTACTCTGGCCCGGCCCAGTTTTATTGTGTCTTGGTGTATTGTTTATTGCTTGTTGTTTAATATTGCTTTAACTGTTTTTAATTTGCTTTAGGTTTTGTATTGTTATGTTGTGTTTTGAGGCCTTGGCCTTTGTAAGTCGCATCGAGTCCTTCGGGAGATGCTAGCGGGGTACAAATAAAGTAATAATAATAATAATCATAATAATAATAATAATAATAATCCCAGGACTGAGCAGGTAGCAAAAGTTTTAGAAGCAGAAGTTGAGATCTTGCATGTCGAGATAACCATGTATAAATATGTGAGGAGAAGTCACAGGGAGGAGGGAGCAAGCTTGTTTTCTGCTTCCTTGGAGACTAGGACGCAATGGGGCAATGGCTTCAAACTACAAGAAAGGAGATTCCATCTGAACATGAGGAAGAACTTCCTGACTGTGAGAGCCGTTCAGCAGTGGAACTCTCTGCCCCGGAGTGTGGTGGAGGCTCCTTCTTTGGAAGCTTTTAAACAGAGGCTGGATGGCCATCTGTCAGGGGTGATTTGAATGCAATATTTCTACTTTTTGGCAGGGGGTTGGACTGGATGGCCCATGAGGTCTCTTCCAACTCTGATTCTATGATCAGATATAAATATACCTATAGTGTGGTGGAGGCTCCTTCTTTGGAAACTTTTAAACAGAGGCTGGATGGCCATCTGTCAGGGGTGCTTTGAATGCAATTCCTGCTTCTTGGCAGGGGGTTGGACTGGATGGCCCATGACTGTGAGATGTGTTCAGCAGTGGAACTCTCTGCCCTGGAGTGTGGTGGAGGCTCCTTCTTTGGAAGCTTTTAAACAGAGGCTGGATGGCCATCTGTCAGGGGTGCTTTGAATGCAATATTCCTGCTTCTTGGCAGAATGGGGTTGGACTGGATGGCCCAGAGGTCTCTTCCAACTCTAGGATTGTATGAACTTGCGCAGAGGAAATCGATCCTCAGATGGTTAGATAGTAGTTGCAAACTCCTTCCACTAAGCACCATGCAACATGCCATGGACTAAAAAGGGCAACACATCCACAAGGGAACCTATGTTTATGTAAATGGGTGCCAGAGTAGTGCATGCAATGTCATTGCACATGTCTGTGCATTGCGCATTGCATTCCATAGTTCAACATTAGTTCAACATTGAGCGTAAGGTTTGGATGGCAGAATTGGAGCGTACCTCAGCACACGGAGATTTATGCTACACAACCCTGATATAAAGTCATGCCAAGTCTGTCTTGCAACTACGGCTTCTCTCTGAAATCCCAGATGGTTCTTAATTCAAAGGATTTTGCATTTCAACCCCTGGAAGGAGAAGAAACCGTGGTTCATTGGCTGGATGGTTGAAAAACTCAGATGGAAGGAGGGGGTGCGTGCATGAACTCTACGTTCAGGCCGTTCCTGGCCCAACCTGTAGCCTTTCTGACCATTATTAATGTTGTGGCGAAGGGGTAAATGCAAGAGACAGGCTCTCTGGGCCCCCAAAACCCAGAGGCTGCCTTTGGAGTCATGCGCCGTGAGCTCATTGAGCGCATTTCTCCCCTCTCCTCTTCCACATTCAACCGTCTTGGATTTCACTGCTGAAAGATACATTTTGTAAAATACACAAAAGGAGGGGAATGTCTAAAACAGAAACAGTTGCGTTTCCAAGTCCATAAGGATGGAGGATGCTGCCATCGGACCGAGTCAGTCGGACGTTTTGCCTTTGCTATGTGGTTCGTCCAGGATCCAAGGCCCTGGAATCATAGAATCAAAGAGTTGGAAGAGACCTCATGGGCCATCCAGTCCAACCCCATTCTGCCAAGAAGCAGGAAAATTGCATTCAAAGCACCCCCGACAGATGGCCACCCAGCCTCTGTTTAAAAGCCTCCAAAGAAGGAGCAATCCACCACACTTCGGGGCAGAGAGTTCCACTGCTGAACAGCTTTCACAAGAGTTTCCAGGAAGTCTCTTCCTTATCTCCAAATTGAGGTGCATCTACACTACAGAATTAATGCACTTTGATGCCAATTCAACTGCCATGGGTCAGTTCAATGGAGTTTCAGCTTTGCAATGTTTCCAATTTCTACCTAAGAGAGATGGGGCCTCACCAAACTAGAACTCCCATGATCCCATCACATTGAGCTAGCGGAGTGCAAGTGATGTCAAACTGCATTCATTCTGCAATGTAGAAGCACTCTAGAACACGGAGACCAGGGTTCAAGTCCTAGTTTCCAACTAAATAGCTGGGTTAGATTTCCTGTTATTGCTGTTGTGTGCTTTCAAGGACATTCCTGACCAATGATGACCCAACCAGGGGCTTTCCTTGGCAGAATGTGTTTGCCTTCCTCTGAGGCCGAGAGAGTTTGACTCACCCAGTCTCACCCAGTGGCTTTCCCTGGCTGACCATGAATTCGAACCCAGGATCTTTGCAGTCCAACTCTTGGAGCATTAGTAAGTGCCATGTTGAATGCTAGACCAACAGGAGTCTAATTCCCACTCAGCCATGGAAACCAACCGGGTGATGTTCAGTGAGTCACACTTTCTCAGCCTCAGTGGAATGTCAATCTTGGGGAGCTATTGGGTTGCGTAGAACTCCATCAGTGTTATTTCTCAAAAATGTTCCACAACAGTCACATAAAGGCATCTATTTTTCCAAATTTTCCCCTCCATCTCAGAGTCCCAAATCCCAACATGGACATCACACGAGCAAACAAGATGTCAGGAGGAGGCTAGAGTTGAGATTGAAGGATGTCATAGACATAATCTATTCTTCCTTGGTGAGACCTCACTTCACCTGAAACAACTCTGTGTCCAGTTCTGGTCTCTCCCTCCCAGGTTCATCCCATCTGCACACTTGATCAGCCTGCCCTCTAAACCTTAGAATCATAGAATCCTAGAGTTAGAAGAGACCTGGTGGGCCGCCATCCAGTCCAACCCCATTCTTCCAAGAAAATCATACTCAAAGCACCCCCAACAAGTGGCCATCCAGGTGTATAAATATGTGAGGAGAACTCATAGGGAGGAGGGAGCAGGCTTCCTTTCTGCTGCTCTGAAGACTAGGACACAATGGAACAATGGCTTCAAACTACAAGAATGTAGATTCCACCTGAACATGAGAAAGAACTTCCTGACTGTGAGAGCCGTTCAGCAGTGGAACTCTCTGCCCTGAAGTGTGGTGGAGGCTCCTTCTTTGTAGGCTTTTAAACAGAGGCTGGCAGGCCATCTGTTGGGAGTGCTTTGAACACGATTGTCCTGCTTCTTGGCAGAATGGGGTTGGACTGGATGATAGCCCACCAGATCTCTTCCAACTCTAGGATTCTGTGATTCTATGACAGCATAGGTTTGTAGATAACACAGGGCATCTTTTTGAGAATCTTAACAGTCCATAGTCTCAGAACACAAGGGTCTGGAGAACAAGCCCTATGAGGAGCAGCTTAAAGAACTGGGTATCTTTAGCCTGCAGAAGAGAAGGCTGAGAGAAGACATGAGGATAGCCATGGATCAAGATGTGAGGGGAAGTCCTAGGGAGGAGGGAGCAAACTTCCTTTCTGTTTCCTTGGAGACAAGGACACAATGGCACAATGGCTTCAAACTACAAGAAAGGAGATTCCACCTGAACATTAGGAAGAACTTCCTGACTGTGAGAGCTGTTCAGCAGTGGAACTCTCTGCCCCGGAGTGTGGTGGAGGCTCCTTCTTTGGAAGCTTTTAAACAGAGGCTGGATGGCCATCTGTCAGGGGTGATTTGAATGCAATGTTCCTGCTTCTTGGCAGAATGGGGTTGGACTGGATGGCTATCCAACAGCAGGTCTCTTCCAACTCTTTGATTCTATGATTCTACGATTCTATGAAGGACCTAGGAGAGCATATTTTGTCAAACTTGGATACATGAAAGCATAGGTACTAGTGGGCCCAATGGGTGTGCCCAATCTCCTTGCAGTATTGGCCAGAGTGAAGGGGAAAGTGATGCATCGAGTTTGCCTTTGCAAGGGAAGACTCGCATGTGCAGAGCAGACCTTGGAGCAGAACCGAAGACGAAGGCAACTGTGATTGAGACCGGCTTGATCTCCTCTCTTTCGACTCCAAAGCATTGACCGTTTACTTAAAACGATAAGCCCAGATTTGCTGAATTATGTTATGCGCTTACAGTAAACAAACAGTCCACATGAGAAGGACAGGCCCCAAAGGAGGCCTCTCCGGATCCCTTTGTAACCGACACTTTCCCCCGTAATTATTTATAATCCCTTTCTGGTGCTACGGAAAACACTGCAACGAACAGGCGCACCATGAAGTATTGCCTTTGTTGTTGTTGTTGTTGTTGTGTGTGCATTTTTTAAAAATCCATTCTGATTCACTTAAGGTCTCTTTGTTGCAAGCCCAGCTGGCGCGGGATGCTCCAGTGAAGCAGGAAAAAATATACATTTTGCAAAGTAGGTGCTTCCCAACGAGGGCCAGAGCAAGAGGAAGAAATCCCTCCCGGACATGTTGGCCTTGTCTTCGGAAAACATGGGATCATGCAAGGAAGGAAAGAAGGATGGGCGGGAGGAGAGTCATCCAAAGGAGTAAAGACAAGCAGGGATGGAGCCTCCACGCCCCACGCCTGCCCTATGGCAAACCCCAAAGGAAAAGAGGAAGCTTTTCCAGCAGGAGAAGAGTCATGGAGGTATGTAGCCGATGACAACATCCTATAGAATAGAATCAAGGAATCATGGAGTTGGAAGACAACCCAAAGGCCATCCAGTCCAGCCCTGTTTTGCCAGACAGGAAGGCACCATCCGATCCCTCCTGACAATGGCCATCCAGCCTCATGAGGTCCTTGAGTTGGAAGACTTCGCATTTGGTACAACCCTTTTCTGCAAGGCTAGAAGACACAATCAAAGCAGCACCATCCAGCCTCATGACATCCTTGAGTTGGAAGACTTCCCATTTGGTACAACCCGCTTCTCCAAGGCAGGAAGACACAAAGCAGCGCCGACAGGTAATTGAGGCACATCTGAATGGCACATGGATATACATGCACAAAGGATTGTGCCTTTGGTTATACAACATTCAATGCTTCTTGTGTGCAGTAGTGCTAATGATGTTCCATTGCACATCCAATGTGAAACTTTGTTGTTGGTGTTTATTTGTTCAGTTGCTTCTGCCTCTTGGTGCCCTCCTGGAGCAGCCCACACACACACACACACACACATACATACACACACACACACACGTGGATGCAGTTACACTTTAAAAAGGTACCTGTTCTGACTTGCAAACAAATTCAATTTACCTATCTTGTATGTAACTTGGGGACTGCTTACATTTATTTATTTAAAACATTTATATTCCGCCCTTCTCACCCTGAAGGGGACTCAGGCCGAAGCACAACATATATAAGGGAAACATTCAATGCCAGGACAAGAATTCATAATACATAATCATTTGTTGTAGTTTATTCATTCGGTCGCTTCTGACTCTTCATGACTTCATGGACCAGCCCATGCCAGAGCTCCCTGTTGGCCGTGGCCACCCCCAGCTCCTTCAAGGTCAAGCCAGTCACTTCAAGGATACCATCCATCCATCTTGCCCTTGGTCGCCCCTCTTCCTTTTTCCTTCCATTTTCCCAAGCATCATTGTCTTCTCTAAGCTTTCCTGTCTTCTCATGATGTGGCCAAAGGACTTCAACTTTGCCTCTAATATCCTTCCCTCCAATGAGCAGCCGGGCTTTATTTCCTGGAGGATGGACTGGTTGGATCTTCTCGCAGTCCAAGGCACTCTCAGCACTTTCCTCCAACACCACAGCTCAAAAGCATCTCTCTTCCTCTCAGCCTTCCTTATGCCCAGCTCTCACATCCATAGGTGACTACAGGAAATACCCTTGCTTTGATTATACGGATCTTGGTTGCCAGTGTCATGTCCCTACTCTTCACTCTTTTATCTGGATTGGTCCTTGCTCTCCTCCCAAGAAGGAAACATCTCCTGATTTCCTGGCTGCACTCTGCATCTACACTTATCTTTGCACCTAGAAATACAAACCCTGTCATGGCCTCCATGTTTTCTCCCTCTATTTCCCAGTTATCAATAAGTCTTGTTGCCATAATCTTGGTTTTTTGGATGTTTAGCTGCAACCCGGCTTTTGCGCTTTCTTCTTCCACCTTGATTAGAAGGCTCCTCAGCTCCTCTCACTTTCATCCATCAAAGTGGTGTTATCTGCATATCTAAGGTTGTTCATGTTCCTTCCAGCCATTCTAACTCCAGCCTTGCATTCCTCAAGCTCTGCACGTGTTGCATGATGTGTTCTGCATACAAGTTGAATAGGATGGGTGAGAGTAGACAACCCTGCCGTGCTTCTTTCCCAATCTTGAACCAGTCGGTTGTTCCAGGGTCAGTTCTTCCTGTTGCTGCTTGGTCCTGCTAGGGAAGTAATGCTACCCCTCTATTTTGCCTTGGTTAAACCACACCTGCAATATTGTGTCCAATTCTGGGCACCACAATTGAAGAGAGATATTGACAAGCTGGAATGTGTCCAGAGGAGGGCGACTAAAATGATCAAGGGTCTGGAGAACAAGCCCTATGAGGAGCGGCTTAAGGAGCTGGGCATGTTTAGCCTGAAGAAGAGAAAGCTGAGAGGAGATAGGATAGCCATGTATAAATATGTGAGAGGAAGTCACAAGGAGGAGGGAGCAAGCTTGTTTTCTGCTTCCTTGGAGACTAGGACGCAATGGAACAATGGCTTCAAACTACAAGAGAGGAGATTCCATCTGAACATGAGGAAGAACTTCCTGACTGTGAGAGCCGTTCAGCAGTGGAACTCTCTGCCCCCGAGTGTGGTGGAGGCTCCTTCTTTGGAAGCTTTTAAACAGAGGCTGGATGGCCATCTGTCAGGGGTGATTTGAATGCAATATTCCTGCTTCTTGGCCGAATGGGGTTGGACTGGATGATGGCCCAGGAGGTCTCTTCCAACTCTTTGATTCTATGATTCTATTCTATGATTCCTTATACAGATTCATAGAATCATAGATTCCTCAGGAGACAGGCAAGGTGGCTTGTTCTCCTCACACCTCCAAGAATGTCTGAATGGAGTAGACCTGAAAACCAACTCAAAGCATAAAGTCTGCATCTACACTGTTGAATTAATGCAGTTTGGCACCACTTTGGCACTAGCTTGGCTCAGTGATATGGAATACTGGGAGTTCTAGTTCGGAGAGGCAGCAGCCTTCTTCAGCAGAGAAGGTGGAAGACCTTGTCAAATTGCACCTCCCAAGATTCCATAGCACTGTGCTGCAGATACTAAAGTGGTCCCAAACTGCATTAATTCTATAGTGTAGATGCACCCAAAGACAGTTCTGGTAAGAGGGTGAAACCGTCCTTTGCATTCTTCCGATGATAAATGTTCATCCTGTTCCATGCGCGCAAAGGACATTTCCCATTTCAGCGCTGCATCTGGAGGCCCATCAACAGCAATGAAATATGGGGATTATTCACATGGCAGAAAGTCATAGCAGCGCGGGACTGTCCCCAGAGGGAAGGGAATCCGTCTTATAAATAGAGAGGACGGGGAATGGAAAAAACGGAGCGTCCCCAAAGCTGTGATGGAAACCCCGTTCCTCCTTGGCTTGTCTTGTCTTGGCTTGGGTCAAGGACAAGGGAGGCTCCCCATGAGCTCATCGGCCTTCTCCAGATCGCGTCCTCATGGCTTTCCCAGCAGAGCCAAGGCAAACACAAGGAACCGGAGCACGACATCTTAAGGAGGGAGCAAGCTTGTTTTCTGCTTCCTTGGAGACTAGGACGTGGAACAATGGCTTCAAACTTCAAGAGAGGAGATTCCACCTGAACATGAGGAAGAACTTCCTGACTGGGAGAGCCGTTCAGCAGTGGAACTCTCTGCCCTGGAGTGTGGTGGAGGCTCCTTCTTTGGAAGCTTTGAAACAGAGGCTGGATGGCCATCTGTCAGGGGTGCTTTGAATGCAATATTCCTGCTTCTTGGCAGAATGGGGTTGGACTGGATGGCCCACCAGGTCTCTTCCAACTCTTTGATTCTATTCTATCCTATTGTATTCTAAGTCAGCTGGGTCCTCATTCGGCATGGAAAGGCGGCCAGAATTAGGCATCTGGAAAAGACCCAAAGCCCTGAGGACACCTGTTCTGGGATCTGCAAGGTGCAAGGCCTTTGGAGAGATGGATTGACAGGGCTGCAAACTGGAGCAGGATCTAAAGATTCCAAAAGAGAACCCTTCTTCAGCCGTTTGTAGGTCCTCTGGCATGACTCCATAGTCCATGTCCTGCAGAAGCTGACCACGGAGATATACCGAAGGACACAGAGATTCAAAGAGAACCCTTTTCCAAGTAATTATGGGTCCTCCAGCATGATTAACGACTTATGGAAGTTGACTTTAAGATTGTGCTGGAAGACCTGGAGATTCCTGATCTATGTTAATTTCCACTTCAGGTTGGCCAAAGAATTGCACTGTGGAGGGCCTTAAAAAACCTGGAGACAGTTGTCAACTTCAAAAAAAGGTGATGGGAGACAGAGATTCCTAGAAAGGACCCTTCTACCCTTCTCTCAGTAGACATTGATTGTAGAATTGTGCTGGAGGACTCTTCTCTAGGCATTTATCTGTCCTCCAGCACGATCATGGACAACTGCTTAAGAAGTTGACTGTAGAATTATAGAGTTGGAAGAGACCTGGTGAGCCATCATCCAGTCCAACCTCATTCTGCCAAGAAGCAGGAAAATTGCATTGAAAGCACCCCTGGCAGATGGCCATCCAGCCTCTGTTTCAAAGCTTCCAAAGATTCCATCTGAACATTAGGAAGAACTTCCTGACTGTGAGAGCCGTTCAGCAGTGGAACTCTCTGCCCCGGAGTGTGGTGGAGGCTCCTTCTTTGGAAGCTTTTAAACAGAGGCTGGATGGCCATCTGTCAGGGGTGATTTGAATGCAATATTCCTGCTTCTTGGCAGGGGGTTGGACTGGATGGCCCATGAGGTCTCTTCTGACTCTTTGATTCTATGATTCCCCTTTCCTGTAGTTTGAAGCCATTGTTCAGGTGGAATCTCCTTTCTTTCTCATAGTTTGAAGCCATTGTTCCATTGTGTCCTAGTCTCCAGGGCAGCAGAAAGGAAGCCTGCTCCCTCCTCCCTATGACTTCCCCTCAAATATTCATCATCGTGTCTCCTCTCAGCCTTCTCTTCTTCAGGCTAAACATGCCCAGCTCCTTAAGCCGCTCCTCATAGAGCTTGTTCTCCAGACCCTTGATCTGCTCCCTCCTCCTTATGACTTCCCCTCAAATATTTATACAAGGCCATCATCGTGTCTCCTCTCAGCCTTCTCTTCTTCAGGCTAAACATGCCCAGCTCCTTAAGCCGCTCCTCATAGGGCTTGTTCTCCAGACCCTTGATCATTTTAGTCGCCCTCCTCTGGACACATTCCAGCTTGTCAACATCTCTCTTGAATTGTGGTGCCCAGAATTGGACACAATATTCCAGGTAAAGTGGTCTAACCAAGGCGGAAGAGAGCATGGGGAGCAGGACTTCCCTAGATCTAGACACTATGCTCCTATTGATGCAGGCCAAAATCCCATTGATGCAGGCCAAAATCTCACCATCAGGAAGTTCTTTAGTTCTTTAGTTTTGTAAGTACATTAGAACCATTTAGAACCATGGATTGCCCATGCCTAGTGGCCATCTGTCAGGAGTGCTTTGAATGTGATTGTCCTACTTCTTGGCAGAATGGGGTTGGTCTCTTCCAACTCTAGGATTCTATGATTCTATGATCTCAGCCATGGCAGTTCAAGTGTTTCAGTGTAGATACAGCCCAGGATTTCACATGCAAGGGGACAGGATGGGTGCTATTTGTGGGGCCTGGGCCTTCCCCTTGACTCCTGGATCCCCCCTCGGCCCGTGGCTCTTTCCAGGGCCGAAGAGGCCCAGCCAACACCTGCTGGAGTCGGGGTCAAGCCCTGGTTCCTCACAGTCTGCCGGAGCCGCTTGCAAACTCCAGGAAGGCTTTCCAGCATTGTTTCAAATCGCAGCTTGCGCTTCCAAACAATCAACAGACTTGGAAGCGGGGCGGCTGTTTCTTCTGCGCCTGATGCTCCATCATCTTGAACTCGGGCGGGAAGAGGGCAGCCAGGAAAGGACGAGGAAGGAGTTCAAGAAGCGCAACCGCACAACAACACGGCCTCCACAACGCCGCACTCCAAAGGACCTCTCCCAAGTTAGAAACAGATGAGGCTGGCTGCTACCAACGCAGGAAGGAGGCATCGCTCTCTACACGTTGACCCCGCTTGAACGGCCATGGCTCAGTGCTCTGCAGAGCTGGAGTTTGGTGCAGCACCCTCAGGGATGGCTCAAGATCCTTGCCAAACTACAAGTCCCACCATTCCATAAGCATTAAACACACATCAGCCATGCAGGAAGACCACACCTGGAGTGTTGTGTCCAGTTCTGGGCACCACAATTCAAGAGAGATGTTGACAAGCGGGAATGTGTCCAGAGGAGGATGACTAAAATGATCAAGGGTCTGGAGAACAAGCCCTAGGAGGAGCGGCTTAAGGAGCTGGGCATGTTTAGCCTGAAGAAGAGAAGGCTGAGAGGAGATATGATAGCCATGTATAAATATGTGAGAGGAAGCCACAGGGAGGAGGGAGCAAGCTTGTTTTCTGCTTCCTTGGAGACTAGGACGCAAGGGAACAATGGCTTCAAACTACAAGAGAGGAGAATCCACCTGAACATGAGGAAGAACTTCCTGACTGTGAGAGCCGTTCAGCAGTGGAACTCTCTGCCCCGGAGTGTGGTGGAGGCTCCTTCTTTGGAAGCTTTTAAACAGAGGCCATCTGTCAGGGGTGATTTGAATGCAATATTCCTGCTTCTTGGCAGAATGGGGTTGGACTGGATGGCCTAGGAGGTCTCTTCCAACTCTTTGATTCTATGATTCTTTGATTGTGATAGGCGTTCATCTGTGTAACTCTCTGCCCTGGAGTGTGGTGGAGGCTCCTTCTTTGGAAGCTTTGAAACAGAGGCTGGATGGCCATCTGTCAGGGGTGTTTTGAATGCAATATTCCTGCTTCTTGGCAGGGGGTTGGACTGGATGGCCCATGAGGTCTCTTCCAACTCTTTGATTCTATGATTCTAAGACACAATTTATTTATTTATTTATTTATTTATACGCTTGTATACCGCTAATATCTCAGCCTAAGTCGGCGACTCATTGCGGTTTACAACAATTAAAAACAGTATTCAATTTAAAACATAAAACACATATATAATACAATTACTGGGCCACCAATAATAATCCCATGCATCTCATAACTAAAGTCACAATCCGATATTCGTCGTCTATGATTACCAGTCCTTTAGTCATCAAGATTCGATTGCAACGGATTAACCGAATGCTTGTTTAAACAACCATGTTTTCAATCTCTTCCGAAACACCATCAGCGAGGAGGCTGATCGTACCTCTATAGGGAGGGTGTTCCAAAGCCGAGGGGCCACCACAGAAAAGGCCCTGTCTCTCGTTCCCGCCAGCCGCATTTGTGAAGCCGGCGGGATAGAGAGCAGGGACTCCCCAGAAGATCTTAGGGTCCTGGTGGGCTGATAGGCTGAGATACGTTCGGATAGATAAGTTGGGCCAGAACCGTTTAGGGCTTTAAAGGCCAACGCCAGCACCTTGAATTGAGCCCAGTAGCATATCGGCAGCCAGTGGAGCTGGTTCAGCAAGGGAGTTGTATGCTCCCTGCCGCTCCTGTTAGTATCATGGCTGCCGCCCGTTGGACTAATTGGAGCTTCCGGGCTGTCTTCAAAGGCAACCCCACGTAGAGAGCGTTGCAGTAGTCAAGGCGGGATGTAACCAGAGCGTGGACTACCGTGGCTAAGTCAGACTTCCCAAGGTACGGTCGCAGTTGGTGCACAAGTTTTAACTGTGCGAAAGCTCCCCTGGTCACCGCCGAAACCTGGGGTTCCAGGCTCAGCGATGAGTCCAGGATCACACCCAAACTGCGAACCTGCGTCTCAAGCCCTCCCGGCTTAAAACCTTCCAAGCTAGGACACACACTCCACTAGGCTTTGATACAGCTCTGGAGGTTCTTCTTAAGGTTCAGTAAGAAACCATTTCCCGACCATTTGAATCCACAGCTCCATTGAGTCCTAGGCTCCTTCTACACTGCCATATAATCCAGATTATCAAATCATATATTCCACATTATCTGCTTGGAACTGGATTATATGAGGCTACACTGTCAGATAATCCAGTTCAAAACAAACAATTGTGCCCCTTCCATACATCTGAATAAAATCCCACATTATCTTCTTCGAACTGGAATGTATGGCAGTGTGGACTCCCATATCCCAGTTCAAAGCAGGAGCCCCCAGAAGTTCGAATCTGGGGAGAGCGCAGATGAGCTCCTGCTGTCAGCTCCAGCTCCCTATGCAGGGACATAAGAGAAGCCTCCCACAAGGATGGTAAAACATCAAAACATCCGGGCAATGTCACCTGGGCAACGTCCTTGCAGATGGCCAATTCCCTCACGCCAGAAGCAACTTGCAGTTTCTCAAGTTGCGCCTGACATGAAATATGTGCCGTTACACCCAGACGCTTTTAAAAACAAAACTATGATGTGCTGTTCCCTATGTCTGGGCGAACTGCCGGTGCTTTTCTTGAGAAGATTGAGATTCTCAGCAACTGAGTCTATTACAAGCTCTGAACGTCAAAAAGGGATATTTATTTCTCAAAGTTGCAAACAGAACACTCAATTGATAAACCCAATAGGTATTTCTTCTTTCTCTTCTCCACCGGTTACTGAGTCAGCCTTTCCCCAAGTGGCAAAGGGATCCAGGGATCCTTCACCCTAATCCAGAGCTGTTGTCTTTTAGAAAGAACAAATCTTTCCCTATCTATCTAAGCTCCAGATTAGCCTTGGAGATAAGGCAATGCAGTCTCTCTCTCTATAAGACTCTATAAAACTCAATTCTCAAAGCTCAATATCTATTTTTCTTTATACTCTATAACTCTCTTATAATCTATCTAACTATAGCTCAATAAACTTCTCTATCTTAATTTCTCAATTCATCCCTTCTGTACAGAGGCGGCCCTAGGTAATTTTCAACAGTAAGCAAACAGTATTTTGGCGCCGATCCCCCCAACCAATCATTGATATATATTTTCTGTTCGTTGTGGGAGTTCTGTGTGCCATATTTGGTTCAATTCCATCATTGGTGGAGTTCAGAATGCTCTTTGATTGTAGGTGAACTATACATCCCAGTAACTACACTTGCCGCACTTGCTCCCTTGCCTGGCCCGCTTTGGGTCCGGAGGAGTGCCTGAAGACCCCGGCGTGTGCACCAAAAGTCACCTCTTCTCCTGACTTTCTCCTCAGCCATTGGGACCAAGAGAGAGAGAGAGAGAGAGAGAGGTGGAGATGCCCACCTTTCCTGAAGGTAGGCGCAAGAACAAAGGAGGGAGCGGAGGTGGGAGATACCTCCAGCCGGAGGGGCTCTCTCTCTCTCTCTTGGCCCCAATGGCTGAAGAGAAAGTCAGGAGAAGAGGCGACTTTTGGTGCGCACGCTGGGGTCTTCAGACACGCCTCCGGACCCGAAGTGGGCCAGGCGCGGCGGTTCTGGCCCTTGGCTCACCTGCGGATTGGGGAGAGGAGAGCGCCAGGGGATCAGGAAAGGGAGCCGGTCATGGGGAAGGGATCGAACGCGGAGAACGATTGAGCGCCGGCTCTGCTCGCGCACCCGGTGGCCAGGTGGAGCAGGAACGAGAGGGGCTAGGCAAGGCTCAAGGGCCCGGCCCCTTTGGGAAGAGGATCGCCCGGCAGCGAGGCAAGAAAGCTGTTGGGGTTCAGCCTGATCCTGATCTGTGTGAACCGGATTCTCTGATAGTTTTTCCAACTGAGCAAGCTCTCCCTGACAGTGTGGAATCTGTTGTTGATGCTGAGGTCAGCGGCGAGGAAAGTGAAACTGAACAGCTGGAGGAAAATGTTTTGGAAGCTAGCTGTGATATCTCTCCACCTGGGTTTTTTAATGAGGACCGAAGAGAACAGATAGTTAGAGACAGAAATGTTTCACAGTTTCTACGAAGGTCAAATCGTTTACAGGAGAGACAGGCCCAGGCTTCAAAGTCAAGGGGCGTTTCAAAGAATATCTTCTTTGGTTTAAGGGGTCTCCTGCCGGGTGTCTCTTTAGATCAAGCAACGTTTGGGACTGTGGCTGTGCCTTGGCAGAATTCCTGTGTTCCATGGCCGGTAATCCCAGAGGCTTCTAGTTTTCAAGTTCATGGTTAGCGAGAGGCTAACAGGTTCCTGGTTCTTGTATTGTGGTTTTTGGAATTTTGCTCAAGTTCAGAGATTTTCCTGACTGCTGTGCTTCTATTGTGGCTTTTTGACTTTGCATTTACCTTTCTTTTGTAACCAATTTTTCATCAATAAATAAGGATTGTTTTTCCTACAGTCCAGTGTGGTGGATTTAATCTTATGGTCTCGTTTCTTGATCTGGGATGCAACAAAAGCCGTGGCTCCCCCCAGACAGCTAGGGCTGTTGTGAGCTGAGGGGGTGCTCCTCGTGGCGGTCAAGGGGCATTTACAGAGGCGCCTCTGCGCCCCTGGCAAAAAAAAGGGTTCTGCGACCGCTTACTTCGCGTAATGGACGGGCCGCCCCTGTTCCTGTCTATAACTCATTTGTTTTTACAGTGGTTTGTCGGAGCTACCTTTCTGGCCACCAGCACATCAGATTCCTTCTTCAGAACTGAACAGGCAGGGAGGACTCCAAAATGGAAGTCTTTCCCTGGGAGCAGGGGCGGGCTCAAAGAGCTGCTCCCTAGGCCAATCAAAGAGTTTGCAGACTGGCTTTTCCCGCCTTTGGCTGTTAAACTCCAGGCTTTGCAAGGCTGCAGCAGCTCCTGAGAGAAAGGCAAGGGGCAGCCCCTCCAAGCAAATTAAAGAAAAACCAATGCAAACCAGTCTCCTGGGAGACTGAACAAAATAAATAAAGTTCAGATATTGTGGGATTCTGGGTGGGAGGACTGTGTGGAAGGGCCCCCAGTCTGTAGGGGAGGAGCAGAAAACAAGCCCACCTGCTTCTCCTGGGAGGTAGGTAAAGGTAACGGTTTCCCGTGACATTAAATCTAGTCGAGTCCGACTCTGGGACGCTGGTGCATCGGTGGATTTTGGGGTCCTGGGCCAATCTCCAATGGTAGAGTGAGGGACCACTGCTGCAGGACTGCCTTGTAAAAAGACGTTGCTCTGCCCCTGAGCCAGGACCCGACGGCCCACGGAGCGGCTCCCCGTCCCATGCTATGCGCTGAGTTTTCTTTTCTTGCCCCCTGTTTTGCTTGAGGCCTTGCTCGGCAGGTCTCCGTGTTGTTGTTTGGGCCACTGGGTGCCGGACAAACAACATTTATGATGATGATGAGAATGCGCTTCCATTGCCTAAGAACACAATGCCGAGGAATGCCAAGCATTTGCACTATTTCGGGAACTGGGAGCTTGCAAATAAATCAGCTCAAAGGAGGTTCATCACCTTCATAAGAAAACAGAGTGGCGTTGCAGTTGCCTCCGGGTGAATCTGCACTGTAGACCTTGCCAAACTAAATCTCCCAGGAGTCCCTAGCATTCAGCCTCCTCTTTCTCCTTTTCTCCTTCTCCTTTTCTTTTTCTTTGTCCTCCTTGTCTTCTTCCTTCTTCTTCTCTTTCTCCTTGCTCTTCTGCTTTTGCAGCATGCATAAGAATTCATGCATTTTTTTTTTCAAATTATAATTTGGCCCTCCAACAGTTTGAGAATCATAGAATCATAGAATCAAAGAGTTGGAAGAGACCTCATGGGCCATCCAGTCCAACCCCATTCTGCCAAGAAGCAGGAATATTGCATTCAAATCACCCCTGACAGATGGCCATCCAGCCTCTGCTTAAAAGCTTCCAAAGAAGGAGCCTCCACCACACTCTGGGGCAGAGAGTTCCACTGCTGAACGGCTCTCACAGTCAGGAAGTTCTTCCTCATGTTCAGATGGAATCTCCTTTCTTGTAGCTTGAAGCCATGGCTCCATTGCGTCCTAGTCTCCAGGGAAGCAGAGGGGGGGGGGGGGGGGGGGGGGGGGGGCTCGGGGGGCTTCAGCCCCCCCCCCCCCCGAAATTCTCATGGTGGTTCGCGAAAAGGCCTTACTGGTGCATTATTTAAACTGTTATGTTTATTAATATCATGATTTGATCACCATTCTCAATATATCCCATATGTATGGGGGTATTGGGGTAATGATACAAAAGGTTTGCTAGGCTAGACCCTCTTTCACTCAGACTCAGCCCCCCCCCCGAAACTCAGCCCCCCCCGAAACCCCCCCTGAAAATTTTTTAGCCCCCCCCCCCCCCCCGAAACGAAATCCTGGCTACGGGCCTGGTCTCCAGGGAAGCAGAAAACAAGCTTGCTCCCTCCTCCCTGTGGCTTCCTCTCACACATATTTATACATGGCTATTATGTCTCCTCTCAGCCTTCTCTTCTTCAGGCTAAACATAGCCAGCTCTTTAAGCTGCTCCTCATAGGGCTTGTTCTCCAGACCCTTGATCATTTTAGTCGCCTTCCTCTGGACACATTCCAGCTTGTCAATATCTCTCTTCAATTGTACTGCCTCCTCCTATTTTTTCTTCCTCTTACTTCCCCCTCTTCTTTTTCTTCCCCCTCAGTGAGTGCCAGGCTCCATCCCTTCTGCAGGGCAGATGCAGCCGGGTTCCTTGTATTTTGGAGCCGTGGCATCTTTCTGCCTCCTGACCTTTTGTTCCTCCCAACGTGTTCCCCGTCCCCTCCTTAGTCGCACTTAAAGCCCGGGCCTCGTGTCTGCAAAGCCTTAAGCAAGCCGGCCGCCTCTTTACAAGGGCCGATACGGTAATTGTTCCTTTTGAAGGGCCCGGTTATTATTAAGAGCAGGTCCCTGGGCGCTGGGGGTTTTCTTCGGGGAGCCGAGCCCTGTTTCTGATCAGCGCCTGCTCTTCGGCGCAACACGTGGCAGGCAGGCATTCCACCCTCTCCGCGGCTCCCTTATAAATCTAATTCTCAGTTTAAGGTGACAGTAATAATATGTTAAATACCGGCAGATTATTAGAAACACATTCATCCAAAATTGGCCATGTAATAGATGGTTATCCGTGACATCGCGAGGCCTAAACGCCTGCAGATGTGGCCCAGATGAAGGCGAAAGGCCGAGAGGGAGGCAGGCCGAGGCGGAGGGAGCGTCCGCACTGCAGAGTTAATGCAGTTTGACCCAACTGGAATTGCTGTGGAATCCTGGGAGTTATAGTTTGAGGAGGCATCAAAGGCAAAGGACTTGTGAAACAATAACTCCAAGCTAATCAACTCTCAGTAAAGGATTCCCCCAGGCAGTAAGAACCCAGACCTTGAAACTGCTAGGCCATTCAGTGCTAATCAAGGTGGCCAATTGAAACATTTATACTTTTCCCGAGCACCCGGCAACGCCGTTGCGCGTCCCTTTCGAGGCATTAGGAACAGCTGCGCCTGTACCTTGGGAAGTCTGACTTGGCCACGGTGGTCCACGCTCTGGTTACATCACGTATAGACTACTGCAACGCTCTCTACGTGGGGCTGCCTTTGAAGACTGCTCGGAAGCTTCAAATGGTCCAACGATCGGCAGCCAGGTTGCTAACAGGAGCGGCACTCAGGGAGCATACCACTCCTCTGTTGCGCCAGCTCCACTGGCTGCCAATTTGCTACCGGGCACAATTCAAAGTGCTGGCTTTAGCCTTTAAAGCCCTAAACGGTTCTGGCCCGACTTACCTGTCTGAATGCATCTCCTTCTATGAACCAGTTAGGACATGAAGATCGTCTGGGGAGGCCCTGCTCTTGATCCCGATGGCTTCACAAGCATGCCTGGCGGGGACGAGAGACAGGGCCTTCTCAGTGGTGGCCCCTCGGCTGTGGAACGCCCTTCCTACAGACATTAGATCGGCCCCCTCCTTATTGGCATTCTGGAAGAGAGTGAAGACCTGGCTCTTCGAACAGGCTTTTAACTAAACAGTGCAATTGATTGTTTTCTGGAATATGGATTAATGGACAACGAGATCGGGTGCTGATTCTATTGATGAGACGTGATGGATTGTTTCCTTTATAGTCTGTCTTGATGTTTTTAATGCTGATTAATTGATATTACTGTTTTAAATGACTAATGATTTTTGTACCGTGTTGCTGATACTGGTTGTTAACCACTCTGAGTCGCCTGATGGCTGAGAAGAGCAGTATACAAGTGAAGTAAAATAATAATAATAATAATAATAACAGTATTTCAGTGAAAGGCCCCAGTGGACACCCAGTCCAACTGCCTTTATTCTGCCATGGAGGGAAGGCACAATCAAAGCACCCCCGACAGATGGTCATTCAACCTTTGCACTAATAGTCATACTCATAGGAGCAAGCCCAGGGGCCATCCAGTCCAGCTGCCTTTGGTGTTGTTTGGGTCTAGGGGCAACGTCGAGAGAGTTTCTCTCAGAGCGGCCCACTGATAAATGCCTTAATTATGCACGCTCTCATAGAGGTCTTAGTTCGCAAGAAGCGTAATTTTGCGTACTGTGCTTGAGGCCGCCCCTGTTCATAATTACAACAGCAAAACAACAACAGAGAGGAAACAATAGGACATCTAATCACCTCTCACAAAAGATTGCCCCAGGCACCAACAAGCCACACCAAACAACTGCCAGGCCATCAAATGCTAATGAAGGTGGTCAGCTGAAACATTCACACCTAGCTCCAGCAGACAAGAGTTCTTTGTCCCACCCTGGTCATTCCACAGATATATAAAGCCATTTTCCTTGTTCCAACAGACCTCACTACTTCTGAGGATGCTCGCCATAGATGCAGGCGAAACGTCAGGGAGAGAATGCTTCTAGAACATGGCCATATAGCCCCAAAAAACCTTCCTCTTTCTCCCCTTTCTTTCTTTTGTACCTATTCTTGGACTGCAACCCCAACAGTCCTCCTGATCGACCTACCTATCTATCTCTATCTAATCTATCTATCTGGAGGATTACTGGGAGTTGCAGTCCAGGAATAGGAAATTAGAAATCTGCAGGGATTGGGATGCTCTCAAAGAGATCCAAGGAGAAGAAAGCTTGCAGATTGGGAGCAGTGCATTTGGATCCTTTATCTTTAACTAGCCATCCCCTGCCACGCGTTGCTGTGGTCCAGTCTGTGTGTATTTTATGTGTGTGTATTTTGTGTATATGTGTTTATATGTGTTTGCATATATGTGTGTGTGTGGTTTTGCAAATGTGTTGTATTTTTTTTGGCTTTTTGTGTTTTTCAGTGTTTTTATGAGTGAGGGTCACTTGTTGGCCTGATACATGTATTGTGTCCAAATTTGGTTTCAATTCGTCCAGTGGTTTTTGAGTTATGTTAATCCCACAAACGAACATTACTTTTTTATTTATATCCTAGCCATCCCCTGCCACGTGTTGCTGTGGCCCAGTCTGTTGATCTGGAAAATAAAGTAATGAGAAAGTGTTGGTTTCTAATCTATGTCATGTCTTTCTGCTTGTGGGTAAATGGTATTTCTTGCTGTTTCTTTGTCAGTGTTGATGCGCAGAGTGTCTGGTTTGCCCACCCTGGAACATGCAGGATATCAGTGTCCTTCTTTAGGGGTCCCTTTCAAATCTAGGATACTATATCTGTGTGTGTGTGAATCATATCTATCAGAAGGTAGGAAGTAGGCCTGTGCGGTTTCGTTCGTTAATTCGTTAATTCGTTAATAATTCGTTATTTTTGGCATTTCCGAAGCGATATCAAAACACATTTTCAAACCCGGAAGGGTTTAAAAATATCGAACCGGCAGCCCCCATAGATTTAACGAGCTTCCGCTCGTTTCGTTAATGGGGTGGAGGCTGCTGGAGTGCTGGTGCCTGGGAGCCAATCCGGCGCTCCCAAGCAGTGCACCGTGGTCCGTGGCTGTGTCTGTTTTTGATTGGCCGGCGAGCCCTTTCAAAGCGGCTCCGCGCGGCCCGTAGCTTGCTGGAGGGCGAGGGAGTTTGCATTGGGTTGGCTTGGCAATGGCTGCTAGCAACTGGGATTGGATTCGACTCTTCTGTTGGTGTGTGCTCTCATTTGCTGTCTCGTGGCTGTGTTTGGTCCACATTTGGGCCATTTTTTGGTTAATTTTCCATTTTAAAATATTTTTAATATTATTTTTAATATTATTTTTAATATTATTTTTTAATATTATTTTAATATTATTCTTAAAAAATATTCTAAAAAAGAAAAGACTCTTCTGTTGGTGTGTGCTCTCATTTGCTGTCTCCTGCCTGTGTTTGGTCCACATTTGGGCCATTTTTTGGTTAATTTTCCATTTTAAAATATTTTTTAATATTATTTTTAATATTATTTTTTAATATTATTTTTAATATTATTTTTTAATATTATTCTTAAAAATATTCTAAAAAAGAAAAGACTCTTCTGTTGGTGTGTGCTCTCATTTGCTGTATCCTGCCTGTGTTTGGTCCACATTTGGGCCATTTTTTGGTTAATTTTCCATTTTAAATATTTAATATTATTTTAATATTATTTTAATATTATTTTAATATTATTCTTAAAAAATATTCTAAAAAAGAAAAGACTCTTCTGTTGGTGTGTGCTCTCATTTGCTGTATCCTGCCTGTGTTTGGTCCACATTTGGGCCATTTTTTGGTTAATTTTCCATTTTAAAATATTTTTTAATATTATTTTAATATTATTTTTTAATATTATTTTAATATTATTCTTAAAAAATATTCTAAAAAAGAAAAGACTCTTCTGTTGGTGTGTGCTCTCATTTGCTGTATCCTGCCTGTGTTTGGTCCACATTTGGGCTATTTTTTGGTTAATTTTCCATTTTAAAATATTTTTTAATATTATTTTAATATTATTCTTAAGAAATACCAAAAATATTCTAAAAATTCGTTAATATTTACAAAATTTCTTAAATACCAAACTTTTTTTTGGAAAGTTTTGTAATTATTTTAAATATCGAAACAAAAAAACACCCCAATTACAAATCGATTTTAGAAACAAATTTTTTCTTGATCAAACAGGCCTACTATCTATCTATCTATCTATCTATCTATCTATCTATCTATCTATCTATCTATCTATATCTATGACTGAGTGGCTCTTTGTCAGGAGGGCTTTGATTATGTTTTCTTGCCCTGGTGAAGGGAGTTGGATTGGGTGGGTTGAGTATTTTCTGTTGGTTGTGGGTGTTCTCTGTGGGAGGTTTGCTCCAATTCTGTTGTTTGTGGGGTCCAGAATGCTCTTTGATTGTAGTTGAACTGTGAATCCCAGTGACTACAACTCCAAAATGTCAAGGTCTATTTCCCACAAACTCCATTTAGGTGTATTGAGTGCTTGTGCCAAGTTTGGTCCAGATCCATCATTGTTTGAGTCCACAGTGCTCTCTGGATGTAGGTGAACTACAACTCCCAAACTTAAGGTCAGTGCCCACCAAACGCTTCCAGTATTTTGTGTTGACCATGGGAGTTCTGTGTGCCAGGTTTGGCTCAATTCCATCATTAATGAACTTCATTTTGTTAGATTAGAGAGATGGGCCAAAACTAACAAAATGAAGTTCAACAGTGACAAATGCAAGATACTCCACTTTGGCACGAAAAACGAAATGCAAAGATACAGAATGGGGGACAATGCCTGGCTTGAGAGCAGTACGTGTGAAAAAGATCTTGGAGTCCTCGTGGACAACAAGTTAAACATGAGCCAGGAATGTGATGTGGCGGCAAAAAAAGCCAATGGGATTTTGGCCTGCATCAAGAGGAGCCTAGTGTCTAGATCTAGGGAAGTCATGCTCCCCATGCTCTATTCCGCCTTGGTTAGACCACACCTGGAATATTGTGTCCAATTCTGGGCACCACAATTCAAGAGAGATATTGACAAGCTGGAATGTGTCCAGAGGAGGGCGACTAAAATGATCAAGGGTCTGGAGAACAAGCCCTATGAGGAGCGGCTTAAGGAGATGGGCATGTTTAGCCTGAAGAAGAGAAGGCTGAGAGGGGATATGATAGCCATGTATAAATATGTGAGAGGAAGCCACAGGGAGGAGGGAGCAAGCTTGTTTTCTGCTTCCTTGGAGACTAGGACGCGGAACAATGGCTTCAAACTACAAGAGAGGAGATTCCATCTGAACATGAGGAAGAACTTCCTGACTGTGAGAGCCGTTCAGCAGTGGAACTCTCTGCCCCGGAGTGTGGTGGAGGGCTCCTTCTTTGGAAGCTTTTAAGCAGAGGCTGGATGGCCATCTGTAAGGGGTGCTTTGATTGTGCTTCTCTTGCATGGCAGAAAGGGGCTGGACTGGATGGCCCATGTGGTCTCTTCCAACTTATTATTATTATTATTATTATTATTACCATTATTATCATTATTAAATATGACTAGATGGCCATCTGTTAGGGATTCTTTGATTGTGCTTCTCCTGAAAGGCATAAAGGGGCTGGACTGGATGGCCCATGTGGTCTCTTCCAGTGCAGTCAGGGATGAAACCCAACACTTTCAATTTTGGAGCATTTTGGATTTTGGAATCCCTGATAAGGAAGGCTCAAGCTGTCCCTTGACGGAGGTAGTTTAATTAAAAACCCCAAACTTTGTAAAAACAAGACAAAAGCTTGATGTCAACGAGCTCTCCTTCGACCTCCTTTACTCTCGCTCACCTGCCAAGTTTGGGGTCACGAAGGAGCCTTTGCCTGTTTCGGGGCTCCTGCTTTTGCGAGGCCTTTTCACCCCTTTTCCCCAGCCCTCCTCCCGGCTGCAGATTTACGAGACTGGGAATGACGTTTTTGCTGGAACACCGAGGGCTTGACAAATCCTTGCTCTTTCGAAAAGAAATAAACATCAGGTTGAACTGATCACGAGGATTAAATATGTCCATTTTCATTAGCCTTTTGGAGAAAAACCCCGTCCAAGCTATTTGACCTCTGCAAAGGCTCCAAGTTTAGGAAGCAGCGGGGATGGGAGGAAAGGCCAGATGAGAGATCGAAAGACAGACAGACAGATAAGATTTATATTTTATATTTGTCGTGTCAGAACAACCAGTCTAACAGAACAAAGAAAAAAACAAAATTTGCAAGCTTGGTAGTTGATTAAATGTCCTTTGACCAGTATCTGGCCACTTGGAGTGCCTCTGGTGTTGCCGCAAGAAGGTCCTCCATTGTGCATGTGGCAGGGCTCAGGTTGCATTGCAGCAGGTGGTCAGTGGTTTGCTCCTCTCTGCACTCGCATGTCGAGGATTCCACTTTGTAGCCCCATTTCTGAAGGTTGGCTCTGCATCTCGTGGTGCCAGAGCGCAGTCTGTTCAGTGCCTTCCAAGTCGCCCAGTCCTCTGTGTGCCCAGGGGGGAGTCTCTCATTTGGTATCAGCCATTGGTTGAGGTTCTGGGTTTGAGCCTGCCACTTTTGGACTCTCGCTTGCTGAGGTGTTCCAGCGAGTGTCTCTGTAGATCTTAGAAAACTATGTCTTGATTTAAGTCGTTGACGTGCTGGCTGATACCCAAACAGGGGATGAGCTGGAGATGTCTCTGCCTTGGTCCTTTCACTATTGGCTGCTACTTCCCGGCGGATGTCAGGTGGTGCAATACCGGCTAAGCAGTGTAATTTCTCCAGTGGTGTAGGGCGCAGACACCCCGTGATAATGTGGCATGTCTCATTAAGAGCCACATCCACTGTTTTAGCATGGTGAGATGTGTTCCACACTGGGCATGCGTACTCAGCAGCAGAGTAGCAAAGCGCAAGGGCAGATGTCTTCACTGTGTCTGGTTGTGATCCCCAGGTTGTGCCAGTCGGCTTTCGTATGATATTGTTTCTAGAACCCACTTTTTGCTTGATATTCAGGCAGGGCTTCTTGTAGGTGAGAGAACGGTCCAGAGTGACTCCCAGGCATTTGGGTGTGTTGCAATGTGCCAGTGAGATTCCTTCCCAGGTGATCCTCAGAGCTCGGGATGCTTGTCTGTTCTTAAGACGAAATGCACCTATCTGTGTTTTAGATGGATTAGGAATCAGCTGGTTTTCCCTGTAATAGGCAGTTGGAGCACCTAAAGCTTCAGAGTACTTCTGTTCAACCATGGGATCAGATCCTTGGATATAAGGACAAGATAGATAGATAGATAGATAGATAGATAGATAGATAGATAGATTAGAGAGATAGACCTGTCCAAAGTATTTGACCTCTCCAAAGTCCTTGGCTGCCAGCTCCAAGTTTAGGAAGCATTGGGGGTTGCAGAAAAGGCAAAGTATTATAGATATATGTATATACGTGTTTTCTTTGCTCCAAATGGTCTCTTTTTCAAACTTTCCCATTTCCCCGGGGTTTTCAAGCTCAACTGACAAAGCAATTGGGGAGGGAACAGGTGATGGCCGAAGGAGACGGCCGTTCTCAATAGCCAGGCTTTCACAAAGGATCAGTGGCTCTCCCTCCGCTGTCACGGTCCGGGCTTTTCGGGGCCGTCGCTCCCAAATGTCACTTCTACCTCCTGGGGGGTCACAAAGCCCCCTCAAAGGTCAAGGCTGGCCCTTTTGCGCCAATGGGGAAAGCGCCAAAATGGCAACACCAGGGAGCAAACGGCGTGGCAGGAGTCAGGTGCAGGTGGACTTTGGAAAAGTAGACTTTTTCAGTGCAGACTTCTCAAATTGTATATCTACACTGTAGGATGGATGCAGTTTGACATCACTCTGGTGAGATATCTTTCCACTTGAGGATCTTATCGAGTACCTTCAGAGCTGCTCTCCCAAGGATGCATCTTTTCTCAGGCCCTCCTCTCTCTCACCATCCTTCCCTCATCTCTTTCCTTCCTCCTTCCCTCCCTCTTTCTCCTTCCCTTCCACCCTATCGTCCTTCCTGCTTTCCTTCTTTCCTTCCTTCCTTTCATCTTTCCTTCCTCCTTCCCCCTCTTCTTCCTTCTCCTTCCCCCTCCTTCCCTCCTCCCTTCCTTCCTTCCCTCTTTCTCTCCGTCCCTGCCTGGCCTCTCTCCCTCCTTTCTTCTCTCTTCTTTCTTTCCTTCCTTCCTTCCTTCCTTCCTTCCTTCCTTCCTTCCTTCCTTCCTTCCTTCCTTCCTTCCTTCCTCCTTCCCTCTTTCTTTCCTCCTATCTCTCTTTCTCCTTCTTTCTTTCCTTCCTTCCTTCCTTCCTTCTCTTTTGTCTTTCCTTCCTTCTCCCTTCCCTCCCTCCATTCGCTACCACCCTTCCTTCCTTCCTTCCTTCCTTCCTTCCTTTCCTTCCTTCTTTCCTCCCTCCCTCCTTCCCTCCTTCTTCCTCCTTCCTTCCCTTCCACCCTTTCCTCCTTCCCCCTCTCCCTCTTTCTCCTCCCTCCCTCCCTTCCTTCCCTTTTATCTTTCCTTCCTTCTCTCTTTACTCACTCCCCTCTCTCTTTCTCCCACCCTCCATTCCTTTCCCTCCTTCCATCCTTCCCTTCGACCTTTTCACCCTTCCCTCCTTTTTCCCTGTTGTCTTTCTTTCCTTCCCTCTTTCCTGCCTCCATTCCTCCCTCCTTCTTTCTTCCTCCCTCCTTCCCTTCCATCCTTCCCACTGTCCCTCTTTCTCCTTCCATCCTTCCTTCCTTTCCTTTCCTTTCCTTTTGTCTTTCCTTTCACCTTTTCTTCCTTCCTTTCTTCCTTCCTTCCCTCTCTCCCTCTTTCTCCTTCCTCTTCCTTCCTTCCTTCTTTCTCCTTCCTTCCTTCTTCCTTCCTTCTTTCTCCCTTCCCTTCCTTCTCCTTTCTTTCTTCCTTTCTTCCCTTTCTTCCTTCTCTACCTCTTTCCTTCCTTCCTTCCTCTCCTTACTTCCCTCCCTCTTTCTCCTTCCATCCTTCGCTTCCACCCTTTCCTCCTTCCTTCCTTCTCTCTTTCCTTCCTCCTTCCCTCCCTCCTTCCCTCTCTCCCTTCCTTCCTTCCTTCCTTCCTTTCCTTCTTCCTTCCTTCTTTCCTTCTTTCCTTCCTTTCTTCCTTCCTTCCTTCCTTCCTTCCTCTTTCCTTCCTTCCTTCCTTCCTTCCTTCCTTCCTTCCTTCCTTCCTTCCTTCTTTCCTTCCTTCCTCTTTCTATCCTTCCTTCCTTCCTTCCTTCCTTCCTTCCTTCCTCCTTTTCTCCTTTCTTCTTCTCCTTCCTTCCTTTTGTCTTTCCTTCCTCCTTTCCTTCCTTCCTTCCTTCCTTCTCTTCCTCTCTTTTCTCTTCTCCTTCTTCCTTCCTTCCTTCTCTCTTCCTTCCTTCCTTCCTTCCTTTCCTTCCTTCCTTCCTTCCTTCTTCCTCTTCCTTCCTCTCCTTTCCTCTTTCTTTCCTTCTTCCTTCCTTCCTTCTCCTTCCCTTCCTTCCTTCCTCTTCCCTTCTCTCCTTCCTTCCCTCCCTTCCTTCTCTTTCCCTCCTTCCCTTTCTCTTTCCTTCCTTCCCTCTCTTCCCTCTTTTCCTCCTCCTTCTTCCTTTTGCTTTCCTTCCTTCTCTCTCCAGGTGTTTTGGATTTCAACCCCTTCAATTCTTAACAGCCACGAGCGAATTGTGGCCAGCACCAAACTACATCAATTCTGCGTTGGAGATGGAAGCCTCTATTGATGTGTCCACACCATCAATAGAAGCTTGGTACCACTTAAATCAGACCTGGGCAAACTTTGGCCCTCCTCCAGGTGTTTTGGACTTCAACTCCCACAATTCCTAACAGCCTAGTGGCTGATAGAAATTGTGGGAGTTGAAGTCCAAAACACCTGGAGGGCCAAAGTTTGCCCAGGTCTGCTTTAAAGGGTGTGCCTGCACTGTGGAATCAATGCTTGCAAGGTCTTTGTATCCACGCTGGAAGCAGATTGATTTCCTCCCCAGAAGTCCTAAGATTTGGGTAAGTTTATTATGGCGACAGTAGTATCCTGCGTGTTCGAAGGATGGTTGGACTCCAAAGGAGGAAACGCTCCCATTAATCAACCCAACGGAGGTGGAACCATTACTCCTGCCTTTCCTCTGGGGGAGAGGAGGATTGATGAGCGGAAAGCCAAGGCACCGTCCTCCATTTGTCACCGCAGCCGGCTTGCTGGGACTGGAAGGGGAACTGGGAAGAGGTGCAACAACAAGGTCACTGGGAAGAACAATAGCCAGTGGTGGACTCAGCAAAGCGCAAGAACGCATGGTTGGGATCATAGAATCCTAGAACGGGAAGAGGACCCCCAAGGCCATCCAATCCAGCCCCCTTCTGGCAGGCAGGAAAACACAATCTAAGCCCTCCTGGCTGATAGCCCTCCAGACTCTGAGAAGGAGACTCCATGGGTCTCCCAAGGAGCAGCAAATTCCATTGCTGAATAGCTCTTACCATCAGGAGGTTCTTCCTCGTGTTTTGGAGGAATCTCTTTCCCTGCAATTTGAATCCATGGCTGTCTATTGAGTCTGTTAGATAGAAATGGCACAGCATTTCTAGTCATGGAAAAATACTGTTGGAAGGAAGTGCCACCAAGGTTTATTAGGGATTCAGCTGAAAAGGAAGCCGAGCGGCAATCATTTGCCAAGTAGAGCATGTGGTTACAGAAGTAAAGGCCATTTTTATAGAAATACAGAGTTATGCGGTTCAAATCTCCCACTCCCGCCCCCCGGCCAGTCTTTGCTGTGATTGGCTGACACACCAGCAGCTGGGAGGGGGGCTCGTCTGCCCCCGGCACATCTGGACCAATCAGGGAGCTGCTGCAGTGCGTCAGGGCCAATGAGAAGGCTTCTCTGGCACCTCAACGAATCAGGAGGGAGCGAGGCGGGCCGAGCGAACACAATGCGTTCCTGAGTGGATTATGACAAAAGGAAAGGGCCTGGGGCTGTGAGGAATGGTGGGAGGTGAAGTCCAAAACACTGGGAGGGAGGGCCCAAGTTTGCCCACGCCTTGATGAACATGTGGAATATCAATAGCACCTGGGTATCACTGTCAATGTCATGATGCAATCCCTGGGGGGGGGGGTGGTAATGTGTTAGTGTGAGAGTTATTACAAAGGGGTTGCATCAGCCAATGCCCCTTACTGATGACTTATTAGCAGGCGGCTATATAAGGAGGATGAAAGCATCCATCTCCCTCTCTCCTGTGTGACTCAGTGTATCTGTGTCAGGTTTTACAGTATATTGTAATATGATATAGCTGAGTCATGCACTGCTAAAAGGCTTCTATTGGAAATGCCGAGTCATGCATTAACTGTATATAGAACTTCATTTGGGGAATGTGTTCTGGCCTAGTCCAGGTGATTGTGAATGATGTAATCCTTGGTCTGAGTTAAGTTAATGAGTTGGGAACCAATCAGAGATTGCTATGTGTAAATGTACAGAATTGTATATAAGGAAGTCATGTACAGTGTATTCTTCTCTCCTTGTGCTGTGATGCTGTTTGCTGAAGGCTCTGTGTAATGTATTAAAGGAACCTGTCTGCTAAGACAAGATATAACTGTATGCTGTGGTAAGTTTGTAGTGTCATCTAGATTGGAGGGGGAACAATGGTAAAACTGACAATAGCCGGGCATGTGCTCAAGTGTCTGTAAAGAGTTCCAGAGTGACTGCAGTCTGTGGGAGCAGTTGACTGAAAATACTGTGCAGGAAGAAGCTACTGGAAAGCGCTGAAGTTGTGCAACTGATCTGCTGCTGAATTGTGAGATAAAACATGACAATCTGCCTACATTATATATGGCTATTGATGGCTCTGATTGCTTGTAAATGCCAGAAATGAGGATCTGCAAATCCTGATTGTATATTTGTACGTTTTGCAAGATTAAAACCTCCAGATATTTTGTATGAAAACCTGGATCCACAAGTTTATGAAACTGTGCTGTCGCACGCTGGGCCTGTGCATCAGACTGTAGACAAGACATAAATTCTGTGTGCCCAACGGGACGCCAGGGCTGCCTCAGATTAAAGGCCCTTGGATTTCCTTAAAACAGAGTCTTTAGATTGCTTAAAGGTTCAACAAAGTTCTTTATTAATGAAAACAAACAGGTACTTTAAGGCTTTCTTAACAGTCTATTGGCTCTCTCTCAGTCTTGTCCACAGGGAACAGGCACTATCTTCATAACTGTAACAAATGGCGTGGAGCCCCTGCACCCGGTACCAACTGGCTTCCACGAGAGACCCTTGCCAAGCAGAGCTTTGTAGACTTCCAGGGAAAAAGGAGTTCAGGTTTCAGTGATGGCTGGCTGAAGTCCCTCCGCAAAGGAGCTGCAAGGCTGTATGATCCTCGGCCAAGCTGTAGAAGACAAAGCTTTCTACAGGAGCTCTTGGTATTATGTCCTGCATGAAAGGCTTCTCTGTGTGGACTAAACTCAAAATGGCTCCTATTCCCTCTAAAACCCAAAATGGGGGCGGGACCAGGGAACCTAACGATAATTGACAGGTGGCTTGCCCTATGATTGCAGCCAAAAAAAGCCAGACAGGTGGCTTGCCCTATGATTGCAGCCAAAAGAAGCCACCTATCTGCAGAGTCCATGAAACTTAGGACTACAACAAACATTCAATGCAAAGCAAACAAAATTGGAGCTCCTGGTGCAGTTGTACCTGCACAGAAACATTGTGTAGATAAGGTCAGATGCTGGGAGTTGGACTCTGCCGATGAACAAGCTGAAGTGTGTTTTTGCTGTGAAAGGACTCTGTGGTATTTTGCTTGCTTCTGGGATACTTGTTATCCAACATGCAACCGTTCGAGGAGGTCGTGATTTGGAAACTATAAATCACCCAATCTCTGTAGCAGAAGAAAACAAGCCTGTTCCCTCCTTAATATGACATCCTTTTAAGTGGTCGAAGCTGTTAGGAATGGTGGGAGGTGAAGTCCAAAACACTTGGAGGGAGGGCCCAAGTCTGCCCATGCCTTGATGAACATGTGGAATATCAAGCGCACCTGGGTATGACTGTCAATGTCATGATGCAATACCTAAGGGGGTGTGGGGGGTAATGGCTGAGTGAGGGTTATTGCAAAGGGGTTGCATCAACCAGTGTCCCTTCCTGATGACTTATCAGCAGGCGACTATACAAGGAGGATGAAAGTATCCATCTTCCTCTCTCCTGTGTGACTCAGTGTGAGTATCTGCGTATGTTACATATGACTATTTGATGGCTCTGAGTGCTTGCAAGTTCCAGAAATGAGGATCTGCAAATCCTGATTGTATATTTGTATATACTGCAAGATTAAAGCCTCCAGATATTTTGCATGAAAACTTTAATCCACAATTTTATGAAACAGTGTGTAGGTAAGGTCACATGCTGGGAGTTGGACTCTGCTGATGGATTAGCCGAAGTGTGTTTTTGCTGTGAAACTTACTTTTCTTTACTTAGGTAATCGCTTCTATTCCTAGGATGATGGTTCTCCAAGGTCGGTGTTCTGTCGATGGGTCCGTAGGTGACTGTGGAGCCCTCTTCTTGATCTGCATCTTCTCCCGCAGTGAGGTCATCAGTTTCCAGGTGGAAGGTGGTCCCGATCGGGGTTGGCTTGATGCACCTTCCTCTTGGCACGTTTCTCTCTTTCACCCTCCATTTGTGCCTCTTTGAATTGCACAGCACTGCTGGTCACAGCTGACCTCCAGCTGGAGCGTTCAAGGGCCAGGGCTTCCCAGTTCTCAGTGTCTATGCCAGAGTTTTTAAGGTTGGCTTTGAGCCCATCTTTCAATCTCTTTTCCTGCCCACTAACATTGCGTTTTCCCTTCTTGAGCTCGGAGTAGAGCAACTGCTTTGGGAGACAGTGGTCGGGCATCCGGACAACGTGGCCGGTCCAGCGGAGTTGATGGCGGAGGACCATCGCTTCGATGCTGGTGGTCTTTGCTTCTTCCAGCATGCTGACATTTGTCCGCTTATCTTCCCAAGTGATTTGCAGGATTTTCCAGAGGCAGCGCTGATGGAATCGTTCCAGGAGTTGGATGTGACGTCTGTAGACAGTCCACGTCTTGCAGGCGTATAGAAGGGTTGTGTTCCATCTCCCAGGAGCCTGATTTGCCTTACTTTATAGTTGCTTGAGGTTGCTTCCTCTTGCATTTTCTCCCAGGGCTGCTGCAGCTTTGCAAGAGTCCTAAAAGTTACTAGTATCAGAGTCTGCAGGCCTCTTTGCAACTATTGGCTGAGAGAGCAGCTCTTTGAGTTTAGGGACCGCCTTTTCTCCCAGGGAAAGATCTCCATTTTGGATTCTCCCCTGCCTTTTCAGTTTGAGGAAAGATTTCAGACGTGCTGATGGTTAGGCAGTTAGCTCTGGGAGAACCATTGCAAAAACTAAATTGAGTAAGCTATATTAAGCTATAGATAGTATATGATATGTTATATATAAGTATTAAGCTATATTGACATAATATAGATAGTATATTGTGTTTTGAGCTGTTTTGAGATATTATAGACAGATAAGCTTAATTGAGAAGATTGAGTTATATAGTTATAGAGAGAGAGTCTTGACTGCTTTGTCTCCAGAACTAACCTTAACTTATAGATAGGGAAAAACCTGCTTTTTTCTAAACCACAGCATCTTAAGGTTAGGGTGTAAAGATTCCAGGATCTTATCTGCCATCTGGAGAAAGGGTTACCTCTGTAACTAAAGAGGTATTTTTGTAGCTTCATCTATTGACTGTTTGTTTGCAACTGTGATGAACTGTGCCAAGTCCTCAAGGACTTTGAATAATCTTTTTTTATGTTTAAACCAGTAATAGCCTCAGTTGCTGAGTATCTCAAGCTTCTCAATATAGACACCTGCAGTTCACTCAGACATAGAGAGAAGCACGTCGCAGTTTTATTTTTTATATCGTCTGGGCGGACGGCACAGGTTGGGAGGACAATAGCTTTATAAACAGGCACCTTGGTCTCCCTCTGTCCCAGTCCTCAAACACTCTCTGCTGTGGTATTTTGCTTGCTTCTGGGATACTTGTTATCCAACTTGCAACCGTTCGAGGAGGTCGTGATTTGGAAACTATAAATCACCCAATCTCTGTAGCAGAAGAAAACAAGCCCGTTTCCTCTGCAATATGACATCCTTTTAAGTGGCTGAGGAGGAAAAGGAAAGGGTCTGGGGCTGTGAGGAATGGTGGGAGGTGAAGTCCAAAACACTTGGAGGGAAGGCTCAAGTTTGCCCATGCCTTCAGCTTTCTCTTCCTCTTATTCAGCTTCCTCTTTCTCCTCAGCTTCCTCTTCCTCCTCCTCCTCAGCTTCCTCTTCCTCCTCCTCCTCCTCCTCCTCAGCTTCCTCCTCCTCCTCCTCAGCTTCCTCTCCCTCCTCCTCAGCTTCCTCCTCCTCCTCCTCAGCTTCCTCTCCCTCCTCCTCAGCTTCCTCTTCCTCCTCCTCCTCCTCCTCCTCAGCTTCCTCCTCCTCCTCCTCAGCTTCCTCCTCCTCCTCCTCTTCCTCTTCCTCCTCCTCTTCTTCTTCTTCTTCTTCTTCCTCCTTCTCCTCGGTCTCCTCATTCTCTTCTTCTTCTTCCCCTGGTGTAGATGCTTCGCTTGTTAGTAGAAAAGTTCCATGTTTGGCTGGAAGCATAACCAAGTGATTAATGAAATGCCACATTTCCAGCTTTGCTGGATGGGGCCTTTCTTCTGTTCTATCTGCAGATCTCCAGCTCGAGACCTTTGGCAAGGTCTGGTTACACAGCCGGGGTCCTGAGCGAACCAGAGGTGTGCCAATTTAGGGAACCAAACAAAAAGTCCTTCCCATCCCACTCATTTATTTGTTCTGTGCTTGAAAAGCCAAAAAAGCCTGTTTGCCGCTGCCTTGGACTGACTCATTGTGGAGGAAACATCTTGCCTGTTGTTCGCCTCCAAGCCCCTCCGGAGACGTCCAGCTCTTTTCTTCAAGAAGAAAGCCACTATTCTCCGGGCCTCTTCCCTCCCCGAGGTTGATTGCTTCCTTTCCACATCCATTTCATGACAAGCCTGTTTGCTGCTTTTGGCGGCCGGACTCCTGCGGCCGGTGGAGAACACAATGGGGCCTCTATTCCCCAAATCCAGCGCTTGCACCCCACCTCTTCCCCATGCATGCGCCCGCCCCGGTGGGAGACGCATGCCTTTCCAAAGCCATCGGCCTGCGCATTGTTGTGGGGGTCTCTTTGGCAGAAGAGGGGTCTTGGAAAGCAGCAAGACCTGGAGGCTCATACTGACCTCTTCTTTGTTGTTGTTGTTCATTTGTTCAGTCGTCTCCAACTCTCCGTGACCTCATGGACCAGTCCACGCCAGAGCTCCCTGTTGGCCGTCACCACCCCCAGCTCCTTCAAGGTCAGTCCAGTGACTTCAAGGATGCCATCCATCCATCTTGCCCTTGGTCGGCCCCTCTTCCTTTTGCCTTCCACCTCTTCTTTATTATGTGTAATTTGTATAGGCATCCAATTGTGCCTTTTTGTAAGCCGCCCTGAGTCCCCCCTCGGGAGCTGAGAAGGGCGGGGTAAAAGTACTCGAAATCTATATATATAAAAATGCTCTGTGCATAATGAGTTCCTTAAAAACAAAAGAACCAATGAACGGAATCACACCAAATTTGGCAACAAAACATCTCACTACATAAGGAATGACCATCACTCAAAAAATTATTATTTTGTCATTTGGGAGTTGTAGTTGCTGGGATTTATAGTTCACCTATAATCAAAGAACATTCTGAAGTCCACCAATGATGGAATTGAACCAAACTTGGCACTCAAAACTCCCATGACCAACAGAAAATACTAGCAGTGTTTCGTGGTCATTGACTTTGAGTTTGGGAGTTGTAGTTCACCTACATTCAGAGAGCACTGTGGACTCAAACAATGATGGATCTAGACCAAACTTGGCACGAATATTCCATATGCCCAAATATGAACACAGATGGAGTTTGGGGGAAATAGACCTTGGCATTTGAGAGTTGTAGTTACTGGGATTTATAGTTCACCTACAATCAAAGACAATTCTGAATGAACCCCACAAATGACAGAATCGGGGCAAACTTCCCACACAGAACCCCCATGACTAACAGAAAATATTTAAGGCCATCCAGTCCAACTCTCTTCACCAAGGCAAGAAAACATAAAGCCCTCCTGACAGAGAGCCACCAAGGCATAGATATAGGGAGATATGTATGATTCACACACACAGAGATAAAGTATTACAGATTTGAAAGGAACTCCTAAAGATGGACAATGATGTGTTGCATGTTCCAGAGTAGGCAAACCAGACACTCTCCACATCAACATCGTCAAAGAAACATCAAGAAATACTGTTTACCCACAAGCATCAAGACATGACATAGATTAGAAACCAGCACTTTCTAATTACTTTATTTTCCAGATCACCAGACTGGGCCACAGCAACGCCTGGCAGGGGGCACCTAGTAAATAAATAAATTTATCATATTGCAAGACACGTTTGGAGGGGAAGAAAGGACTTGCAAGAGAATGCAGCAAAGAATGCGATGCAAAAGATTTCCTACTCCATAGAATTACCTTCCCATTGCAGTAAGATAACAAATGCCTTGTCGAAGGCTTTCATGGCCAGAATCACTGGGTTGTAGGTTTTTTCGGGCTATATGGCCATGTTCCAGAGGCATTCTCACCTGACATTTCACCTGCATCTATGGCAAGCATCCTCAGAGGTATGGCAAGCATCCTTACTGCTTGCCATAGATGCAGGTGAAACGTCAGGAGAGAATGCCTCTAGACCATGGCCATATAGCCCAAAAAGACCTACAACAACCCATAACAAATGCCGTTTTTAATTTGAATTGTTATCGGCGCTATCCAAGGTGAGGAATAGGACTCTGCATCTCCAGCAACTTCTTTAACGTTTGTGCTAAAAAGAAGAGGAGGAGGAAGAAAAAGCTGAAGAGGAGGAAGAGGAAGAAAAAGAACAGGAGAAGGATGATGAAAAAGCAAAGGAAAGGGGGAGGAGG
>NW_026847549.1:206001037-206020246 GCF_025583915.1 Anolis sagrei ordinatus | reverse complement strand
ATGGCCATGTTCTAGAGGCATTTTCTCCTGACGTTTCGCCTGCATCTATGGCAAGCATCCTGAGGTTGTGAGGTGTGTTGGAAGTAGGAAAAATTGGTGTATATATCTGTGGAATGACCAGGGTGGGACAAAGGACTCTTGTCTGCTGGAGCTAGGTGGGAATGTTTATTCTGTGGCTGAGTGCTATCTTTATGTTTTATATTTTGGTCTATTAAAACAGCCAGAAAGTAAGTGCTGTTTTAATTAAAACTGTTTTATATCAGACTGGGTTTTTGTTTGATTCACCTCTGCTGGAAATAACAACAGAGCCGCGGCAACGTGACAAGAGAGCCATTCCCCCCAAGCCTGTTCCGCTCAGAGCTCACCCCAACACAAGAGTCATGACTCAAGGCCTTCTTTTTCCACAACCTGGCAGTTTTATTTGCTCCCCGATTGCACAGGAAGCCCACGTTTTCACCAAGAGCACTTACACCGGCATTCACTCATACCACAAAAGCACACGGGACGAACACAAGTGAGCAGGCGGACGCGTCCCAAAAGGCACACTGGACTCCCTCCTGAGACCCAGAACCAGGGCTGCAAAACAGAAGAGGCTGGCTTGCCTTTGACATTGGCTCCTACATGTATGTATGCATCCACCCACCCACTCACCCACCCACCCGTGGGCCCAGGAGGGGCTGGCTCAGAGAACGCAGGGGTCTCGGGCCAAGTGTTGTTGGGGCCACACAACCTCTCCCTCAAAGTCCGAGGCAGGAAGGAGAGAGATGGGCCCAGGCTCAGGGCAGCATCACAGCAGCAAGGAGAAGCGGCCACAGTGGTCATGCGCTCAGTCCAAAGAAAGGAAGGAGGAAAACACATCTTCTGTGATGAGTCCTGTGACAATATGCACTGGAACTGACAAAGCCATATCTGAATATTCTGTGTCCAAGAATCAAATTAGAAAAGTGGCACATACGCTTCTTTGCCTACAAAGTGGCTGCAGCACACATCTTGCTCAATGCATCCATGTACATAAGCATAAATGAGAGGCAGTTGACGCACTGAGGTTTCATATCACCAAACCACACTCCCCCCAATCCCTCTCTCACACACGCAGCAAAACAAAGACACAACTGGCACATATATATATATCCTTCTTTTGTCCCAGGGCTTCCCAGGTTGTCTCCCTTTTGCAAGGACGGCTGCCTGCCCGCTCTCCAACCCCTTGCGCTTCCCCTGCCAGGCTCCATGCGCAAGGCACTTCTTCTGTGGCTCCTTCTTCCCAGGCGCATGCATGCACACGCCTCCAGGAAGGGCATTGCATTGCTCTGCTTCTTAAATAAAATGCAACTTTTAAAATTGTACTAGCTATTTTCTAAAAACAAACCCTATCACACCTTGACACGTCGGATGCTAACGATGCTTCCTCTTTTTTTTTGTCTTAAACATCAAACGTGTCGTCTTTCTAAAATGACCGTCCTCCTTGGCCTCTGCATCATCTGATCTGCTGCCGGTGGGAGCTCTCAAGCCAACTGCTGACCAGAGGTGCGCCAATGCACCAGCATTCCCACTCCTCCCAGTAAAGAGCAGGTGCTAGGAAGCAGAGATCTGGCACATGAGAGGCAGCGTTCATCACCCAAGTGGGGTGTGGTTGTGCAATTTCCGGGCTGTACGGCCAATGTCTTCCAGCCACATTTTCTCCTAGTGCCTTGCCTGCGGATGCTGCAAGAACACATTACGTTGGCTGTACAGCTTGGACACCACACAGCAGCACCCTAGTGACTCCGGCACACAATACTAAGCACACAAGTCCTTTCCGTGCAAATAAATCAAGTTGGGCTTCTAAGTTCTCTCTGCCCCAAATGCACTGCTGGAAAAGTTTTTCACGGAGACGGAGAGCCAGCTGGATTGGGTGTGTGAGAAGCAGCGCCCATCACATAAAATACACAGTGGGGTGTTGTTGTGCGATATACGGGCTGTACAGACAGTGTCTTCTAGCCACATTTTCTCCTAGCACCTCACCTGCAGATGCTGCTGCAACACATTACATTGGTTGTACAGCCCGGAAACCACACGACAACACAAGAGTGATTCCGGCAGAGAGCCAGCTGGGTTTGCCACATGAGAGGCAGCATTCATCACACAAGTGGGGTGTGGTTGTGTTATTTCTGCGCTGTACAGCCAATGTCTTCTTCCTGCATTTCTTCCTGACGTCTAGCCTGCAAGTGCTGCTTGAACACATTACACATTGGCTATACAACCTCGAAACCACACAACACTCTAGTGATTCTGGCACGCAATACAAAGCACACAATCCTTTCCGTGCATTTAATATTTGTGTTGGGCTTCTAAGTGTCTTCCACCCCAAACACACTGCTAGAAGAGGCATGCACGGAGGCAGAGAGCCAGCTTTGGGTTTGGTGCGTGACAGGCAGTGTTCATCACCCAAGTGGGGTGTGGTTGTGCAATTCCCAGGCTGTACAACCAATGTCTTCCAGCCACATTTTCTCCTAGCACCTCGCCTGCAGATGTTGCAAGAACACATTATGTTGGCTGTACATCCCACACAGCAGCACCTAATGATTCCAACACACACTACAAGGCACCCAATCCTTTTTCCACCACAAATGCACTGCTGGAAGGCAGCTTGCATCGCAGGCAGCGCTATGCATTGTTTTGCACCTGCTTCGTGGAGAACTCACCCCCTTTGAGGCAGGGCTTGGGAAGCCGAGGAGCATCGGAGCACGACATGGGGCATAGCACAACTTGTGCAACTTATCAACTGCTGCCCATCTCTATCTAGATTTAGGGCAGCCATTGATGGTCTCTGCAACATCTGCTGTCGGTGGGAGCTCTCCATGAAGAAGGCAAGAGGGGGCTGTAAAGCAAAGTGCCGGCCAAACCCATTGTTCCCACTCCTCCCAGTAAAGTATAGACACTGGGAAGTGGAGAGCCAGCCAGGTTTGGCACGTGAGAGGCAGCATTCATCACACAAGTAGGGTGTTGTTGTGCGATTTCAAAGCTTTACAGCCAATGTCTTCTAGCTGCATTTCTTCCTGACGTCTCGCCAGCAGATGCAGCTAGAACACATTACGTTGGCCATACAGCTTGGACACCACAAAGCAGCACCCTAGTGATTCCGGCACACAATACAAAGCACACAAGTCCTTTCTGTGCAAATAATTCAAGTTGGGCATCTAAGTTCTCTCTGCCCCAAATGCACTGCTGGAAAAGTTTTGCACAGAGATGGAGAGCCAGCCGGATTGGGTGTGCAAGAGGCAGTGTCCATCACACAAAGCACATGGTAGGATGATGTTGTGTGACTTCCGGGCTGTACAGCCAGTGTCTTCTAGGAACATTTTCTCCTTGCACCTTGCCTGCGGATGCTGCTGCAACACATTACATTGGTGGTACAGCCCGGAAACCACACGACAACACCACAGCAATTCCGGCACACAATAGAAAACAAGACAATCCTTTCCATGCAAATAATTTACGTTGGGCTTCAAAGTGCACTCCGCTCCAAATGCACCATTGGAAGAGGCTTGCATGGAGACGGAGAGCCCGCTGCATTCGGCATACGAGAGGCAGCATTCATCACACTAGTGGGGTGTTGTTGTGTGATTGGAATCACAATTGTGTTGTCGTGTGGTGTCCAGGCTGTACAGTGTTCTTGCAGCATCCACACAACACCCACTAGTGTGATGAATGTTGCCTCTCGTGCGCCAAACCCAGCGGGCTCTCCGTCTCCGTGCAAGCCCCTTCCAGCGGTGCATTTGGGGCGGAGAGCACCGGGCTGTACTCCCAATGTCTTCTAGCTGCATTTTCTCCCGACACCTCGCCTACGGATGCTGCAAGAGCACTGTACAGCCCGGACACCACACGACAACACAATTGTGATTCCAGCACGCAATACAAAGCAGAAAAGTCCTTTCCTTGCAAAACATTACAGTTGGGCTTCTAAGTGCTCTCCGCCCCAAATGCACTGCTGGAATAGGACTTGCGTCGCAGGCAATGTTGTGTATTGTTTTGCACCTGCCTCGCACAGAAATCTCCCTTTGAGGCAGAACAGGAGCAGGGCATAACACAATTTGTGTGGCTTGCCAACCACTGCCCATCTTCACTGAGTATTACGGTAGCTGTCGACTCCAAAACAGGCATGGACCTCCCTTGGGATGTTTTGGACTTCAACTCCCACCATTCCTGGCCTCAGGCCCTTTCCTTTTCCCCCTCAGCCGCTTAAGCGCCTTTCAGATACACTTTTAGAGTTCCAGAACGGCAGCTGACAGCCTCTCCCAACGGCAACGTATAACCTCCGCACATCCGCTCCATTTTAGCTGACCGACAGAAAGGTGTGTGGTTTCAAGTGAAAAGGTTCCTCTACATGATCTCAGGTTAAAAGAAGTAAAAAACCGACGTCACGCTAAACACACAAAGGCCTCGATCTCCGGAAAGGAAGATTCCCCTGAAAGCAGGGCCAGAGGGAGGAAGGGTTCGTTTGGCTCAGCTGGTAGCTTCCCTTTCGTTCTCGAGGAGGCGGGTTTCCTTTCTTTCCTTTCTTTCTTTCTTGCCAGGTAATATCCCCACTATTATTATTATGATGATGATTCCTCGCCTCCCGAAAGGGATGATTCCCTGAGACATCAGTGTCTTGTACGCAGGTTAAAAAAAATACTAAAAGTCTCCCCAACGGAACGTTCCCGTTCTTTTCTACGGCCGACGCTCTGTTTGTTTACGTTTGCAAAAGGCGAACGGTTGCAGCGCGGAGGCAACGAGGAAGCGGCTGCAAAAGTGTTCCAAGAAGAGGCCCGGATCCGTTGCATTGCGAAACTCAGGAGGAAGTTCACAGTGTTGTACGAGATAGAGACAGAGGCGTCCTCGTCGTTGGAACAGTCGCAAGTCGTTGTGTCCCATTCCTCCTCGGTGTCGAATTCCTCTTGCAAGCACGGTCGTCTCTTCCCTTTGTTTTCCTGCTGGTTCGCCACAAACCGAGGTGACTTCCTTCTCGACCAGTCTTGTTCTTCCCCACAAATCCCCACCCCCCCCCCCAAGTGCCTCTTCTCCCGCCCCCCCCCCCCCGCCGTCATTGCGCTCAGAAGTTCTTGAGGCGGCTGTAGAGCTCCCTCTTGCTCCGCTCCCCGGCCCACGTGCGGCTCTTCAGGCGGAAGCGGCGCAGGTCCTCCTTGAAGTCCTCGTGGTGCATTGGCCGGTACGAGGGCGGCTCACAGTGTGACTGCAGGAAGAGAGGGCAGAGGAAGCCATGTTAGGACGCGCGAGAGGTAATTTGTGTCCAAATTTGGTGTCCATTCACCCAGTGGTTTTTCAGTTATGTTAATCCCACAAATCAACATTACATTTTTTATTTATATCAGTGTTTTTGTGCACTGGCATATCTTTGTCCCTAGGCACATCAGTCTAACAGCGGAGAACCCTAATGGCCATGCATGAATCCTAGTGGGATATTTACCACTAAGGAGAAGGTTGATTCAAGAGGGTTTTTAACTCTTCTTGGGGAGATTCCTGGTTTTCCCAAATGGTGATGGCATCGTTTCCCCCCAGAACCCTTCACTCACTTGATATTGTGGGAAGAACTCCTTGTAGCCTCCTTTCAGGACGTACAGCTCCGGGTAGTGCAGGGAAGGGTACTCGTTGCAGGCCCGGTCTTTCTCCCGCACAAAGCGGCACCTGCGAGGGAGAGGAAACGGAGCCACAACCCATCAGGCCGCGTTCCCCATGCAGACAAAGCAGCGTGCACCCTTTGGCCTGTTTGAGTGGCAGGGACCAAGGAGGGCGCAGCATCTGCACTGCGGGATGAATGTGGATCAACGCCACCTGAGCCCCCAACGGCTCTGATGGACCTGTAGCACCCCCAGCCGAATTGCAAAGACCCACGGGCGTCCCTGTGGGGATCAGGGGGCTTGAAGAGGGCAGTTCTCCTCGGAGGAGAACTGCTGGAAAGGGGGACTCACATGCGGGGGCCCCTCTCGGAGGAGAACTCGCAGTGGAAGACCACGATCACGCGCTTCGAGGAGTCCGACGGCACCATCGGCTTCCGGAGGAGGAACTCCTCCACGTCCTTTTCCAGGGGGAGGTTCACGGCGCCCTGGAGATTCACAGAATCCGGGAGTTGGAGGAGATCTGGTGGGCCACCATCCAGTCCAACCCCAACAGAAGGTGCCTCCAGGCAACAACAGCCAGGCCACCTGTGCAAATACCATCACTCATTGACTTAGAATCACAGAATCCTCGAGTTGGAGGAGACCTGGTGGGCCACCATCCAGCCCAGCCCCAACAGAGGGTGCCCCCAGGCAGCAAAAGCCAAGCCACCTATGCAAATACCATCACGGATTGACTCATAGAATCATAGAACCCTAGAGTTGGAGAAGACCTGGTGGGCCATCATCCAGCCCAACCCCAACAGAGGGGGCCTCCAGGCAACAACAGCCAGGCCACCTATGCAAATACCATCATGGATTGACTCATAGAATCCTAGAGTTGGAAGAGACCTCGTGGGCCATCATCCAGTCCAACCCCATTCTGCCAAGAAGCAGGACAATCGCCTTCAAAGCACCCCCAACAGATGGCCATCCAGCCTCTACCTAAAAGCCTCCAAGGAAGGAACTTCCACTGGACTCCGAGGCAGAGAGTTCCACAGCTGAACATAGAATCCTAGAGTTGGAGGAGACGTGGTGGGCCATCCACTCCAACCCCAACAGAGGGTGCCTCCAGGCTACAACAGCCAGGCCACCTATGCAAATACCACCACTCATTGACTTAGAATCATAGAATCCTAGAGTTGGAAGAGACCTGGTAGGCCACCATCCAGTACACCCCCATTCTGCCAAGAAGCAGGACAATCGCCTCCAAAGCACCCCCCACAGATGGCCATCCAGGCTCTGCTTAAAAGCCTCCAAGGAAGGAACTTCCACTGGACTCTGAGGCAGAGTTCCACAGCTGAACATAGAATCCTAGAGATGGAGGAGACGTGGTGGGCCATCCAGTCCAACCCCAACAGAGGGTGCCTTCAGGCAACAACAGCCAGGCCACCTATGCAGATGCCATCACTCACTGACTTGGAATCACAAAATCCTCGAGTTGGAGGAGACCTGGTGGACCATCATCCAGTCCAACCCCATTCTGTCAAGAAGAATTGTGTTCAAAGCACCCCCGACAGATGGCCATCCAGCCTCTGCTTAAAAGCCTCCAAGGAAGGAACTTCCACTGAACTCCGAGGCAGAGAGTTCCACAGCTGAACATAGAATCCTAGAGTTGGGAGAGACCTGGTGGGCCACCATCCAGCCCAACTCCATTCTGCCAAGAAGCAGGACAATCGCCTTCAAAGCACCCCCAACAGATGGACATCCAGCCTCTGCTTCAAGGCCTCCAAAGAAGGAACTTCCATTGGACTCCAAGGCAGAGAATTCCACAGCTTAACATAGAATCCTATGTCCATCATCCAGTCCAACATAAACACCTCCAAGGAAGGAACTTCCACCACACTTCAGGGCAGAGAGTTCCACCACTGAACAGCTCTCACAGTTAGGAAGACACACACACACAGAGGGGCCAGCCATTACTTGAGTTTGTCCAGAGTCTTCCGTTTGTACAGACTGTGTTTGGAGGGAGTCCAGTTGAGAAATGGACCTGCCCCCCCCCCCGACACGGTCACACCCAGGACCCACCTTGATGTGTCCTCCTTCGTATTCGTACGGGTATCTGCAGTCCACGACCACACAGCTTTCGATGAGGCTGCTGAACTGGCCTGTCAGGACGGCCACCATCTGTGGGCAGAGAAAGGGCCCCACGGTCAAGACCTGGCCTCCGCCAGGGAGAAGGAAAAGGGCCTGGCCGGTCCGCACTTCCCTGGAGCTGAGCCTATCACTGAGTGCCATTCAAGGACCAAACTTAAGAGTCATAGAATCATGGTGGAAGGACCTGTGTTAGGAATTGTGGGAGTTGAAGTCCAAAACAGCTGGAGGGAGGGCCCAAGTTGGCCCATGACTGTCCTAGAGAGGCTATATATTCCCTGGGAGTGGGTAAAGGAAGCTGAGGGAATGGGCTCCGAGGATATGGGGTGCCAAAGGAAGCCTACGGGTATTGTGTCCGCGGATATGGAGTGCAAAAGGAAGCCTATGGGAATTGTGTCTACAGATATGGAGTGCAAAAGGAAGCCTACGGGAATTGTGTCCATGGATATGGGGTACAAAAAGAAGCCTACGGGAATTGTGTCCGCAGATATGGGGTGTGAAAGGAAACCCACGGGAAACAGACCTCGTGGGACATCTAGTCTAAACCCTTCTTCCATACAGGGAAAGTACAATCAAAGCAGCCCAACAGATGGCCATCCAGCATCTGTTTGAAAGCATCCAAGGAAGGGGTTTCCACCATACTCTGGGGCAGAGAGTTCCACTAGTGAAGTTTTGTTCCACCTGTCAGACTGCCCACGCCTGTCCTAGAGAGACTATATATTCCCTGGGAGTGGGTGAAGGAAGCTGAGGGAATGGTCTCCACAGATATGGGGTACAAAAGGAAATCCACGGGAATGTGTCCGTGGATATGGAGCACAAAAGGAAACCTACGGGAATGAGGTCCACGGATATGGGGTGCAAAAGGAAACCCACGGGAATGGTTTCCGCGGATATGGCACACACAAGGAAACCCACGAAGCCGGTTTTCTTACCATTTCGGCAGAGATGTACTTGAGATCTTGGTGCTTCCCTTCTACCGTCTGCAGAATGTAGGCCTAGCGTTGGGAAGAGAGGTGAGAGAGGGAGGAGTGTGAAGGATCGCCCACAAAGCCGCTGCGTCGGCTCCACAGAATGCTTCTTGCTTCCGCTTTGGGTGCCGAGCCTGCTTCCAAGGGGAGGTCCCTTTCCCATTTCCCTCCCTCCCTTCTCTTACCTTTGAGAAGTCTCCAATCAGCTCCCGCTGGTCGTTGTCCAAGATGCTGGCGATCTCGCTGGGGCAGCAGGAGCGGGAGCGCACCATGCGCGGCTTCTGCAGGGAATGGGTGGAAGGAGCGTGAGCAGCGCAGGCTGACAGACGGGAGCTCACCCCACTCCTCCTGCTTCCAAGTGCATGGGAGGCACCAACAGCGAGGGGGGCCCTTGCCTGCCCTGCGGACCCCAGATCTCGCATTCTCTAAGCATCATGGGACAGCTGTGCATTAATCGCATTTATTTTTGTGTCAGGAGCAACTTGAGAAACTGCAAGTCGCTTCTGGGGTGAGAGAACTGGCTGTCTGCAAAGATGTTGCCTGGATGCTTTACCATCCTGTGGGAGGCTTCTCTCAAGTCCCCACATGAGAAGCTGGAGCTGACAGGCAGGAGCTCACCCCACGCCCTGGAATCAGTCAGCAGTCCTGCCAGCACAAGGGTTTAACCCACTGCACCACCGGGCAATCACATCGCTGGAGCTGGAGCTGACAGACAGGAGCTCACCTGACTCCCTGGAATCAAACCATCAACTTTTCAGTCAGCAGTCCTGCCAGCACAAGGGTTTAACCCATTGCGCCACTGGGCAATCACATCCCTGGAGCTGACAGACAGGAGCTCATCCCACTCCCCGGAATCAAACCATCAACCTTTTGGTCAGCAGTCCTGCCAGCACAAGGGTTTAACCCATTGCGCCACCGGGCAATCACATCCCTGGATGTTTTACCATCCTGTGGGAGGCTTCTCTCATTTCCCCACATGAGAAGCTGGAGCTGACAGATGAGAGCTCACTCCACTCCCCGGATTCGAACCACTGACCTTTTGGTCAGCAGTCCTGCTGGCACAAGGGTTTAACTCATTGCACCTCCTGGGCAATCGCATCCCTGGATGTTTTACTATCCTGTGGGGGGCTTCTCTCAAGTCCCCACATGAGAAGCTGGAGCTGACAGACAGGAGCTCACCCCACTCCCTGGAATCAAACCACCGACCTTTCGGTCAGCAGTCCTGCCAGCACAAGGGTTTAACCCATTGCGCCACCGGGCAATCACATCCCTGGAGCTGGAGCTGACAGACAGGAGCTCACCCCTCCCAGGAATCAAACCACCAACCTTTCTGTCAGCTGTCCTGCCAGCACAAGGGTTTAACCCATTGCGCCACCGGGCAATCACATCCCTGGAGCTGGAACTGACAGACGGGAGCTCACCCCACTCCCCAGGTTCGAACCAAACACTGGCCCCTTTTCTGGAGGGAAAAGATCATCTCCAAAACCCACAATGCCCCCCCTCCCCCCATGCATCCCCCTACGGTGACTGTACCGGCTCCTCTGGCTTCTTCTCCTCTTCGTCGGCAGCGTCAGTAGGGTGGGCGTTGCTGTCGGCCAGGCTCCTCCGCCGCTTGCTCTTGACCGGCGGGGCGTCTCTGTCCTGAGGCCGGTCCAGGCGCTTGAGGACGGGCCGGATGACGCTGCTGGGCATCGAGGGCGAGCGGAAGAGGCGGCGGCACTTGCCCGCGTTCACCGGAGTCTGGTGGGTCCAGGGCCAAGAGCAGAGAGGAAGGGGAAAGAGGCGCCGTTGGCCGTGAGACTCCCCTCCGCTGAGGGGGTTTGGCACAAGGGACTCGCCCACAAAGGCCTCAGGGCAAGACAGGCCTGTCTCTAGTCCATAATAATAATAATAATAATAATAATAATAATAATAATAATAATAATAATAATAATAGATCCCCATCTTCAGCTGCTGCAAGAAGATCGGCAGACAGACTACAAGCAGAGGCACAACACCTTCCATCTCCTTAGAAGTGGCTGGGGGGTCTCCCAAGGCATTCCCTTCCATTCCAGGAAAGTTCAGCCCACAAGACACCCAGTATCAGGAAGGAGAGGGGACCCCCACTCACCAGCTCAGAGTCGGCTTCTTCTTTCCGGACCAAGGGAGCCATCAGCAGGTTCTCCATCCCGTGAGGGACCTCTGTGTCGCCCTGGAAGGAGGGAGGAACCGAGGAATGGGGGTCAGAACACACTCACCTACAAGGGACTCGCCTACAAAGGCCTCTGGGAAAGACAGGCCTGTCTCTAGTCAAGAATAATAATAATAATAAATCCCATCCTCAGCTGCTGCAAGAAGATCGTGGACAGACTCCAAGCAGAGGCACAACACAGTTGCTCAGATGATTCATTGGAACTTGTGCCACAAACACCATCAGCCTGCGACAAAGAACTGGTGGGATCACAAGCCGGAAAAAATGACACAAAATGTACAAGTCAAACTCCTCTGGGACTTCCGGATTCAGAGAGACAAGAGTTTTGGCGACTCCAGACCTCAGGATCGTGTTAAAAAACAAAGTATGGATCATCGATGTTGCAATCCCAGGAGACAGCAGGATTGCAGAGAAACAACTGGAAAAGCTGACACGATATGAGGATTTAAAGATCCCAGTGGCCGACCACCACTGGGGTCCCAGTGGTGGTTGGCACACTGGGTGTAGTGCCTCAAGACCTTGGCCTGCACTTAAACACAATCGGCGCTGACAACATCCCCACCGGTCAGCTGCAAAAGGCCACCCTACTGAGATCTGCATGCATTATTTTCCAATACATCACACAGACCTAGACACTTGGAAAGGGTCCGATGTGTGATCCAATACAACAGCCAGCAGAGTGTCTGCTGTGGACTCATCTTGTTGTGTTTTGAAATAATAATAATAATAATAATAATAATAATAATAATAATATAATAAACTTTGGACTCAAATCAGTAGGTGGTCCCAGTGGTGAGCACACTGGGTGCAGTGCCTAAAGACTGGCCTGCACTTAAACACAATCTGCACTGACAAAATTACCATCTGTCAGCTGCAAACCACCCTACTGGGATCTGCACACAACATTCTCCAATACATCACACAGTCTTAGAAACTTGGGAAGTGTCTAACATGGGATCCAGTACAGAAGGCAGCATTGTGATCTTGTTTGCTGTATACTAATCTTGTTGTGTACCAAATAATAAAAAAACGGGAAGTGTCCAACGTGTGATCCACTGCTCTCGGCCCCGCCACCTTCACAAGCACGATTGGTGGGGATGAGAGGCAGGGCCTTCTCAGTGGTGGCCCCTCGGCTATGGAACTCCCTCCCCAATGAGATGAGATCAGCCCCGTCTCTCCTGTCCTTCAGGGAAAAACTAAAGCCATGGCTGTGGGAACAAGGTTTTGATCAGTAAGCAGCACAGTAAGAGACTACAAGGAATGATGACTTGGATTGGCCCTGGAATATGGTCTGGATTTTGTGATTTCAACTGATGTTTTAATGTTTATGTTTTTAACTGGGTTGATCTGAATGCAGTTGTTTATTTACTAATATGTTTATGTGTATACCCCCCCCCCCCAGTGGTGCAGTGGGTTAAACCACTGAGCTGCTGAGACTGCTGACCAAAAGGTTGGCAGTTCAAACCCTGGGAGCAGGGTGAGCTTCCACCCAGCTTCTGCCAACCTAGCAGTTTGAAAACATGCAAATGGGAGTAGATCAATAGGGAAGGTAATCTAGGGTCTGCTGAGTTGAGTGGGATATAAATTTATTGCAGCAGCAGCCATAATAATAATAATAACAACAACAATAATAAGACAATAGTAATACAGGTGATAGTAATATGTGATGATGGACGGAATGAAGAAGGATGGTGAGTATGAACGAGTGAATGAATGGATGATGAATGAATATTACAGCACGAAACAAAGAAGGACGGCAAATATATGTGATGTTTCCGCTGTCTCTGTGTAACCAATATAGCTATCATAAAACCCAGTACTGGGCCTCTGTGTTTACTTCTGTCTCTGAAAGTGCCTGAGAGCAATCTGTCCCACTGAAAACAGATGAAAAAACATGATAACTAAAGATGAAGGACAGCTGTCATAAACACAATCTGAAACGCAGAGGATGTGCGCAAACGCAAAGGCGTGCAGTGCCCCCTAACCCAGACTGCCACAGGTTTCGAGGCCTGCATAGAGACCCCCTCCCTCTTCTCAAATGGGACCCTTCCCCTCACCTTCATCTGCTCCTCGTCCAGGATTTCCATGAAGCCGTCGTCTTCGTCGGAGAGGAAGGAGGCCAAGGAGGAGCGGCGGAGGAAGGCCGGGCTTTGGGGTCCGGGCCCCGTGTTCTCCTTCTCTGGGCTGCAGCACTGAAAGAATATGGTAATTTAAATGTAATGAATTGTTGTAACTCTACAGAGATACTCACTGGAACACCTCAGCAAGCGAGAGTCCAAAAGTGGCAGGCTTAAACCCAGAACCTGATACCAAATGAGAGACTCCCCCCTGGGCACACAGAAGACGGGGCGACTTGGAAGGCGCTGAACAGACTGTGCTCTGGCACCACAAGATGCAGAGTCAACCTTCAGAAATGGGGCCACAAAGTGGAATCCACGACATGCGAGTGCGGAGAAGAGCCAACCACTGACCACCTGCTGCAATGCAACCTGAGCCCTGCCACATGATGCACAAGGGAGGACCTCCTTGCGGCAACACCAGAGGCACTCCAAGGGGCCAGAGACTGGTCAAAGGACATTTAATCAACTACCAAGCTTGCAAATTTCGTATTTTGTCTGTCTGAAGAAATCAGAAAGCCATGTGGTTCTAGCTTCCAGCAATGTACAGCTAAGTGAATGGACGTATTTTATCCTGCTCCTGTAAGTAGTGTAAACTGCAATAAAAGTTAAGTGCCACTCCGGGCTTTGGCGCTGACTTAAGGTAGCACACTTCATTATTTGTTTTCTTGTGCCTTTGAGCAGACGCTCAGAGGTCAATTATTGTTATTATTATTTATTTATTATTATTTGCAGTATTTACATTCCACCCTTCTCACCCCGCATGGGACTCAGGGCAGATTACAATGTACACATATATGGCAAACATTCAATGCCACAGACACACAACACATATAGACAGTCAGTCAGAGGCTATTTAACTTTTTTTGGCTGCCCGGGGAGCTATCATTTTCATCGTCCATCTGCATTCCCCGCATGCTTTGCTAGAGTCTTGTTTATGGCCTCCTAAATTAGTTAAATTAGCCTCCTCACACATAGGTTAACCTGTGTGGTGAAGCAATGCAACATAAGAGTTAAATGCATAGAGCTGAGCTTGATTCCTAGAGCATAATTTTGGAGTGTTCCAGTAACGTGTTTACATTCTGAAGAAATCAGAAAGCCATGTGGTTCCAGCTTCCAGCGATGTACAGCTAAGTGAATGGACGTATTTTACCCTGCTCCTGTAAATAGTGTAAATTGCAATAAAAGATAAGAGCCGCTCTGGGCTTTGGAGCTGACTAAGGTAGCACGCTTCATTATTTGTTTTGTGCCTTTGAGCCGATGCCCAGAGGTCAATTATTATTATTATTTACTTATTATTATTTACAGTATTTCTATTCCGCCCTTCTCACCCCGCAGGGGACTCAGGGCGGATCACAATATACACATATATGGCAAACATTCAATGCCACAGTCACACAACATAGACGGACAGTCAGAGGCTATTTAATTTTTTTCTGGCTGCCAGGGGAGCTGTTGCTTTCATCGTCCATCTGCAACACTGATGAAGTACTTCTGCATTCCCCGCATGCTTTTGCTGGGGTCTTTTTTATGGCCTCATAAATTAGTTAACCTCCCCACACATAGGTGGTACCTAAATTTCCTACTTGACAGATGTAACTGTCTTTCAGGTTGCAAAGGTCGACAACAAGCTACACAATTGGTCGGAAGCTCACTCCGACCCGGGCTGGCTTTGAACTCATGTCCTTTTGGTCAGAAGTGATCTTAATGCAGCTGACACTCAGACACCTGCGCCACAATCAACAAGATGCACAGGCAGAGCATGAATGGGCGGAAGTAGTCCAGCCGCACGTCCTCCCACTGCACCCAGTTTGATACTCCAGAGGAACCGTGACTATATTACGACTTGAAAGTTTGTGTTGAAGTTGCTGGTTTTTTTCCACGACAGAGTACATTTTAAGTGTTGCATTTCTTCTACTTCTTGTGTTGCTCTTTTCTGAATATACAGGAGACTCATCTTCTGCTGGTCTGCACGCACCGTCAAGCCGTAACACAGGACACACTCCACGTACGCATGCACACGCATCCAACCCCCCTTTGCCCCTCACTCACTCACTCACCATGAGGTCCGGGGCCGAACTAGGCCGGTGTGCAAAGGGGTCCCGCTCCACCGCACCGCGCAAAGATCCCAACCGGCTGCTCGGGCGCAGGGGCTTCTTGAAGAGGGAGCCCTCCTAGATTGAAATGGCAGGAAAGAGAGGGAAAGAGATGCTCAATAAGCAGAATCTGCAGCTTTCCCAGTGCCTGATGGAGTCTCCTTCTCTGGAGACTGGAAGGACATCTGTCAGGAGAGCTTTGGTTGTGCCCTCCTGACAGGCAGAAAAGGGTTGGACTGCATGGCCCTTCCAACTCTGGGGCACTAGGATGTTCCTTTTCTCTCCCTTGAATTTAATTTTGTGACGATGTTTACAGCACCGTGAAAAAGGGGGACATAATAATAACAATAACAACAACAACAATAACAATAATAATTTATTTGTATCCTGCCACATGTCCACAGTGCAAACCATAAACAATCAAGACAAACAACCAAATTAACTTAAGTCAACAAAAAGCAAAATAAAATAAAAATAAAACATATTAAATTGACACAGCATAATAATAATAATAATAACAACAACTTTATTTATACCCCGCCACCATCTTCCAGAAGGGACTTGGGGTGGCTAACATCAGGCCAAGCCCAAGAATGGACCTTGATTTTGGGAATTGCAGTTCACCTGCATTCAGTGATAATGTGACCCCCCACCAACAATGGACTGGGACCAAATCTTGATTTTGGGAGCTGTACTTCTGGTTTGGGGGTGGATGTCCTTGGACCTGGGAGTTGTAGTTCACCCTTATCCCGAGAGCACTGAAGCCAGCCGATGATGGATCTGGACCACACTTGGCACGCAGACCCAACATGGCCTGGCTTGGGGGTGACTGTCCTTGGCATTTGGGAGTTATAGTTCACCTGCATCAAGAGAGCTTTGAACGCAGCCAACGTCCGATCTGGACCAAACTTGGCGCATAGACTCAACATGGCCTGGCTTGGGGGTGATTGTCCTTGGCATCTGCGAGTTGTAGTTCACCCTTATCCAGAGAGCATTGAAGCCAACTGATGATGAATCTGGATCAAACTTGGCACACAGACCCAACATGGTCAACTGCGCTTACAGACAGGGTTTGGGGGTGACTGACCTTGGACCTGGGAGTTGTAGTTCACCCTTGTCCAGAGAGCACTGAACCCAGCTGCCTATGGATGTGGACCACACTTGGCACACAGACCCAACATGGCCCACTCTGCATACAGCCAAGGTTTGGGGATGATTGTCCTTGGCATCTGGGAGCTGCAGTTCACCCGCATCAAGAGAGCTCTGAACGCAGCCAACGTCTGATCTGGACCAAACTTGGCGCATAGACTCAACATGGCCAACTTTGAATACTAGTGGGGTTTGGGTGAATGACCCACAATTTTGGGAATTGCAGTTCACCCACATCCGTATGCATTTTCTAATGGGAGCATCCATAAGAAAACAACAGGGAAGACTGGCTTTTTCCTGAGAGAAAGAGCTACAAATTGCCAAACCAATATGATTGCGTTTTTCAAGTAACCTGGGCACTGCTGGGTCCCCAAGCTCGTAAAATTATGGAGATGACATAGTGTTAAAAGGGCATAACAGCAGAATCATGCCATGCTCAAACCAAGTTGCGATCCACTAGAATCCACAGTTCTGGGCACCACAATTCAAGAGAGATATTGACAAGCTGGAATGTGTCCAGAGGAAAGCGACTAAAATGATAAAAGGTCTGGAGAACAAGCCCTATGAGGACGGCTTAAGGAGCTGGGCATGTTTAGCCTGAAGAAGAGAAGGCTGAGAGGGGATATGATAGCCATGTATAAATATGTGAGAGGAAGCCACAGGGAGGAGGGGAGCAAGCTTGTTTTCTGCTTCCCTGGAGACTAGGACATGGAGCAATGGCTTCAAACTACAAGAAAGGAGATTCCATCTGAACATGAGGAAGAACTTCCTGACTGTGAGAGCTGTTCAGCAGTGGAACTCTCTGCCCCGGAGTGTGGTGGAGGCTCCTTCTTTGGAGGCTTTTAAGCAGAGGCTGGATGGCCATCTGTCAGGGGTGATTTGAATGCAATATTCCTGCTTCTTGGCAGAATGGGGTTGGACTGGATGATGGCCCAGGAGGTCTCTTCCAACTCTAGGATTCTAGGATTCTATGAATCATAAACTAATTTGAGTCCAAAAGGCAGAATGTGACTTACCTTCTCAGCATTGCTGCCAAGCGGCGAGTCCCGCTCGAGAGCGGCCGGGCTGTTGAATTCCTTGGAGTTGGAGATGTTCCTCAGGGCGGGGCTGGCCCCCAGGAGCCTCACCTGTCGAGAAAGCCAGCCGGAGTCAATGGTCAGTGGCCACACTCCTCCGGCCACAAAAGGCAGGCATGACGTGCGACACAGAAGCGCCTGCGACAGGCCTCTATCAAGTTTTAGGGGTGTCGTGGTTTTATCAGTGTTTTTATTCAATTTGAAGGCAACACATACACACCACTGCCACTTCCCACCACCACCACCACCACCACCACCACCACCACCACCACGAGGGTTGTCTCCTTTTACATGTTGATCCTTCCCGAGATGATCTTTATATATTTATATATTACATAACCCTTGCATCTTATTTCTTAGGGCTTGATCTCTAGAATGATTCATCCTATAATTCTTGACCCAGTTCCATCTTTCATCAATTTCTCGCATTCCGTTTCATTACCTTTTGACTCATTTAATGTTAAACCCACTCTCTCGTTACATCTAGGATAGACTACTGCAAAGGAAACGCTCTGCAGACGTCCCTTTAACACCAGTGACGCTTCACTTGAGCATCAAACGTGGTGTCGTCACTTACCGGCAAGGACTGGATCCGTCGGATGGGAAAGGAATCCCTAGGAAGGAAAAGAGACACCATCAGGCCACCCCCTTTTGTGAGTGTGTGTGTGTGTGTGTGTATACACACACACACACACACACACATGCATCTGTATGTATATATAAGGTAAAGATAAAGTTTTCCCCCGGCATTAAGTCCAGTCGTGTCCAACTCTGGGGGGTGGTGCTCATCTCCATTTCGAGCCGAAGAGCCGGCGTTGCCCATAGACATCTCCAAGATCATATGAATGGCATGACTGCATGGAGCAACATTACCTCCCTGCAGAAGTGGTACCTATTGATCTACTCACATTTACATGTTTTTGAACTGATAGGTTGGCAGGAACTGGGGCTAAGTGCAGGAGCTCACCCCACTCCCTGGATTTGAACTGCCGACCTTTTGGTCAGCAAGTTCAGCAGCTCAGCGGTTTAACCCGCTGCACCACAAGAGGACCCATGAATGTGTATACATGTATCCTGTGTATATGTGTACTTTTGTATTTATTTCTATGCCGCCCTTCTCACCTCAAAGGGGACTCAGAGCGGCTTACAAGGTATATATGACATGCAATATATTATATTATTAGCAGAGTACAATATCAGCATTAAACATTGCTATATTGCACCATACCACTATATCGTAATATTATTAGCAACATTACATGTAATATAGATATATAATTATAATTTGTTGTCATTTGTTCAGTCGTTTCCGACTCTTTGTGACTCCATGGACCAGTCCACGCCAGAGCTCCCTGTCGGTCGTCACCACCCCCAGCTTCTTCAAGGTCAATCCAGTCACTTCAAGGATACCATCCATCCATCTATAATATCATATTTTTATTATTATTATTATTATTATTATTATTATACTGCATTATATTATAATATTATAAATATTATATGTATATACAATATATTATATTACCGTATATACTTGAGTATAAGCCGACCCGAATAGTTTGTTTGAGGACCCCTGGTGTAAACAATATATTTACTCAAATCCAATGCTTACCTTTGGGGGCCTTTCCAGGACTCCAAGGCCGTCCTCTCAAACCTGTTGGAGGAAAAGAAAGAGAGTGTGACCCTTGCAGCCAGGAAAGAGAGATGCAACCTAGGACCTGCAGATCAGTCCAGAGAATTACACTGTCCTAGAGCTGGAAGGGACCCCCAGAGGCCACCCAGCCCAACCTAGTTTCTGCCAGGTAACAGAAATACAATCCAAGCCCTCCCAACAGATGGCCCTCCAGCCTCCAGAGAAGGAAGGTGACCCCACCAGACATAGACA
>NW_026847549.1:205968537-205996037 GCF_025583915.1 Anolis sagrei ordinatus | reverse complement strand
ATTTGGTGTCAATTTGCTCAGTGGTTTTTGAGTTCTGTTCATCCCACAAACGAACATGACATTTTTATTTATGTAGATACTAACTGCCCCTGCCACGCGTTGCTGTGGCCCAGTCTGTGTATATGTGTTTTGTGTGTGTGTATATTTGTGTATATATGTGTGTGTGTATATATATATGTGTGTGTGTGTGTGTGCATATATTTGTGTATTTATAGGTGTAGCAAGTTTCTGCTGTTAATCCATCCTAACATTTAGGAAACGGGTGAAGACGTGGCTGTGGAGTCAGGCCTTCGATGAATGAGGACCCTGGATGGAAGTTGATGTAGATCCATCTTAATAGGACGACTGACCACTGTAGTTTTATATATAGTGTTTTTAAAGTTGTTTTTGTAATTGTGATATATGATATTTTAATGAGTGTATATGTTTTTTATGGCTGGAAACCGGGCTGAGTCCCTCAACGAGGTTGAGAAGCTCGGTATAGAAAACTGTGAAATAAATAAATAAATAAATAAAATTGTGTCCAAATTTGGTGTCAATTTCACCAGTGTTTTTTGAGTTCTGTTCATCCCACAAACAAACATTACATTTTTATTTATTTACGATATTTGTATACAGTCCTTCTCAGCTCGCCCCCTCTCCCTAGGGCAGTGGTTCTCAACCTTCCTATGCCGTGACCCCTTAATGCTGTTCCCTATGTTGTGGTGACCCCCAACCATAATATTGTTTTCGTTGCGACTTGATACCTGTCATTTTAGTACTGTTATAAATCGTAATGTAAATATCCGATATGCAGGATATATTTTCATTCACTGGACTAAATTGAGCACAAATACCCAATATGCCCAAATGTGAATGCTAGTGGGGTTGGGGGGGGATTGATTTTGTAATTTGGGAGTTGTAGTTGCTGGGATTTATAGTTCACCTATAATCAAAAAGCATTCTGAACTCCACCAGCGATGGATTTAAACCAAACTTGGCACAAAGAACTCCCATGACCAACAGAAAACACTGGAAGGGTTTTGTGGGCATTGATCTTGAGTTTGGGAGTTGTAGTTCACCTATATCCAGAGGAGCGCTGTGGATTCATGCAATGATGGATCTGGGGCAAACTCTACACGAATACTCCATATGCCCAAATGTGAACACTGGTAGAGTCTGGGGAAAATAGACCTTGACATTTGGGAGTTGTAGTTGTTGGGATTTATAGTTCACCTACAATCAAAGAGCATTCTGAACTCGACCAACAATAGAATTGGGTCAAACTTCCCACACAGAATCCCAATGACCACCAGAAAATACTATGTTTTCTGATGGTCTTTGGTGACCCCTTTGACACCCCCTCATGACCCCCTCAGGGGTCCCGACCCCCAGGTTGAGAAACATTGCCCTAGGGAAACATCCACTCCAAGCTCTTCTTTCTCCTTTGGGGAGCACAGAATTTACTCTACGGATCCTAAAACCCGCTTGGAAGGAACAGAATTCCAACTTACACGTCTTCGAAGCTCCCCAGGTCCGACTCCCGCGGAGAATCTGGGCCAGCGGCTGTGGAGACACACAAAGCGCTTGAGTTGAAAACTGCATTGTCGAAGGCTCTCGTGGCCAGAATCACTGGGTGGTGGTTGTGGTGTGGCTTTCCGGGCTGTATGGACACTAGCTCACTTGCTGGGTTTGGGACAGTGATTCTCAATCATCCTCACACCTCTGAGGATGCTTGCCATAGATGCAGGCGAAACGTCAGGAGAGAATGCCTCTAGAACATGGCCATATAGCCCGAAAAAACCTACAACAACCAATTCATTCATCCATCCCTGGGAATCCTGGCAGAGTCCCTGGCCTCCTTTGGCCAGTCTCTGCATGGGCCGGCATGGAGGCCAAGGGAGAAAGGGCCGAACGCGCGGCCAGGTTTCAAGGCTTTCTCACCCGATCATCTTGAGATCAAAGCTACGCTGATAGGAAGGGAAACCTCTCCAAGTCCTGGCTTATCTGTCTCGATAAGAAGGCCCGGGAGAAAAGGAAATCTAGTTTCTCCCCGTGATCGAGAGAGCGGCACTTCCCATTTAATTCCGGCCCTTGGCCTTTGACCGCTTGTGTCCATCCTTTGACCACTCTGCTACTTTTGAGTCTCCTCTGGGAGAGAAAAAGCAGGATATCAACACCTAAAATTGATAGCGATGGCTACAGTCCAGGCAGGGGCCAACTTCAGCCCTCCAGGGGTTGTGGACTACAACTCCCACAATTCCTAACAGCCTCAGGTCCCTTCCTTTAAGCGGCTGTGGGGCAAAAGGAAGGGACCTGAGGCTGTTAGGAATTGTGGGAGTTGTAGTCCACAACCCCTGGAGGGCTGAAGTTGGCCCCTGCCCGTGGTAGGACGAATCCAGCTGAAGTGCCTTGATTCCCAGGGCCTGTAGTTTTGCAAGGCGTGGAGTCTTCTCTGCTAAAGGGTGCTGATGCCTCACCAAACTACAAATCCTAGGATCTCATCACAATGAGAGGAGACATCCCTTGAATAAGAAGCTCCAGGCACAGCTCCTCCTTCTGTTTTGGCTCAGCACTACGATTACCATATTATAGTGTGTCCTCGCTACTTTGCGGTTCGCTTATTGCGGACTTGCTGCTTCGCGGGGTTTTCCTTCCCCTTCTTATACTTTCTATGTATGTATCTCACCAAGAATGAACGGCACTAATTTCCTTTTCGGGGGAGTCGGCTGGGAGAGGAGTATAATCTTTGTTGCTAACAGTTCAGAGAGATATCTAGGGCAACTGAAAGAACACTTCCGAAACTCTGCTATATATAGATATATATATTTTTGTGCATTGGCACCAGATGGGGCCCTCTTCCTACTGGAGGTTGGTGCTATGACTCTCTTTTGCCATTAGTGATAAGATAAAACTAAGGACTGATATAATTTTCTGAAATGGCAACTTACTTGTCCGAACGCATCTACCCCTACGTCCCATCTCGCAATTTAAGATCATCCGGGGAGGCCCTGCTCTTGCTCCCGTTGGACCCCCGAAAATGGTCCAACGACCCCCCCTGGGGGTTGCGACCCCCAGGTTGAGTACCTGCTGCACCAACGCAAATGCAGCTGGTGGGGACAAGGAGCAGAGCCTTCTCGGCTGTGGCCCCCCGCCTATGGAACACACTTCTAAAGGATATAAGATCTGCTCCCTCTCTCCTGACCTTTAGAAAAAATTAAAATCATGGTTCTGGGACCAGGCCTTCGGATAATAGATCAGTGGTTCTCAACCTTTCTAATGCCGTGACCCCTAAATAAAGTTCCTCATGTTGTGGTGACCCCCAACCATATTTTCGTTGCTATTTCATAACAGTAATTTTGGTACTCTTATGAATCATAATGAAAACATGCGAGTTTGGAAAGGCGTGTGGGCCCGGTTGAAAGGCTGCCCACACGGCAGCCATTTTGGAAGGGATGGGGCCAGCCAAGGCAGCTTCGCGACCCCCCGAAAATGGTCCAACGACCCCCCTGGGGGTTGCGACCCCCAGGTTGAGAACCGCTGCAATAGATGTATGCAGCTTTTTAGAGGGACAAGAATGGGAATCTCGACTGATGAGATTCTTTTATGGTTTTAATGATTGTTTTGATGCTTGGTGATGTACCGTTTAATGTGATTTATGTCTAAGTGTGGTTTTACTATTGTAATGCATTTGAATTTTGCCATTATCTATGTCTAAACCACTTTGAGTCCCCCTAGGAGTGAGAAAAGCGGTATATAAATACTGTAAATAAATAATAATAATAATAAACTGAAGGTCTGTAACAGGAATTCCTGTTTGCTCTGACTGCTCTGCGAGGCAAGTCGAGGCATCCAACATGGAAAGCACCCAAAGAACCACGCTCAATTTAGTTTTGCAAAATACAATAACATCTCACAGGCGAGTGGATCACAGGGAGAGGTTTTCGTGGGACAAAGGACTCACCCGAATCGGCAGACTCCGAGTAGGCCGAATCCTGGGAAGACTCCGAGGACACCGAATCCAGGGAGGACCACTCCGCCTTGAGGTCCGTCCCCAGCCGCTTCTTCCGCTTTGGAGTCTCACATTGACTGGAAAGGCAAGAAAAGGAACATGAGACTTACAACAATGATACTCAACCTTCCTAATGACGTGGTCCCTTAATATAGCTCTGCGTGTTGGGGTGACCCCCAACCGTAAAATTAAAGAGCATTAACTCCACCAACAATGGAATTGAACCAAACTTGGCACAGAGAATTTCCACGATGAACAGAAAACACTGGAAGGGTTTGGTGGGCATTGACCATGAGTTTTGGAGTTGTAGTTCACCTACATCCAGGTAGAACACCATGGACTCAACCGGAGATGGATCTAGACCAAACTTGGCACAAATATTCCATATGCCCAAATATGAACACAAATTGAGACTGGGGGAAATAGACCTTGACATTTGGGAGTTGCAGTTGCTGGGATTTATAGTTCATCTACCATCAAAGCCCATTCTGAACACCCAACAATGGAATTGAACCAAACTTGGCACACAGAACTCCCATAACCAACAGAAAATACTGGAAGGGTTTGGTGGGCATTGACCTTGAGTTTGGGAGTTGTAGTTCACCTACATCCATAGAGCACTGCGGACTCAAACCATGATGGATCTGGACCAAACTTGGCATGAATACTCAATATGCCCAAATGTGAACACTCATGGAGTTTGGGGAAAATAGATCTTAACATCTGGGAGTTGTAGTTGAAGGATTTATAGTTGATCTACCATCAAAGAGCATTCTGAAGTCCAGCAATGATAGAATTAGGCCAAGCTTCCCACACAGAATCCCAATGACCAACAGAAAATACTGGAAGCGTTTGGTGGGTATTGACCTTGCGTTTGGGAGTTGTAGTTCACCTCCATCTAGAAAGCACTGTGGACCCAAACAGTGATGGATTTGGACCAAACCTGGCATGAATACCCAATATGCCCAAATGTGAACACTTGCGGAGTTTGGGGGAAATAGACCTTGACATTTGAGAGTTGAAGGATTTATAGTTCACCTCAATCAAAGAGCATTCTGAAGTCCAGCAATGATAGAATTAGGCCAAACTTGGCACACAGAACTCCCATGAACAACACACAATACCGGAAGGGTTTCATGGGCATTGACCTTGAGTTTGGGAGTTGTAGTTCACCTATATCCAGAGAGCACTGTGGACTCAAACAATGATGGATCTGCACTAAATTTGGCATGAATACTCAATATGCCCAAATGTGAACACTCATGGAGTTTGGGGAAAATAGATCTTAACATTTGGGAGTTGTAGTTGAAGGATTTATAGTTCATCTACCATCAAAGAGCATTCTGAAGTCCAGCAATGATAGAATTGGGCCAAGCTTCCCACACAGAATCCCAATGACCAACAGAAAATACTGGAAGCGTTTGGTGGGTATTGACCTTGCGTTTGGGAGTTGTAGTTCACCTCCATCTAGAAAGCACTGTGGACTCAAACAAAGATGGATCTGGACCAAACTTGGCATGAATACTCAATATGCCCAAATGTCAACACTCATGGAGTTTAGGGGAAATAGATCTTGACATTGATAGAATTGGGCCAAACTTCCCACACAGGACCTCCATTTATTTATTTATTTATTTATTTATTGCATTTGTTGACCGCCGTTCTCAGCCCTTTCGGGCGACTCACGGCGGTGTACAACATATAAAAACAGTTTACAATACAACCCTCATACAACACAATAAGCACATAACATCAATAATACAACAATAATTACTCTAAATCATCCGCGTCGTCTCATCGTAAAATCGTAAACCAATCTCGTATTCCATATTCCGTTCCAGTCATCAATGCCAGTTGTTGTAATGTTTAGTTGAACGCCTGCTCGAATAGCCAAGTCTTTAAGCTCTTGCGGAATGACATAAGGGAGGGCTCCTGTCTGATGTCCAAAGGGAGGGTGCTCCATAGCCGGGGTGCCACCACCGAGAAGGCCCTATCTCTCGTCCCCGCCAAACGTGCCTGTGAGGCAGGCGGGATCGAGAGAAGGGCCTCCCCAGATGATCTCAAGGCCCTCGTGGGCTCATAGGCCGAGATGCGGTCAGAAAGGTATTTTGGGCCGGAACCGTTTAGGGCTTTGTAGGCCAACACCAGCACCTTGAATTGGGCCCGGTAGCAGATCGGCAGCCAATGGAGCTGGAACAACAAGGGCGTTGTGTGCTCCCTGCGTCCCGCTCCTGTTAGTAACATGGCTGCCGCGCGCTGGACTAGCTGAAGCTTCCGGGCCGTCTTCAAGGGCAGCCCCACGTAGAGAGCGTTGCAGTAATCAAGGCGGGATGTGACCAGAGCGTGTACCACCGTGGCCAAGTCAGACTTCCCAAGTACGGGCGCAGCTGGCGCACGAGCCGAAGCTGTGCAAATGCTCCCCTGGTCACCGCTGAAACCTGGGGATCCAGGCTCAGCGATGAATCCAGGATCACACCCAAGCTGCGAACCTGCGCCTTCAAGGGGAGTGCGACCCCATCCAGCACCATGACCAACAGAAAATACTGTGTTGTCTGGTGGTCTCTGGCGACCCCCACAAACCCGACCCCCAGGTTGAGAAACACTGCTCTACAAACATGATGGTGCAAGTAACCAATGGGCAAGGCGTAGGCATTTGTGTGAAATGGGGAACGGCTTGAAGACCTGCACAACCACACTGTTTGAAGCCAGGCCTGGCCCCACTTTGGCCCTCCCTCCAGGTGTTTTGGACTGCAACTCCCTTCCAGCTGCTAGGAATTGTGGGAGTGGAAATCCAAAACACCTGGAGGGAGGGCCAAAGTGGGGCCAGGCCTGTTCTGTACCGAGGAGGAGAAACAAAGGCTCTTTGCAGCCAAGCCACTATTATTTGCATTATTTATGTATTTGCATTATTTCTTCCCCGCTCATATCAGCCCGGAGGTGACTTTTGCACTAATTCTCTGCAAGGGAGCACCCACCTGGGCACAAGGTGGAGAGGGAGCCAGGAGAGAAAGGCTTGATGATTAACTGTGTATATTCAGGGCGTGGGCCATTTGAAAAATGGAGGGAAGAAATGCAGCCGAGATTAAAACAACAAACCCTGGCCACCTCACTGCACGCATTTCCGCTGTTCTGCACGGGTGCACAAAGCGTTCTTCCTCCAGGAGGAAGTTGGGTTGGGTGACGCTCAAGCCCAAGATGGAGGGGATGGAAACGACACGAGGAAAAGAAGTGCAGCCTCATTCTTGTCTATTGAACGGGCTGGGATTGAATCCGGACCCTTTGGCAGACTGGGAAGGAGTTGCAGTCACAAGCTGCAATTAATCAGGACACTTTATTTGCCTAATATTGGCAGTCCCTAAGTTAGGGGCAAAATGGGTTCCGTAGGTTTGTTCTTAAGCTCAATTTGTACACAAGTCAGAACAGGTACATTTCAAAGTGTAACTTCAACCATATATGTGTGTGTGTGTGTGTGTGTGTGTGTGTCTATATATATATAGCCCTAAACGGTTCCGGCCCAAGCTACCTATCTGACCGCATCTCTGCCTATGAACCCACCAGGAGTTTGAGATCTTCCGGGGAGACCCTGCTCTCGATCCCGCCTGCTTCTCAAGCTCGGCTGGCGGGGACGAGAGATAGGGCCTTCTCGGTGGTGGCTCCTCGGCTGTGGAACGCCCTTCCTACGGACATTAGACTAGCACCATCTCGAATGGTATTCCGCAAAAAGGTGAAGACCTGGATGTTTGTGCAGGCGTTTGAGTAATTTAGTGCAATCTGGTAATGGAACATAGGAATGGAACAATGGACGACGAACCTGGACTACGCTTGGATGATGAGAAGATTGGGTACGGTTGTTTTTTGTAATAATTGTGCATTGTAATGGCTTATTGGTAATTTATGGATAATGTGTTAAGTCAATTGTTCTATGTTGTATGGAACCACTGCTGTTTCTACTGTTTTTACTGTTTGTGAACCGCCGTGAGTCGCCTTCGGGCTTGAGATACAGCCGTATAGAAGCAAAGTCAATAAATAAATAAATAAATAAATATATGGGCTGGGCGGTTTCGTTTCATAATTTCATAACTCGTTAAAAATTCGTTTTTTTATAACGAAGCGATAACGAACCATTCAATTTTTTAAATTCGTTTCGTAATTGTTTCGAATTTGTTCTGTATTTGTTTCGTTATCGTTTTGAAATCGTTTCGTTATTATTTCCGCATGTCTGGGGCAAGTTTTATAGTTGTTTTTTGTTTAATTAGTGAAAAAAGATTATAAATATCACACCAACAGTCAACAACAGAGGGAGAGGGAAGCTTCAGAAGTTCCCCCTGTCCCATTTGGAGGTTTTTTAGCATATTGCGCGGTCGCGTCCGCCATTAACGAATCGATTCGTTATTGTTTCGTAATTGTACGAAATTTCGTAAATATCGAACTTTTTAAAAGAAAAATTTCGGAATTCTTTTTAAAATCGAAACGCAAAACCCCCCAAAAAAACTAATCGATTTTAGAAACAAATTTTTCCGTTGTTACCCAGGCCTACTAGTTATATGTCACCTTGTCATGCCCAGCATACCCTGGGAATTCCACAGATATATAACAGCACTCCATGCAGTCATGCTGGCCACATGACCTTGGAGGTGTCTACGGACAACGCCGGCACTTCGGCTTAGAAATGGAGATGAGCACCACCCCCATATTCGGACACAACTGGACTTAATGTCAGGGGAAAACCTTTACCTATACCTATACACACCCATACCCACACTAGCTGTGATGCCACATGTTGCTGTGCCCAACCTTCCCTCCCTCTTTCTCTCCTCCCTTCCCTCTTTCCTTCCTTCCCTCTTTTTCTTTCCCTTCTTCCTTCCTTCTCTGTTTCTTTCCTCCCTTCCTTTGCTCTTTGGTTCCATCCTTCCTTGTCTCTTTCCTTCCTTCCTTTTTCTCTCTTTTTCATTCCTTCTCTCCTTCCTTCTCTACTTTTCTTCTCCTCCTTCTTTCCCTTTCTCTCCCTCCTTCTCTCTTTCCTTCCCTTTCTGTGTATGTGTTTTGTGTCTGCATATATGTGTGTATATATTTCTGTATACATGTATATAGGTGTTTGTGTACATATGTGGTTTTGTGCATGCGTTGTAATGTATTGGGGGGGGGGTTAAGTCTCTTCCGCTGTGTTTTCCAGTGTTTTTATGAGTGATGGTCACTTGTTGGCATGAGAGGTGTCTTGTGTCCAAATTTGGTGTCAATTCGTCCAGTGGCTTTTGAATTATGTTAATCCCACAAACGAACATTACATTTACACACACACACACACACACAAGGGTGGGTCAAAAGGTTTTGCATCCTGTGTCATAAAAACATAATGAATGAACCTAGAGCAGCAGAAGTTGCTCCAGATCCTAGCCAGACCTGTCCTCTGCACAAAACTACCATTCAACATAGTCAGCATCCATTTGGACACATCTGTGCCATCGTTCAACCCAGGCATCAAAACCATTTTGGAAAATGTATTGTCAAATGCTTTTGTGGCCAGAATTGCTGGGTTGTTAGAAGTATTGGGTCTGTGTGGCCATGTGCTAGGAGCATTCTCTCCTGATGTTTCACCTGCATCTGTGGCAGGCATCCTCAAAGCTTGTGAGGACCTCCCAACCTCTGAGGATGCTTGCCATAGACTGAAAAACCTACAACAACCCATTTTGGAAAAATACAGGGTTTTGATTCATGACCCAGGATTCCAAAGCAGTTTGGACATCATGGAAGTCGTTGAATCTGAAACCAAGAAGGTTGTCTTTCAGAGGACCACTCCTGGCTTCTCTGTGTAGTCTGACCCCGAATGACGTTGAAGCAGCTTTAAAATCATGGGTCATGAAGCAACCGCAGAAGCAGCGCTGAAAACAACAAGCAAGAAGCCAGAACACACGGCCCAGGAGCTACAAAGAAAAATAAGGAAGGAAGGCCTCTTTTGCCACTCAACGCAACGTTTTGAATGACCCTAGAGCAGCAGAAATAGTTCTGAATGAACCAAGAAAAGAAGAAGTGTCTCCAGATCCTAGCTGAGCTGTACTCCATGCAAAACTTCTTTACATGGTCACCATCAACTTGGACACACTTGTGCCATTGTTTAGGCATCCAAACCATTTTGGAAAAAATTCAGGGTTTTGCTTGTGTGATCCAGGATTCCAAAGCTGTCACTGCATCTGCAATCACGTTGGCGTTGGTTGTCTTTCAGAGGACCTCTGGCTTCTCTGTGTAGTCTGACCCTGAATGACATTGAAACCGCTTTACAGACAATGTATTGTCGAAGGCTTTCACGGCTGGAATGACTGGGTTGTTGGAGGTTTTTCGGGCTGTATGGCCATGTTCTAGGAGCATTCTCTCCTGACGTTTTGCCTGCATCTGTAGTAGGGGTCCTCAAACTAAGGCCTGAGGCCGGATACGGCCCTCCAAGGTCATTTAGCTGGCCCTCGCTCAGGGTTAACCTAAATCTGAAATGACTTGAAAGCACACAACAACAACAACAACAACAACCCTATCTCATCAGCCAAAAGCAGGCCCACACTTCCCATTGAAATAGTAATAAGTTTATATTTGTTAAAATTGTTCTTCATTTTAATTATTGTATCGTTTTTAAGTGTTTTTTTTGCACTCCAAATAAGATATGTGCAGTGTGCATACAAATTCATTCAGGTTTTTTTTCCAAATTATAATCCGGCTGTTCTGTCGCCGCTGGACCTGTAATGAAGTGCCTTTAAGAGAGGATGTATGGCTTGAATCCAGCGGGAAGCCAGAGCCCCCGAAAAGAAGCCTTTAGAGAAATTTCCCTTATTAAACAGTCTTTAGGAGGCTTGAGCTTAAATATAACAGTCTTTTATTGATGAACAAACAGGAATTGTAACGTTTTCTTAACAGTCTCTTGGCTCTTGCAATCTTGTTCACAGGGAACAGGCACTATCTTCAAAACCTTGTTCAAAGGAAAATTCCCCCTTTTAGCTCCTCCCAGGCTGCTGTGAACCTAAACCTGACTGATTTGAATCCACTACCGGCTGAACTATGTCTCAGAACCGAGCAGACGTACCAGCAGGCCTGTAGTCACTTAGCTGCTTTGATGGTTAGAGCTGTTTTTCCCTCCGGAATTCCTCAGGGCTGTAAGGCTGTTTCCCCGGAACCTTTGGGAATCTTTAGAGGCTCTCAAGACTGTTCTCCCCCGGAAAGTCTTAAGGGAGGAAGCCTTTGCACAGGAGGACGTCTGTATACTTCCTCTGCATCGGCTTCCTTTGCTGAGACTAACTGAAAAATGGCACCTTCCCTCCAAAAAACCCAGAGAGGGGTGGGACCAGGGATCCTAACTGTAATAGACAGGTGGCTTGCCTTATGAATGCAGCCAAAGGAGCCACCTATCTGCAAAGCCCCTGCAACTTAGGACTATGAACAAACACTCAGTGCACAATTGGAGCCCCTGGAACAGCCGTTCCAAAACAGGGACTTTAAAAGCCAAAAAAAAAACCCCCAAAAAAACACAAAACATTACAATGCATACGCCACATTTATACACATACATACACACATACGGTATTTCTCTATACCGTATATCTATTGATCTCTGAATAAATATATATCTAACTATAAATTGTTGTTGTTCATTCGTTCAGTCGTCTCCGACTCTTCGTGACCTCATGGACCAGCCTACGCCAGAGCTCCCTGTCGGCCGTTACCACCCCCAGCTCCCTCAAGGTCAGTCCAGTCACTTCAAGGATGCCATCCATCCATCTTGCCCTTGGTCGGCCCCTCTTCCTTTTGCCTTCCACTTTCCCCAGCATAATTGTCTTCTCTAGGTGACCTCCTGGACCAGCCCACGCCAGAGCTCCCTGTCGGCCGTCACCACCCCCAGCTCCTTCAAGGTCAGTCCAGTCACTTCAAGGATGCCATCCATCCATCTTGCCCTTGGTCCGCCCCTCTTCCTTTTGCCTTCCACTTTCCCCAGCATAATTGTCTTCTCTAGGCTTTCCTGTCTCCTCATGATGTGGCCAAAGTACTTCAACTTTGTCTCTAGTATCTTTCCCTCCAGTGAGCAGTCGGGCTTTATTTCCTGGAGGATGGACTGGTTGGGTCTTCTCTCGCAGTCCAAGGCACTCTCAGCACTTTCCTCCAACACCACAGCTCAAAAGCATCGATCTTCCTTCGCTCAGCCTTCCCTAAGGTCCAGCTCTCACATCCGTAGGTTACTACAGGGAATACCATGGCTTTGACTAGGCAATGGATCTTTGTTGCCAGTCTGATGTCTCTACTCTTCACTATTTTATCGAGACTGGACATTGCTCTCCTCCCAAGAAGTAAGCGTCTTCTGATTTCCTGGCCACAGTCTGCATCTGCAGTAATCTTTGCCCCTAGAAATACAAAGTCTGTCACGGCCTCCACGGTTTCTCCTTCTATTTTCCAGTTGTCAATCATTCTTGTTGCCATAATCTTGGTTTTTTTTGATGTTTAGCTGCAACCCGGCTTTTGCGCTTTCTTCTTTCACCTTGATTAGAAGGCTCCTCAGCTCCTCCTCGCTTTCGGCCATCAAAGTGGTGTCATCTGCATATCTGAGGTTGTTAATGTTTCTTCCAGCAATTTTCACCCCAGCTTTGCATTCATCCAGCCCCGCACATCCTCGCATGATGTGTTCTGCATACAAGTTAAAAAGGTTGGGTGAGAGTATGCAGCCTTGCCGTACGCCTTTCCCAATCTTGAACCAGTCTGTTGTTCCGTGGTCAGTTCTGACTGTTGCTCCTTGGTCCTTGTACAGATTCCTCAGGAGAGAGACAAGGGGCTTGGGATGCCCATCCCACTAAGAACTTGCCACAATTTATTATGATCCACACAGTCAAAGGCTTTAGAATAACTATAAATATATATCTGTATTTCTCACTCTCCATCTCTATAAATATATATTTATCTATATTTAAGTATCTCTATATATCTACAAAAATACACACCGGCCCTCCAACCGTTTGAGGGACTCTGACCTGGCACTCAGTTTAAAATGTTTGAGGACCCCTGGTCTATAGCAAGCATCCTCGGAAGTCGTGAGGTTTAAAGGCATTGATCACAAAACAATTGCAGAAGTGAAGATGTGGAAAGCAAGATGGCACAACGCACGGCCTGGGAGCTACAAAGAAAGAAGGAAGGAAGCGTGCAATTGCTGCCTGTTTAAAAAGCCACTCCACTCAACGGCCAGGGATGGGCACCCAGTCATTATTTTTAAAAAGCCGGTTCCTTCTACCAAGCCTTGCTTCTTCTTCCTGGGAAAAGGGCAGAGCGCTCCTCCCTCCAGCCAGCCGCATGCAAGGAATGCCAAGCTCTCTTTGGCAGCAATGAGCTTTTCCTGCCGTTTCCGCACGCTGCCGGATCACGTTGTGGGAAAGCAGCGGCATCAGCCCCCAAAGAGGCCTCTTCTCCTGAAAGAGAGGCTCAAACAGGAGCAGAGAACAAAGAAGGAAGGAAAGAAGGCAGCGCAGGCCCCAAAAAGGGAAAAGTGCAGGAGGGGAAAAGAGGGAGCGTGCTTGGAGGAGGAAACCCCCGTTTTATTCTCTTTGCAGAGTTCATGCCCTGCCATACCACGGCTCTGATAGAGCTTTCGTGCGCCAGGAATGCAGGGGAGGCTTTGCCACCCACTTCCTAGGAAATATGGCCTGCAGCATGTGCTAACAGAGGCAGGTTGGCCATCTGTCAAGGGTGTTTTGAATGAGATTTTCCTGCTTCTTGGCAGAAGGTTGGACTGGATGGCCCACAAGGCCTCTTCCAACTCTAGGATTCTATTCCTCTGCCTTTGCACACCCAAATATCTATATATAAACCGCATTGAGTCGCCGTAAGGCTGATAAATGCGGTATACAAAAGGAGTAAATAAATAAATAAATAAATAAAAATGTAATGTTCGTTTGTGGGATTAACATAACTCAAAAACCACTGGGCAAATTGACACCAGATTCGGACACAAGGCACCTAACAGTCCAACAAATGTCCAGCACCGAAAAACACAGAAGAGACTTTAAAAGCCGAAAAATGAAAAATACATTACAACGCATGTGCAAAACCACATATATAAACACAAATGCACATATATACACATATACAGAAATACACACACACACATATATACAGACAGGGCCATAGCAACACATGGCAAGGGATGGCTGGTATATAAATAAAAATGTAATGTCCGTTTGTGGGATTAAAGTAACTTAAAAACCACTGGACGAATTGACACAAAATTTGGACACAACACACCTAACAGTCCAACAAGTGTCCATCTCTCCTAAAAAAACTCACACACACAACCCCAGCGGAGCAGACTTAAAAACCCGAAAAATACACCATTTATACATATACACATACAGTTATATACATATACACAAGCACACATTTGTGTATATATACACAAACACACACAAATATACACATATAAACACATACACACATATACACAATATGTATGTACACATATAAATACACAAATATATGCACGCACACACACACACAAATATACACATACAAAACACATATACAGAGACTGGGCCACAGCTACGTATGGTAGGGTACAGCTAGTATATAAATAAAAATGTTTGTTCGTGGGATTAACATGATTCAACAACCACTTGGCAAATTGACACCAAATTAGGACACAACAGAGCCAACGAGTGACCATCACTCATAAAAACACCGGAAAATTGACACCAAATTAGGACACAACACAGCCAACGAGTGACCATCACTCATAAAAACACCGGAAAATTGACACCAAATTCGGACACAACACAGCCAACGAGTGACCATCACTCATAAAAACACCGGAAAATTGACACCAAATTCGGACACAACACAGCCAACGAGTGACCATCACTCATAAAAACACCGGAAAATTGACACCAAATTCGGACACAACACAGCCAACGAGTGACCATCACTCATAAAAACACCGGAAAATTGACACCAAATTCGGACACAACACAGCCAACGAGTGACCATCACTCATAAAAACACCGGAAAATTGACACCAAATTCGGACACAACACAGCCAACGAGTGACCATCACTCATAAAAACACCGGAAAATTGACACCAAATTCGGACACAACACAGCCAACGAGTGACCATCACTCATAAAAACACCGGAAAATTGACACCAAATTCGGACACAACACAGCCAACAGGCCAACGAGTGACCATCACTCAAAAAAAAAAATACTAGAAAACACAGAAGAGACTTAAAAAGCCAAAAAACACATTACAACACATGCACAAAACCACACACACATAGATATGCAAATACACATGTATACACATATACACAAATATACACACACAGAAAACACATATACACAGACTGGGCCACAGCAGTGCATGGCAGGGGACGGCTAGTATATAATAATAATAATAATAATAATAATAGTAGTAGTAGTAGTAGTAAGACTTTATTTGTACTCCACCCTATCTCCATTAAGGGAGTCAGGAGGGATTCCAACCCATAATAAACACAAAAAATTCAAGACAGGTATAAACATGACTACGTGAGCGACCCACCCAGTCCCAAAGCAAGCCAACATCAAACAGCTAATTATAACATCAACTCAGAATTGCACAAGCACTTAAACAGTAAAATTATCCCTAACCATAAAAACATGAATCTCTCTTAGCAGATGTCCTGGAGGTTCACTAAAATGAAATTGAAATTAACTAAACTGCAACGATGCCCATGGCGCTGCTTGCAAGTAAAGGCAAGCAAGGATCAGGACTGGGGCCTGGATCTTGAAGGCGCCTGCCTCCTTTGGCTATGGCTTACTCTAATGCAAGCTTAAGACAGTGCTATGGAGCCCCGGGAGTTGTAGTTCGGCACTCTTAACACAGTGCTACACAGCCCTGGGAGCTGTAGTTTGGCACTCTAACGCAAGCTTAACAGAGTGCTACGGAGCCACGGGAGTTGTAGTTCGGCCCTCTAATGCAAGCTTAACACGGTGCTACGGAGCCCTGGGAGTTGTAGTTCGGCACTGTAACGCAAGCTCAACACGATGCTACGGAGCCCCGGGAGTTGTAGTTCGGCACTGTAACGCAAGCTCAACACGATGCTACGGAGCCCCGGGAGTTGTAGTTCGGCCCTCTAATGCAAGCTTAACACGGTGCTACGGAGCCCTGGGAGTTGTAGTTCGGCACTGTAACACAAGCTCAACACGATGCTACGGAGCCCCGGGAGTTGTAGTTCGGCCCTCTAATGCAAGCTTAACACGGTGCTACGGAGCCCTGGGAGTTGTAGCTCAGCACTCAAAATGCAAGCTCAACACGGCGCTACGGAGCCCTGGGAGTTGTAGCTCAGCACTCAAAATGCAAGCTCAACACGGCGCTACGGAGCCCTGGGAGTTGTAGTTCAGCCCTCTAATGCAAGCTCAACACGGCGCTACGGAGCCCTGGGAGTTGTAGCTCAGCCCTCTAATGCAAGCTCAACACGGCGCTACGGAGCCCTGGGAGTTGAAGTTCAGCCCTCTAATGCAAGCTCAACACGGCGCTACGGAGCCCTGGGAGTTGTAGTTCAGCCCTCTAATGCAAGCTCAACACGGCGCTACGGAGCCCTGGGAGTTGTAGCTCAGCCCTCTAATGCAAGCTCAACACGGCGCTACGGAGCCCTGGGAGTTGTAGTTCAGCCCTCTAATGCAAGCTCAACACGGTGCTACGGAGCCCTGGGAGTTGTAGCTCCGCACTCAAAATGCAAGCTTAACACGGTGCTACGGAGCCCTGGGAGTTGTAGCTCAGCCCTCTAATGCAAGCTCAACACGGCGCTACGGAGCCCTGGGAGTTGTAGCTCAGCCCTCTAATGCAAGCTCAACACGGCGCTACGGAGCCCTGGGAGTTGTAGCTCAGCCCTCTAATGCAAGCTCAACACGGCGCTACGGAGCCCTGGGAGTTGTAGTTCAGCCCTCTAATGCAAGCTCAACACGGCGCTACGGAGCCCTGGGAGTTGTAGTTCAGCCCTCTAATGCAAGCTCAACACGGCGCTACAGAGCCCTGGGAGTTGTAGCTCAGCACTCAAAATGCAAGCTCAACACGGCGCTACGGAGCCCTGGGAGTTGTAGCTCAGCACTCAAAATGCAAGCTCAACACGGCGCTACGGAGCCCTGGGAGTTGTAGCTCAGCCCTCTAATGCAAGCTCAACACGGCGCTACGGAGCCCTGGGAGTTGTAGCTCAGCCTCAAAATGCAAGCTCAACACGGCGCTACGGAGCCCTGGGAGTTGTAGCTCAGCACTCAAAATGCAAGCTCAACACGGTGCTACGGAGCCCTGGGAGTTGTAGCTCCGCACTCAAAATGCAAGCTCAACACGGCGCTACGGAGCCCTGGGAGTTGTAGTTCAGCACTCAAAATGCAAGCTCAACACGGCGCTACGGAGCCCTGGGAGTTGTAGCTCAGCACTCAAAATGCAAGCTCAACACGGTGCTACGGAGCCCTGGGAGTTGTAGCTCAGCACTCAAAATGCAAGCTCAACACGGCGCTACGGAGCCCTGGGAGTTGTAGTTCAGCCCTCTAATGCAAGCTCAACACGGCGCTACGGAGCCCTGGGAGTTGTAGCTCAGCACTCAAAATGCAAGCTCAACACGGCGCTACAGGAGCCCTGGGAGTTGTAGCTCAGCCCTCTAATGCAAGCTCAACACGGCGCTACGGAGCCCTGGGAGTTGTAGCTCAGCCCTCTAATGCAAGCTCAACACGGCGCTACGGAGCCCTGGGAGTTGTAGCTCAGCACTCAAAATGCAAGCTCAACACGGTGCTACGGAGCCCTGGGAGTTGTAGCTCCGCACTCAAAATGCAAGCTCAACACGGCGCTACGGAGCCCTGGGAGTTGTAGTTCAGCACTCAAAATGCAAGCTCAACACGCTCAGCACTCAAAATGCAAGCTCAACACGGTGCTACGGAGCCCTGGGAGTTGTAGCTCCGCACTCAAAATGCAAGCTCAACACGGCGCTACGGAGCCCTGGGAGTTGTAGTTCAGCACTCAAAATGCAAGCTCAACACGGCGCTACGGAGCCCTGGGAGTTGTAGTTCAGCACTCAAAATGCAAGCTCAACACGGCGCTACAGAGCCCTGGGAGTTGTAGCTCAGCACTCAAAATGCAAGCTCAACACGGCGCTACAGAGCCCTGGGAGTTGTAGCTCAGCACTCAAAATGCAAGCTCAACACGGCGCTACAGAGCCCTGGGAGTTGTAGCTCAGCACTCAAAATGCAAGCTCAACACGGCGCTACGGAGCCCTGGGAGTTGTAGCTCCGCACTCAAAATGCAAGCTCAACACGGCGCTACGGAGCCCTGGGAGTTGTTCAGCACTCAAAATGCAAGCTCAACACGGTGCTACGGAGCCCTGGGAGTTGTAGCTCCGCACCTCAAAATGCAAGCTCAACACGGCGCTACGGAGCCCTGGGAGTTGTAGCTCAGCCCTCTAATGCAAGCTCAACACGGCGCTACGGAGCCCTGGGAGTTGTAGCTCAGCCCTCAAATGCAAGCTCAACACGGCGCTACGGAGCCCTGGGAGTTGTAGCTCAGCACTCAAAATGCAAGCTCAACACGGCGCTACAGAGCCCTGGGAGTTGTAGCTCAGCCCTCTAATGCAAGCTCAACACGGCGCTACGGAGCCCTGGGAGTTGTAGCTCCGCACTCAAAATGCAAGCTCAACACGGCGCTACGGAGCCCTGGGAGTTGTAGTTCAGCACTCAAAATGCAAGCTCAACACGGCGCTACGGAGCCCTGGGAGTTGTAGTTCAGCACTCAAAATGCAAGCTCAACACGGCGCTACGGAGCCCTGGGAGTTGTAGCTCAGCCCTCTAATGCAAGCTCAACACGGCGCTACGGAGCCCTGGGAGTTGTAGCTCAGCCCTCTAATGCAAGCTCAACACGGCGCTACGGAGCCCTGGGAGTTGTAGCTCAGCCCTCTAATGCAAGCTCAACACGGCGCTACGGAGCCCTGGGAGTTGTAGTTCAGCCCTCTAATGCAAGCTCAACACAGCGCTATGGAGATCCGGGACCCCTCTGGCAGAGAAGGCTTCAGACCTTGCAAAACTGCAACTCCTGAAGGTTCAAGCGTCCCCAAACAGATGGAGGAAGGGTTTTGCAGGCATTCGGGGAGCATGACAGGACTGCCTATGTAATGCCAGAGGGCTCAAAATACGGAGCCAGGCCTGATGCCTCCATTGCGGCCTATGCACCGTCCTAAAGGCAGGCTGCGCAGAGCAGCGCTTGCATCCCTAGCAGATGTTCCTTTTGTTCTGATTCTCCTGAATAAGGGAGATCAGGGTCATCATGTCCCTGACTTTTTTGGTGGGAACTCAACAATCCTATTACTATAATGCAAGCTCAACATAACGCTATGGAGCCCTGGGACTTGAAATTTGGTGCTCTCTGGCAGAGAAGGCTTCGGACCTTGCAAAACCGCAACTTCTGAAGGTTCAGGTGACCCCAAAGGGGTTGAGGAAGGCTTTGGCCTATTTCCAATTTCACATTTGGCCTTCCCATAGTTTTAATTGTATGTTGTCTTATGGATAATGTTTATGTTTTATTTTAATTGCTTGTATTGTTGTGATTATTGCTTGTATTGCTTGTATTTATTGCTTATTGCTTGTATTTATTGATTATTGCTTATATTGCATCTCCCTTGGGGAGATGGTAGCACGGTACAAAAAAAAAATTATTATTATTATTATTTGCAGGCAGCGTGAGAGGACTGTTTATTTAATGCCAGAGGGCTCAAAACATGGAGCAAGGTCAGATGCCTCCATCCCGGCCTAAGCGTTGTCCTAAAGGCAGGCAGCGCAGAGCAGCAGTTGCATCCCTGGCAGATGTTGCTTTTGTTCTCTGATCCTCCTAAACAGGGAATAAGGGAGATCGGGGTCTTTTCAGTGGGATAAACAACAAGGCAAGGCTATGCCAAGAAGACCTAAATCGATGGCAAACCCCAAAAAGTCCTGCCAGAACTTCCAAGGCAAGCAAAGCCTTTTAGCTTCTGAGACATGTGCTTCCAGCTGCAGGGAATCCCCCAAAATAGGCCTCTGACCTTCCAGGGCTCATCCACACTGGGACCTTAATGCAGTTTAGCACCATTTCCATGCTATGGAACACTATCATCATCAGAAGCAGGAGTGCAAGGGTTGAATGAAAAGTAATGCCTCCCCATTTGTAACTCAGCAGATGGCAGGACTGGTATGCAGCAGGTACTGGCTTGTTCAGTAGACTCTCCTCTACAGTTCCATTTTGGCAGGAAGACTTAGCAGAAAAAATAATGCCTCCACCTTTGTAACTCCTCAACAGATGGCAGTATTGGTATGTGGAAGGCACTGACTTGTTCAGTAGACTCTCCTCTACAGTTCCATTTTGGTGGGAAAACTTAGCATTGAACGGTTGAGTTGTTACAGTGCAAAGTATGGAACCTCCCGCAGATGGTCAGTCAATGTGACTTAACCAACGTCACCTCAACATCTTTAAACTTACTCGCCCAACAACGCACAGTTCTCACATCCACACAATCCCCATAAACAGCTTGCATTCTCTGAGGAATCCCCTTCTGCTGTCAAGAATTTAATGACTGCACATTGCTTAAGTTGCATTGACCGACCATCTGCGCAGGGTTCCATGCTTTGCACTTTAACACAGCAGTTCAATGCTAAGGCTTCCTGCCAAAATGGAACTGTAGAGAGTCTACTGAACAAGCCAGTACCTGCCGTATACCAGTACTGCCATCTGTTGAGGAGCTACGAAGGTGGAGGCATTACTTTTCATTCAACCCTCGTATTGGAGGAGACCCAAAGCAGCTAGGAGCCCAAACTATCATGTTACAGACACCCATCCGCACGGTGGTGTTAATGTGGTTTGGCAACTGCCATGGATCCATGCTATGGAATTCTATCATCATCATCTTCAGAAGCAGTGGTATTTGCTTAAGTGGCTGAGGGGGGAAAGGAAGGGGCCTGAGGCTGTTAGGAATGGTGGGAGTTGAAGTCCAAAACATTCAGAGGGAGGGCCAAAGTTTGCCCATGCGTGGTGTAGACACACTCCTTGCAAAGGTGGCAAACAGAGGGACCTTGCAACGTTATCATCACTGTACATGGTACGACTGAATTAAATACCACCCTCAATACGCATTGCATATGTCGAATTGCAAAGCGAAGCCCCCACCCTTCCACATTCTCATGGCAATTGCACAGCCCCTCATTCCACATCCGTGTGAGTGCAATATAGCCACAGCTCTGGGGTAAAATGCTCTCTCTCAGCCTACTTGTCTTTGTTTTGTTGTTTAAACATCCTATGCACTAAACCAGTGTTTCTCAACCTGGGGGTCGGGACCCCTGAGGGGGTCGCGAGGGGATGTCAGAGGGGTGACCAAAGACCATCAGAAAACACAGTATTTTCTGTTGGTCATGGAGGTTCTATGTGGGAAGTTTGGCCCAATTCTATCGTTGGTGGGGTTCAGAAAGCTCTTTGATTGTAGGTGAACTATAAATCCCAGAAACTACAACTCCCAAATGTCAAGGTTTATTTTCCCCAAACTTCAGTTTCACATTTGGGCATATTGAGTATCCCTGCCAAGTTTGGTCCAGATCCATCATTGTTTGAGTCCACAGTGCTCTCTGGATGTAGGTGAACTACAACTCCCAAACTCAAGGTCAATGCCCACCAAACCCTTCCAGTATTTTCTGTTGATCATGGGAGTTCTGTGTGCCAACTTTGGCTCAATTCCATTGTTGGTGGGGTTCAGAATGCTCTTTGTTTACATGTTAACTATAAATCCTAGGAACTACATCTCCCAAATAACAGAAGTAATTTCCCCGCCAACCCCACCAGTATTCCTCTGACCTCTGTGTAGACCTTGTGCCAGCCCTCTCTGTGCCTATAGAGTGTGTAATAAGACAACTGACCAACTGTGTTGCCCTATTACTGAGTTGACATCTCCGGAAGCCCATCCGCTTCATTCCAACCGTCTAGAATTCCATCTGGGTCACAACAGCATTTAGCTAACTTATCATCATCTCAGCCCATAAGAGGGTGATTATATACTTTCAGCTTGTTCATTCCTGGGCTATTATCTGTTGATAATACGATATAAGTACGAACTATAGCACTTTACGTAAAAGAGCACTTAAGGCGCCTGCCTCTGCCGCCAATTTTGCACTAGCACTTTCGCCCCTCCCCTGCCCCTCTGTGCCGCACTTTAGCTACTTTAGCGACTGTCGAACCAATGCATGAAATTTACTGCACTTTAGATCTTTAGACCTAGCACTTTATAAATACGCCGAATGGCGCATAGTTGCTGACTAAATTATCGTTACTGACGGTGTTATACCTAAGACTTGTGCACTTTTGATTTGGTTTATCGGTGTGGCCGGAAGATCCGACACCATCTTGTATTGCTGCAATCCATGTGGTCCCCCATCCCTCTTTGTATACTATCCCTGTTACTACTGTATAGTGTAAAGGACAGAGGAGGAGGTGGGTTGGAGTATGTGAATAAAAATGAGGGGAGGAGGGGGGAGGGGGAGGAAAAAGGCTACTGGCAAGGCTCGGAAAATCAAATAATGAACAAAGCAGATAGTAATACCTTATCTCTAGACTGCGGCATGGAGGGGGGGAGGTGTTCCATTAGCCGAGGGGCCCCCATAGAGGTCGTGGTGGGAAGGAGGAGATGCGGGAAAAGGAGACCTCGAATTCGGCCTAATTCGGACCGCTTATCCATATTAACAATCCCCAATCGGTCTCCTAAGGTAAATTGGTGTAACCAGGTGAGCGGGCCCTCTGGTTTGAAGGTGGTGTTGTTGAACGCCAGATCTGTCAACGGAAAAACGACCTGGATTCAGGATTTAATCCTGGAGGAGCGGGCAGATCTGGCGTGCATCACGGAGACCTGGCTGGATGAAGCGGGGGGCGTAACCCTCTCCCAGCTTTGTCCTCCAGGTTTCTCCGTGCAACACCAACCAAGAGCCGGAGGACGGGGAGGCGGTGTCGCAGTGGTCTATAGAGATTCCATCCATCTAACCAGGGGCCCCATCCCGCAGACCACAAATTTTGAATGCGTCCACCTGAGGGTGGGTGACCGGGACAGAATAGGGATTCTGTTAGTGTACCGTCCACCTCGCTGCACTACAGTCTCCCTGCCTGAGCTAGCGGGGGTGGTCTCGAGCCTGGCGGTGGAGTCCCAACGGCTTCTTGTGCTGGGGGACTTCAACATCCACGCCGAGGCAACCCTCACAGGAGCGGCTCAGGACTTCATGTCTGCCATGGCAACCATGGGGCTGTCCCAACGAATAACTGGCCCCACCCACTGTGCTGGGCACACATTGGACTTGGTTTTCTGCCAGGGATGGGAGCAGGGTGGCGGTGTGGAGGAGTTGTCCATCTCTCCGTTGCCATGGACTGACCACTTCCTGATCAGATTTAGGCTCACTGCGCCCCCTAACCTCCGCAAAGGTGGAGGACCCATTAAGATGGTCCGCCCCAGGAGGCTTATGGATCCGAATGGATTCCTGATGGCTCTTGGGGATTTTCCCGCCACCTCGGTAGGTGACCATGTCGAGGCCTTGGTCGCTCTCTGGAATGGGGAGATGACCAGGGCAATTGACAGGATCGCTCCGGAACGTCCCCTCTCAAGTAACCGAGCTAAACCAGCTCCTTGGTTTACTGAGGAGCTGGCAGCGTTGAAGCGAAAGAAGAGGGAACTAGAGAGCGTGTGGCGTTCGGATCCAAGCGAGCCAAATCGAACACGGTTTGTGTCCTTTTTAAGGGCATATGCCGCGGCAATAAAAGCCGCAAAGAAATCTTTCTTTGCGGCCACTATTGCGTCTGCAAAAAACCGTCCAGCGGAGTTGTTCCGGATTGTCAGAGGTCTATTAACTCCCCCTATATTAGGTGGGAGCCCTGACAACTCGTCCACGCGCTGTGAAGCATTTGCTCGGTTTTTTGCAGACAAAGTCGCTTTGATCCGTTCTGGGCTGGACGTCACTTTAAATGCAGTCTCTGTGGATGTGACACAAGCACCTGCTTGTCCTATTTTGATGGATTCTTTTCAGCTTGTGAAACCCGAGGATGTGGACAAGATACTTGGAGGAATGAGGCCCACCACGTCCATCCTAGACCCCTGCCCATCCTGGCTTCTGAAAGAGGCCAGAGGGGGATTGGCTGAGTGGGTAACGGTGGTGGTTAATGCCTCCCTTCGGGAAGGCAAGATTCCAGCGAGCCTAAAACAGGCTATTATAAAGCCGCTGTTGAAGAAACCATCACTGGACCCCAAATTTGACAACTTTCGGCCTGTTTCCAATCTCCCCTTTTTGGGCAAAGTCATGGAAAGCGTGGTGGCCTCACAACTCCAGGTATTCTTGAGAGACACGGATTATCTGGATCCGGCACAGTCTGGTTTCAGACCGGGACATGGTACCGAGACGGTCTTGGTCGCCTTAGTCGATGATCTGCGCCGGGAGCTAGACAGGGGGAGTGTGTCCCTGTTGGTGCTCCTGGACCTCTCAGCGGCCTTCGATACCGTCGACCACGGTATTCTTCTGGGGCGCCTTGCAGAGATGGGCCTTGGGGGCACCGCTTTGCGGTGGCTCCAATCATTTCTGGAGGGACGTACCCAGAAGGTGTTATTGGGGGACTCCTGTTCAACACCACAGCCGTTGACCTGCGGTGTTCCTCAGGGTTCCATACTGTCCCCCATGCTGTTTAACATCTACATGAAGCCGCTGGGTGAGATCATCCGGAGTTTCGGGGTGCGGTGTCATCTGTACGCAGATGACGTCCAACTCTGTCACTCCTTCCACCTGCTACTAAGGAGGCTGTCGAAGTCCTGAACCGGTGCCTGGCCGCTGTAATGGTCTGGATGAGGGCGAACAAACTGAAATTAAATCCAGACAAGACAGAGGTACTCCTGGTCAGTCGCAAGGCCGAACAGGGTATAGGGTTACAGCCTGTGCTGGATGGGGTCGCACTCCCCTTGAAGGCGCAGGTTCGCAGCTTGGGTGTGACCCTGGACTCATCGCTGAGCCTGGATCCCCAGGTTTCAGCGGTGACCAGGGGAGCATTTGCACAGCTCCGGCTCGTGCGCCAGTTGCGCCCGTACCTTGGGAAGTCTGACTTGGACACGGTGGTACACGCTTTGGTCACATCCCGTCTTGACTACTGCAACGCTCTCTACGTGGGGCTGCCCTTGAAGACGGCCCGGAAGCTTCAGCTAGTCCAGCGCGCGGCAGCCATGTTGTTAACTGGAGCGGGACGCAGGGAGCACACAACGCCCTTGCTGTCCCAGCTCCACTGGCTGCCGATCTGCTACCGGGCCCAATTTAAGGTGCTGGTGCTATCCTACAAAGCCCTAAACGGTTCCGGCCCAAAATACCTTGCAAACCGCATCTCGGCCTATGAGCCCACGAGGACCTTGAGATCATCTGGGGAGGCCCTTCTCTCGGTCCCGCCTGCCTCGCAGGCACGCCTGGCGGGGACGAGAGAGCGAGCCTTCTCGGTGGTGGCCCCCCGGCTATGGAACTCCCTCCCTGCTGAAATCAGACAGGCACCTTCCCTCATGGCCTTTCGCAAGGGCCTGAAAACTTGGCTCTTCGAAAAGGCCTTTAGCTAGTGCTATGTTTCCTTGGAATGATCACCGGAATGGACTATGACGATGAGATTGACTATGACCCTAATCTAGACGAAGCGGATTTTTATATGTGTGTGATTGTCTTGTTCTATTGTAAATTGTTGTTTTTTCTATGTTTTGTACACCGCCACGAGTCGCCTCCGGGCTGAGAGTGGCGGTTAACAAGTGCAAGTAATAAATAAATAAATAAATAAATAAATATCAAATTTGGGAATACCGGGTATTTGTGCCAAATTTGCTCCAGTGAATGAAAATACATCCTGCAGATCATTATTTACATGGCGATTCATAATGTCATGGTTATGGTTGGGGGTCACCACAACATGAGGAACTGTATTAAGGGGTCATGGCATTAGGAAGATTGAGAACCACTGCACTAAACATTTGCACGCAGAAGAACATCGGAAGCAGCACCATGCTTTGCTCCCCGGGGCGTATCCAGGTCCCAGGAGCACGTGGCTGGCTCTCCTTTCCTCCAAAGGAAGGGAGGGAAGGAAGGGAGGGAGGGAAAGGAAGAGAAATGAAGAGAGCGTTGGCCCTTTGTTAGCTAGGCCTGAGCACAAGTTCCCTCTTCCAGAAGCCTCTCTTCCCTCCCCAAACCCAATGAGGACAGGCCCAGGCCAGAGGGAGGAGGACTCAGGGCAGTCCCTTTCTCAGAATTTCAAAGCAGATTGGGATAGAATATTAGTATGTATACACATGTGTGCAGCTATGAAATGCATACATATACTGCATGCATGTAAACATACATACATATACAATTCATATATACACATACTGATATGATATTCCAATATGCATGCAATGTAGCTATAAAATGCATTGTATATATGCAATATATGCATACACTTCATATGGTATATGCTACACCCACACATACTGATATTATATTCCAATATGCATGTCATATATGCATACAGTTCATAGCGTATATTCTACACAAACACATAGTGGTATTATATTCCAATATGGATGCAATGTAGCTATAAAATGCATTATATATATGCAATATATTAATACAATCCATATGGTATATGCTACACCCACACATACTGATATTATATTCCAATATGCATGTCATATATGCATACAGTTCATAGCGTATATTCTACACAAACACATAGTGATATTATATTCCAATATGGATGCAATGTAGCTATAAAATGCATTGTATATATGCAATATATTAATACAACCCATATGGTATATGCTCCACCCACACATACTGATATTATATTCCAATATGCATGTCATATATGCATACAGTTCATAGCGTATATTCTACACAAACACATAGTGATATTATATTCCAATATGGATGCAATGTAGCTATAAAATGCATGATATATATGCAATATATTAATACAATCCATATGGTATATGCTCCACCCACACATACTGATATTATATTCCAATATGCATGTCATATATGCATACAGTTCATAGCGTATATTCTACACAAACACATAGTGATATTATATTCCAATATGGATGCAATGTAGCTATAAAATGCATTATATATATGCAATATATTAATATAATCCATATGGTATATGCTACACCCACACATACTGATATTATATGCTATTATATAGATGTATATATCTATAGATATACATGTATATAGATATATATCTAGATATAAATATATAATATATAGATATAATCTATAGATTATATAGATGACATACTATATGCATATCATCTATGCATACAGTTCACAGTATATATTCTACACACAAACATATTCTGATATTATATTCCAATATGGATGCAATGTATATATAAAATGAATTGTATATATATAATATATGCATACAATTCATATTGTATATGCTATATACACACATACTAATATTATATTCCTATATGCATACAA
>NW_026847549.1:205961037-205963537 GCF_025583915.1 Anolis sagrei ordinatus | reverse complement strand
ATAGAGATATTTCTACAGAAAGATATATATATACAGAGATAAAGAGATATATATTTATAGATATATAGATACATTTAAACAGATATAAATATATATTTACATATATATATAGAGAGAGAGGGAGGGAGAGAAATACAGAAATGGGTATCTACAGAGATAAATATATATATTTATTTATAGATATATAGATATTTAAGTATAGCTAAATATATATTTATAGAGACAGAGAGAGAAATACAGATATATATATATATAATTAGATGTATATCTATTGAGAGATTAATAGAGATATAGAGACACAGAGATAGAGAAATACAGAGATATATTTATAGTTAGATGTATATTTATTAAGAGACTGATATAGAGAAATAGATATTTATACAGATATAGATATATATATTTATAGACAGAGATATACTTAACAGATATATATAGAGAGAAATTGATATATATATATATATATATACACACAGAGAGAGAGAGAGAGATAAAGAGATATATTTATAGATATAGAGAGATATTTATTATATAGATAAATAGATGTTTAGAGAGAGGGAGAGAAATACAGAGATGGATATATAGATGTATAAATATATGTAGAGAGAGTGTTCCTGACTGACCTTCCTAGGCCGGCCTGCCTTCCTTCGTATACAACACAGAGATATATTTATAGTTAATTTATTTCTATTGAGAGATTGACAGATATATAGAGAAATAGATATTTATAGAGAGAGAGAAATTGATATTTAGAGGTATTTCTACAGAAAGATATATATATATATATATACAGAGATAAAGAGATATATTTATAGATATTTAGAGATATTTAAACAGAGAGAAATATATATTTACATATATATATATATATAGAGAGAGAAATACAGAGATGGATATAGATATATAAATATATATAGAGAGAGAGAAATATATATATTTATGGAGAGATATATTTATAGAGACAGAGATATATTTACAGAGATAGAGATATTTAAACAGAGAGATATTTAATAGAGAGATAGAGATATTTAAATATAGATAAATAGATATTTAGAGAGAGAGAAATACAGAGAGATATCTATTTATAATTAGATGTCTATCTATTGAGAGATTAATAGATAGAGAGATAAAGATATATATATATTTACAGAGATAAAGAGATATTTAAACAGAGAGAAATATATATCTACATATGAAGAGAGAGTGTTCTGGATATAACTATAGAGACAGGGAGATTTATAGAAATATAGCGAGATCTAGATATTTATTTATAGAGATTTATATAGAGATATTTATACAGTTATATAGATAGATAGATAGATAGATAGATAGATAGATAGATAGATAGATAGATAGATATTATATATATAGAGAGAGAGAGAGAGAGAAAGAGAGTTCCTGACTGACCTTCCAAGCCCAGCCAGGTCAGGAGATATATTTATATATAGAGAGAGATATTTAAGAGAGAGAAATATAGAGACATTGATAGATATTTCTACAGAAAGATAGATTTACAGAGAGATATATTTATAGATATATAGAGATATATTTAAAGAGAGATTAATAGATATTTATGGAGAGATATATTTAGAGAGATATATATATTTAAGAGAGAGAAATATAGACATTGATAGATATTTCTACAGAAAGATAGATTTACAGAGAGATATATAGATATATATATTTATAGATATTTATAGAGATATTTAAACAGAGAGAAACATATATTTACATATAGAGAGAGAGAGAAGGAGAGAAATACAGAGATGGATATAGAGAGAGAAATAGATATTTAAAGAAAGATATATATTTATAGAGACAGAGATATATTCAAGAGAGAGAGAGAAATTGATATATAGAGGTATTTCTACAGAAAGATAAATATATAAAGAGCTAAAGTGATATGTATTTAATATCATTATTAATATTACATGTAATGTAAAATATATAATATAATATTGTTATTATTAGCAGTATATTAATTATAATATTATATTATATGTATGTACAATATATTATATTACCACCATAGCACATACATAGAGACTTAAAGACATATTTATAGTAATATAGAGAGATATTTAAGTATAGAGATATACATTTATATTATATTATATGTCTGTTTAAATAGATTATATTATTAGGATAGCACATAAATAGAGAAAGATATATTTATAGAAATATAGAGATATACATTTATATTACATTATAATATTATATTATATGTATATACAATATATTATATTATTAGCATAGCACATATAGAGAGAGACTTAAAGATATATTTATAGAAATATAGAGAGATATTTAAGTATAGAGATATACATTTATAGGGAGAGACACAGACAGAGATAGATTAAAATGCAGAGATAGATATATCAAGAGAGGGATATTTATAGAGATAGATATAACTATAGAGACAGGGAGATTTATAGAAATACAGAGATCTAGATATTTATAGAGATTTATATAGAGATATATATATAGAGATATATATTTATGA